>BCIG01000003.1:0-437474 GCA_001599915.1 Symbiotaphrina buchneri | reverse complement strand
ACACACACACACACACACACACACACACACACACACACACACACACACACACACACACACACACACACACACACACACACACACGCAACCGTGTACAATAATATCAGATCTGAATCGAGAGATCTTCTTGAAGTTTCTCATCGCTTGCAGACCCCACCATCACCGCGGCCCATTGCAGTGGCCCACCCACCCACCCACCCACTATCGGGAATTGTTTCCTTCCTTTCTTCCCTTTCGCAGAGCGTTTCTTCTGTTGTTGTGTTTTTTTAGGATGGGTCTGTCAGTGGGCGAACGAACGTGCATTGCGCCGCTTGCGCCGCGCTGAGACGGGCAAGGGCAAGGGCAAGGGCGTTTATAGAAAAAGCTTGCTTGCTTTGGTCCTCCTCCTCCTCCTAATCTAGGTACTTACTACTACTACCGCCTAATTCAAATCTACTTGATCTACCTTGCATTGGAACTTGGGAATCTGGATCTCAGGGAGCTCTAGTGTTGTGAGAGATGTAGTAGACACATGGGGGAACCACACAACATGCCATAAATATATCATATCATATCATATCGCATTCGCACGCGCTATGCCTGCCATATCTAACGCCCCTTGCAAAGCACGCCCACAGACATAAAAAAGAGATGCAAACTGCTTGCTATAGCAAGACCTGCAGCAACGGTAAATAAACAGGAGGCGGGGTATATCTACAGAAAAAAGAGATCCTTTCTCGCCTTCAGCCCTTCCTTTCCTTCGTCTCTTTCTTTTCTCCAGCATCACGCAAAAGTTGACTCATTGTGCCGCTACCCCAAGCCCTCACTCCACATCTCGCATCCATTCCGAGATGCTTCTTTACCTGATACCCTTCCCTCCCTTCCCCCCCTCTCTTCCCCGCGCATCCATCTCCCCATCCCCTCACCTCCTCAACCTCAACCTCATCGCGTCTCATCTCCACCCCTGAGGCCCGGCTCTACAACCACACCACAACCACCAAGACACTAACAACAGTGCTAAGCATCATGACAACCACGCTCGGCGAGACAGCCGCAAAGACGGCATCCGATGTGGCGTTCTGCGGCATCGTGTACACGAGGTTAAACGAGATATCCGAGCTGTTGAAGCAGTTGCTCGAGTTGACCTCCGGCACGTCGGTCGGGTCCGCAAAGATGATGTCCACGCACTATTTCATAGGCAAATTAGGTCTCCGGTCAGCAAGAATGTTCTCCGCATCTCTCAAGGCACTTGCGTCTCTGCGGCTCGACAGTAGTATCCGGTGTGGAAAGCACTCACGTTAAACAATCCCGCACCATGCTTCGCCGCCTCCACGACCTGGATCGTCGCGTTCTGTCCCACAGCCACATTCGCGAGCGGGGCGTTCGTCGGGAGCGGGACTTGCGGGAGGCAAAAACTCCCATTATAAGCGTCGTTGGAGGGGCCCTGGATCTGGAAGACGGGCACCATCGGGTTCGAGTAGTTGGGCGGGATCGTGCCGAAGCCCATGTTGATGTAGAAGAAGGCCGTGCTGTGGCCTTGGAACCAGCCTGGCTGCATCGCGATGGCCCCGCCGGAGATGGGCCATAGCGTGCGGTTCGTGGATGGGCCCATGCCGCCGCCTGGTGTGAGGGATGTTAGTGGGAGGTGGATGAGGGAGGTTAGTGGGGGGTGGATGAGGGGGAGGGGAGGGAGGAGAGGGAGGGGGAGGGAGGGACGCACATGGATACATCCATTGCATGCCGTAGGGGAAGGTGTCGTTGGTGTGGAGGTTGTCGCCGCGGTCACCGGGGTAGGTGATGATTGTATGGGCGGAGATGAGAGGGAGGAGGGCGAGGAGGAGAGACAAGGAGGTTGTCATTGTTAAACCGGTGGATAATCGTGAGAGCATGGTGAGTGATGTGTATGTCGTTTAAAAAGCCGGACTCCCTCTTGACGCTGCACCTCTCACATATATCTCGCGAAAACCTTTATCGGCAGTCGTAGCAAAGAATCCAGGCTCAGCCTTTCTTGTGCGACGCCGCTATTCTCGTCCGAGACCAAGATCGCTCGTTGCGTATCGCACGCCGTCGAAATACACAACCACGTCCTGTAGTCAACGATCGCAAAAGCTTCAACTCTCAAGAAAGTTCCTTTTCTGAAAGCAACAAATTGTCAAGAATCCCAAAAATTCCCAAGCCAAGGCCCGCTGACAGCCCGCAGCCGGCGCGGCCATCTTTTAACCCACTGCGAGGCGCCCACACCAGCGTGGGCCCATCTCCGTGCGTGCTGCTCTACCCGCCCGGCACCCCTCCGCCGCTGCAGGGCATGGAACAGTCACTCCCATAGGTAGCTGCAAGCAAGCAAGCAATTGGGCGGGACCCTAGTCGTGAGTGGCTGCGCTCCGGTGTGCAGCGACAAGACAGGGTGTCAGCAACACGCACCCCAGTGTGCGGTGGATGCGGTGCGCAAATCACGGCGCGAAGAGAAGCTCGAGGGGTGTCAGCGCTTGCAGCCTTGCTGGGACAGGTTGGACAGGCTGGGCAGCGTTGTGAAGAGAGCCTGACCAATTGGAGGGCAGGAGGTGCGGGAGTGGGAGGGGTCTCTGGCTAGGATGCTTAGTGCGGACAGATAAGCTAGGAATTAGTGGCAGGTTGGATGTCAGCGCTTAGAGATGCGATGCGGCGTGGACCAATCGGAGAGCTTGTATGGAGTACATAGATTGGGAAGACTTGGGATAGAGCAGTGGAGGGGAGCGAATGGGCGAGGCTGCTTAACCGCTCGCTGGGGGGAGAGTGGTGATGAGGGGATTGGTTGAGGAGAAAACGAAGAGGGAAGGGGATGGAGAGGACGAGACTGGAGTGTTGCACGATGATCCCGGATGTATTGCGAATGGGAGACGACGACTGTGGAGATTTATTCAAGGCAAATCAGAAGCAAGTGTCAAGCAAATTAATTCCTACCCCCCTTTTCCCAGCAAGTATCATTAATAATTATCATCACTCTCCAGCTCGCGATGCCATCCATCCATGCTCGAGAGGAGTCCTGCTGGGCCCGAATCCATCCGGTAAGCACAAATACCTGGAGACTGGCTGGCCCACGCACATTCGGACCATCGCATCAACTGCAGATGTTCATGCAATAAGATACGAGCGATCCCAGCGCTTCCATTGACCGTGGGAGTTGGGATAGCCAGAAAACATTGTTGTTCTCTCACCCGCAGCCTAGACCCTTACGATTTATACAACATCCACTGTACTGAGATAGAACCGCCATGGTAGAGACAATCCTCAAGCAACTCCACCACTGTACCTACGATCCAACCATACCTGCAGCAACCAGAACCACCCCCAAACCACAACTCCAAAGCCAACCCTTATTACGGTATATCTCTCAATCCTCAACTCCTCCCTCCATATACTCCGCAGACAGCGCAACCCTCAAATCTACCCTTAAACCCAACCCTCAACTCACCCAAAAAGTCCCCACCTACCTACCTTCATAAACCGTCGCCTAGAACAGATGCCGTCCCAATGCCATCTCGACGTTCACTCAGATGAAACAGAGCTTCCCCTCCCCTCTTCTCTTCACCTCTCACTTTACCTTGGCACGGCTAGTGGATCGCCATTCCCCATCCACGATCCACCAGGCCACCCGGCGGCTCTCGCTCGCGTGCTGGTAGCCTACGATCTCACTTGCCGTGCTGTGCCTCATGGCGTGTTTTCTGTTTCACTTTTACCGTCCGACCCACTCCAACGGCGGCCATAGGGCGTAGGGCTGAAAATAAAAAGCCATCTGACGCCCGCGCCTGGTTGATTATTACATCAATTGGTGCGCTCATGGATTTATCTGTTTGTTCAAGGTTTTATTTGTTGATACTCGAGCCTACCGCACCCAGTCCTACTACCCCATCTTACCCTATATAACTCAACCCCTCGGCCCACTCCAGTCTATCGTCTCTAGCATCTCCATCATCCTTCCCCTCTCAACTCTTACATACATACATACGCACCTCTCAAAAACGTCCGTTCGTAAGCGTCAAAGGCACACAAAAAACCAAAAATGATATCTTTGGATATGCGTGGCCCCGGCACTTCCCTTCTCTCCAGCTCATATCCCGCAGATCCAGCCAGGCAAAACCTATTTCCGCAACTTTCTCGCGTCTGCTGGTGTTTCTCGATATCCGCCGATAGTATGATTGTGTCATTCATGAACGGACCCCTCCTGTCTTTCTTTCCTCGGGTGCAATCCCCCTGAGGGCCTTGGCTGGCGCAGAGCAGATCTCCCTCTTCTCATGATCTCATGATCTCTCATGATTTCTACCATCCTATTCTCCCCTGCTGTCAGAGAGCAGTAGCAGCGCTTGCGTGAGTCCCAGCAGTATGGATGAGTGCCAGGAGAAGCAGTCCCAGCAGCAACAGCCACAGCACCACCAGCAGGAGGGATAGTGGTTGACGAAGGGGACGGGTAAGAGAAGCAGCGGGACAAGTAGGAATACATGGCACGGTTATATTTGACGCTCTTTTGGTCTTTCTTTTTTTTTGCTTTCTTTTTGCCCTATACTTTCTGTTGCTCCTTTCCCCATCGCTTTGCATCCTCCGCACCCCTTTCCTGGCTCCAATACAGAGCATACTCCATCCAGGCCGGACCAGACCACACCAGGGCACGCCCCAGTCCATGGGGGAAAGCATGGCTGGAGCTCTTCTTTCCAAAACCGGGCTTTGAAGCCAAACAAGCAACTTCTTGAGGATATGGACGTCCACCGCCCAGAAATCATTGGGGATGCAATCGAGACAGATTCGAGCCATTCCAGAGGCGGTGCAGCGGATGTGCTGAGGACATTGCACAGACTGGAGCAGAAGGTGAACCCGGCCAGATTGAACAGCGGAGAAAGCCTTGCATGGAAAGAAGACAGGAGGCTGCGACATGGGTTCAAAGAGATCACGCAAAGGGCAAAGCAAAAGCAGGGACAGCGATAGAGAGGGTGTGTGTGAGAGCCACCCCTTTCCATTTCCGATTGCATTTCCGCAGTCTTCTTACACTGCTTCCAGGGCCTGTCGGATTGTACGAAGTTCCAAGATCAGACTGTTCATGTCCGCCCTGATCACCATTGTCTAGGGATTGCAACACCTGTTCCTTCCAAGTGCTCGCTGCATCGCGTGCTCCGGAGGTTCCGACCTGGTATACCTTGCCTCCTCGTTTCAGTCAGGTTGTCGAGGAGAGATCTGGCTCGGCTTGTTGGACCAGATAAGTTTTTTTCCTTTTTCTTTTTCTGGAACGCGTTTCGGAAAGGGGGAGGAGCGGCATAGTCGGATCTTTCATGAGCGTAGTGACTGCGTATTGTTCAAGGTCTCCGACTATCGTCCGAATAGCCCGGTGTTTCCCCTTTCTTGGGCCGGCCATAGCTAAAATAAGGGGAGGAGCGGCTGGGTACTGGTTGTGACTCTTGGCTTTCATGGTGGTGTTTTTCTGCTTGGGCCTTCTTCTTCCCGTATCACTCTTCCTCCTCAACGCCCCTGTCCTCAGACGACAGCACAGCGGGCCCTGCCAGACCATGGGAGAAGATATAGCTGGAGCTGCTCCTTTCATGATCCTGTGACAGGGGCAAAGACTGGACAACGGTCGGATCAACGATCCCAAGCAGTCCCTCCACCCTCTGTCGTAACTCATCAAGGGCGTCTTTCACGCATTTTGAGTCAAGAGAGGAACTCTCAGACTGGTCACCAAATATATGCATATATAAGGCAGAAACAGAATCAACATCAGTTATATATACGCGAGCGAACAAAGCAGACGGGGAAGTAGGTCGGTGGGCATGGCTCACCCACGAGGCCGCTGGGGTGGACAGGCTACTGGGCGACGACCTATATGGCCTGAGATCACGCGGTTGGCTGGATTTGGGCCTCTCTAGAAGTACCAGACTGGTGCCCAATTGCACAGCAGCATTTGCAACAGGCCGGGTTCCGATAATGGACTGGGCTTCCAGGCTGCCTCGCATTGGGAGAGTAAAAGAGGATCCTTGCGTCACCTCTTCACCTCTCGCCATTTCCTGAACATTGTCGTTCGATATTTCCTCGTCAAGTTCCTCTTCAAAGAATCTTCCGAGAGCCAAGCTCCTTGTCCCAACCCAGTCTTGGGGTGCTGATGCGGGAGACTCGGCTGGTGAGCTCTGGCTTTTATACCGGTTCTTTTTTCAATTTTTTTTTGGTCCTCTTATTCCTGTCATTTTATCTTCTCCGCGCTCTCGTCCCCAACCCACAGCACAGCAGGCCCTGCCAGACCATGGGTGAAGGCATGGCTGGCTCCTCTCGGGGATCTTGTCTCGAGACTTTCATTTGACCCTGAAGATACGTGCGCAGATGGCCAAGCCTTCCCCGTCCAGGTCGTCTTGAAGCATTTATAACGCCATGTTCTGTCCATCTTGTCGATATTGTGGATATCAAGAAGACTTTCTGATGGACGAGGGTCGTCTTTGACACCCCGATGCCGGGATATAGAAGAGTTTTCCGCCTGCATCAAGTATCTGACATAGAGGATGACTTCCAATGGGCATGATGATCGCCAATTACTGCCTTGTGGGATGCATCTTTCTTTTTCTTGGCGTCCTGCTTCTCCCCCTTTCTCTTGTTCTTGTCTTGCGACATTCTTATAGACTCTCTGGTGAGTGAACCAACCCTTTCTCGCTTCCTTTGTCTCTTTTGCTGCTTGCTCGGAAGTCCAATGACGCTTCTGAAACGAAGATTGCAGACAAGAAAGCTAATTGGCGAGGATTGCTCCTTTGCTTCTTTCAGGAAACATGTAGGTGTCGAGTCTCCGACTCGCGTGCATTTATCCCCTGCGTCACCCTTTTACCAGGGCCTAATCTAGCGGAGGAGCCAATATAGATAGCATCTCTTTGTTCCGCAGCGGCAACTTCTCTTTGCTCCAAGACTGCAGTAACTTGAGTCTGGAGAATTTCGGATGAGGGTTATCGGTGAGGATGATCAACATCACTCCAGGGATGTTCTCTGTCGGTTTGAAGTCGGAAACAGCAAGAGATTGGACACCCCATAACCTGTGGTGTTTGTACTGAGAAGAGGCATGTACAAAATTGCAACAGTCGTTGTTGCGATGTCAATGATGCTAGTCGACTGAAGCGTTTTGATTCAGCGCTCGAGATCGAGAGATACATCAACATCATCTCCATGACCTTGTTGACGGATTGTCGCAGTACAATATCACCGGCGGAGACGGGTTGCTGCTACCATCATGCCACTAGCAGCTACAGTATATCCTGGATCATAGCTCCTTCGATGGAACGGACCGGCATCGACCTTCTGTCCGCAGCTTTCCCAACACGGGTTCTGTCCGTGTCTGTCGTCAGTTGACCATATTGTGTCTGGCTTTTGCTTGCTTCCAATCGGAGTTTTGTCCTCTGTGGCTACAGGAACTGAACTGCTCGGCGGTAATCCTTTGGTCTCCGGGTCCTTTAGAAGGCTAACCGGTCCTTGCTGAACCTGTATTCCCGACCACCCGACATGTGTCATATTGCCAGACCATGGTGGAAGGCTATGGCATTCTATCGGCCAACACACCCGACCGCCTATAGCAGGGTTTATACCTGTCCTTCTCAAAACGACAGCCAGGGTCGCACCATTCAGAGTGGTGTGCACGGAGAAATGCAGAGAAGCAAACCATAGCCTGGCAAGCGAAACGGCCATATCGTCCTTGATGCACAGCCTGTAGCAATCTCAAAGGCTCCTTCAAAATGCTAATGAAGATCCCGACGAGCTTGTGCCTGCTTTTTGGTGATCTCCCGGTTCTTCGCGAAGAGAAAGAAGCTTCTCATCAACATCAAGCTCCGCCGTTCATCAACACCTTCCGTTATCAGCACTTGCTGATTCTGGTGCTTCCGGGCCACGGGTGATGGCAGCTGAGCTTCTGCCCTTCGATTTCCCTCGATGGAAGGTAGGTTAGTGAGTGGCTAGGCAGACCCATGTTTCCTCTTTGACCAACCCCGGTACATCTTCCTTGCTCTGCTCAATGGTATTCGTCGCTTCGAACTGAGCGATCATCACAATGTTATGAGCTGTAACCAGCAAGCTCTTTCGTCCACTTCAGCTGCTTACCATAAGGCCTGCTTCTTCTCCGCTGTCCTTGCTCA
The DNA here is from genome assembly GCA_001599915.1 of Symbiotaphrina buchneri. Classification (NCBI taxonomy): domain Eukaryota; kingdom Fungi; phylum Ascomycota; order Symbiotaphrinales; family Symbiotaphrinaceae; genus Symbiotaphrina; species Symbiotaphrina buchneri. The sequence continues at coordinate 429,375 of BCIG01000003.1, read as the reverse complement.
CACGTTTCAATTGAGCATAAACATCTTCAAGGCATGCGTCGCCGAGATCGGATCAGATTGCTACTGAATAGGTCATCCCCCACCAGCACTGCGCAAGCGCGCCGAGGCTATATGAGCCCCGGTGTTACCAAGGTCAGATCACATTGTAACTGAGCAAATCATCCTCCACCAACGACTGCGCAAGCGTGCCGAGGCTATATGGCCCCAGTAACGTCCAGTTCTCCAAAGAGCGCTGCACTGACGTCCGCCCCTGATGGGTATATAGCCCGCCCGGGCTGCACGAAGATCCCTTCCTCCCTTTCTGCCTTCCTGCCTGTCTGCCTGCCCTCCGTCTCCTTCGGCCCTTCCAATCCTCTTCCATTAAACACCCGACAACCATTCGCTCCCGTGCAGCAAACAATGCACACCCTCCCTCAGGCCCGAGAAGAGGGTAGACAAAAAGGAAAACAATATGCCGCCGCTCGAAAAGATATCGAACCCGATAATGATGATTTGCAATTTCCCGTTTATTCCTCCCTGCCTGCCTGCCACCCTAGGATGGAAACGCAATACAAAGGAAATAAGAATATGCATGAAGTCTCTCTCTTGCAAAAGGGGGTATGTAACTATGTGAAAGCAGAAAATAAGCAAAAAAAGAGATGATGTAAAAGAGTGCACTTCCGAAAACTTTTCCCTGTCGCTGATGGAAATCGAGGAGGTAGTGGAGCCCGTGTGCAACGTGAGGGTTGTGTTCCGGATGGCGAAGACAGGAGGTAGAAGCGGGTGAAGACGAGCAGATCCGCCAGCGAGGTCTGCAATCATCACGTCCAAGTCCCTGCCCCTGAGCGATAAGAGAGCCCCTGAGCGATACCGCAGACAAGTCCACTCAGTCATTCGCCGTGCTCATCTTACCTCCGCAACTCCTCCTCTCCAGCATCGACCCTCCTCCTCTTCCCCGCCCTCTCGTCCTGCCTCTCCATGTACTCCATCCACATCCTCTTTCCCCTCCGCGTCTCAAAGCAGCCCTGCACCAGATCATCTTCCGGCAACTCCGCCGCTCTCGACGCTCCGTCCGGCACGCCCTTACGCCCCACAGTTTCCGCGCCTTCATCCGCAGCTAGAATGCTGCTCCTCATCTTACCTCGATACGCGTCCAGCGCCCGCTGCAGGAACAGCCCTCGGCCCGAAAACACCCGGCTCTGGCTCCAGCTCATGCGGAGCCCCAGCTCGTTCAGCACCGCCTCGCGCCTCTTGCGGGCCTTGGACCGCCGGGGGATCGGCAAGCTGGTCTCGCCGTCCGGCACAGGCACCGTGACCCACGTCCTCGTCTCGGAGGCACCCTCTCCATGCTGCTCCGGTGACCCGGGCGGCGGCGTCTCCGCGGAGAACTGTGTCGGCACGTACGAGCGCGAGTACACGCTGTTGGCCTTGCGATACGAGTCTGGGATCTCGCGCACGTCGACGTTCTCCAGCATCACCCGCACCCGCACGCGACTACTGCGCGCCGGGTCGTCGACGAGGATAAATTTGCGCCGTTTGGACTCGGGCACAGTGGAAAAGATGTGATCCAGGTCCGCGTCGGCGGGTGTGGCGGGTGTTTTGCGTGCCTTTGGACCGCCGCCGCTGCGGTGTGGTTGTCGGAAGTGGTCAAAGTTGTCGGAGACTGGTGGTGGCATGGTCAGGGAGGGTGTACTGCTGAGGTTGGAAGAATAACTGGGCGGGTAGCTGGGCAGGCCATGGAAGATGTTGCTCCCCCGGAGGTCGGGCTTGAAAGCTGCATTGCTGTCGGTCACAGGAGGGTAGGCTTGAGAGGCGGGAGGGTGAGCAGAAGTTTGATGGTGATGACTCGATTGGGAAGAGTCTAGAGGACCTACAGAAGCAGACGAGTCACGCGTCAGCCAGTGTTCATCCATATGTGTAGTGGAGCAGATCGGCTCATCGGAATATGACTCGTAGACAGCTAGCCATAGCAAAGGCAGCCAACGATTGATGGTAGCTTTTTATGCCGCTTATTATACAAGGAAATAGACGCCAGTCCGAGTGATATCCGTATCAACCCAGTATTTCCTCCATTAAGCCACCTTTTTAAAATGAAAAAGCTTGAAAGAGGGACAAGATGTGGGCATTCATTCATAAGTAAAGATCGACCAAGACAAGCGGTCAGACCTAACGAAACATACCGCCAACATCATGACCTCCAGAAGATGTTCCATTACTAGCTGGGTGTGCATGGTGATGATGTAATTGCGATGTACTCATACCTCCTAAAGTTGGTGTTCCCAGTGATGGTCTCACTGAGCTAGGGGGCCCTGTCGAAGGAAGACCACCTGAGCTGGGAACCCCTGGTGGAGCAGCAGCTCCGTTCGGGCCAGCCATATGCGGAGCGTGTGCCGCATTGTTGTGGGCCTTCCGGTTGTTCATCTTCGTCATTCTCCGGACACGGCGGCTTCGTAATCGAGGATCCTGGTTACTATTTCTCCAGCTGTCGACGGCCCTTTGGATGAGGCCTCGTTTCCCACGCAGACAAGGATTCAGGTCTGCCAGAGCCCATCCGACGGTGTTGCATTCAGTCTCGTACACTAGCCGGTTTCCGGTATACTGATCCTTCGGACAACATGCTCTCGGGTAAACGCAGTTCTCAGTCTTGAACTCCGGGCTCAATTTCTCCACGTTGACGGATTCCACATCGCACCGGATCGTATATTCCATCTTCACGCGATCCCTTGAATACTCAAAGGCAATCCACTGCACGCCATTGCTGTCTTGCCTAACAATGTGCGGAGTGGTAGCTGGTATCGGCCCAGGCGCGGCATTTGGACTTCCTGAATGGTTTTGGTTCAAGTGCCCTGGTGTTGACTGAGCGGACTGGAGCGAATGAGCCGGGGCAAGTGACCCATTTGGCTTTTGGTCAAGAACAGGAGTTTGAGAGAACTGAGAGCGGGGGCTCGTCTTCATGGGTGGTGCTGAATGTGGAGCTTGATGCTGCAACTGAGATTGCGGTTGTTGGTGAGACATCAATAACGGCTGTGACGTCAGAGAGGGATGTTGTGGAGTCTGTGGGGGTTGTCCATATGGTGAAGATGTCGGTTGCTGTAAGTTTGAATATGCTTGATGGTAGCTATATAGACTTTGAGGCATTCCCGGAGGTGGTTGTCCATACAAGCTACGTTGAGGGTCATGGCCGCTAGAAGACGTCACGGATGCTGGAGAGTTTGACTGCGGCGTATGGTACATTGGCGGATAAGGTCGATTCATATGTGTAGCCGCCATCATTTCCGAGTTGTCTGTAACATTGCATTAGCCTATGACATAGGGTTTCAAACGACTTGCAGGATAGGGATGCTCAGGTGGGCTTCCTCCACGACTCGAAGTGCAGTCCAACGGGAATGATGCTTACCTTGAGCTGAGTATGCACTCGATGCACCTGGAGTATGATACGGATTCTGATTTGACGTGCTGTAGAATTGGGCAGTTTGATTCCGGGGGCCCCTCGCTGGTGGCCCGCCTTGACCGTAATGGGGTTGCTGTTGAGACAGACCGATTCCGTGATTCGGTGGAGATGGGAACGAAACGGTGCGGGGAGGCTGCTGGGATAGGTGCGGGGAAGGCGGATTCTGCTGTAGCTGGACAAGGTTCGCTGTCCGAGATGGTTGATAACTATGAGACGCAGGCGGATGCTGTATCAGTCTGTTAGACTGGTTCTAGAAACAAAACACCGTTAGCATATCCCCCAGGTTACTACGGCAGACGATCATAGCGCAAACACGCTTCGGTGACATATGCTCCTGCTTGTAGACGTGCCTGACAAGATCGTGACTCGAGACCAAGCAAACGGAACACAGCGCATCGACGTATCAATCATGAAGCGTAAACGGTCGTCAATGATATCATGCGTAAAGATGGACAAGGAATCATAGACTTTGAATCAACTCCAATGACGAAAGATGAAGCCAGATCGAAGTGCCACTTGAAGCTATCTTTGCATAAGACATGGGTTGAGATTGGCGTGGCGGGGGGCAACCTTGAAGTAGGCGACAGGACCGCTTCGCTCAGAGCGGGGAGATCGTGCGCATACATGTAAACAGACACACACAACAGAAAGACATAGGAACAGTAGACTCGAAACAGCTTAGAAATCAAGGCCACGTAACACAACAGTGACGGAGAATAGCATGGCAATCGACCAAATAAAAAATCGCAGGAGATGCTGAACAGGTTTCCGTTGTTTTAACATGTGCAGGGGGTTTTGCGCGCGTGCGGTATCGCGTGGAACAGGAGTAATGCAGCAAACCAAATTCGAGCTCGTACCATGTAAAATGCAGCAGCACGAAAGCGTGGTGCTACAACATCAGACGTCTAAGAAGCGACGTTACAGAAACAGGCAAAATTCCCAAATGTATTATCGTGTTTGTAGGAGTATTCGCAAAAAAGCTTCATGGAGTGACGTGAGGGCCGCAAGCAAAAATCAGCCCTGTCCCAGGTATAAGAACAATAGCAAGGGAGCAGGGTCTGGTCTGGCGGCCAGGTTCATCAAGCTCGGAGGCGGTGACAGGCGAGAAACGAGATCGGAGAGGTAGGGGGGTTATGGAAAGATGAAAAGAAGAATAGCTTTGCGGGCAGGATATGGGACTTTTTGGAGCTTGCTTGTGGAGGTGGAGTGTATCGAGTAAACGAAGAGAGCCAATAAAGATGGGTGAAGGAGCAGGGGATAAGCCTAAAATTATCTTTTGGGGGGAATAATAAGATGGCTTGTGCGTTGCTTTTGATAGTCGTAACGGTGTGGGTACAGAGTGACTCGGGCAGTAAGTACTTACTCCAGGATCCGCCGCCACAGCAGTAGGCCCAGTCGGTTCTTCCTTAATAAGATATGCAGGCTGGTGAGCGGCAGCACCAATACCAGCACCGGCATCAATGCTGGGACCGGGGCCCAAATGATTGTTGTGCCGTGGAAGAGACATAAGGGACGGTACGGGAGTGGGCTCAGATGGTTCGCTTCGGCAAGGCTCCAACGCCAAAAAAGCCAATCGCTTAAGCCAAGGCGTCGTCCGAGTTAGAGCGGGAAGGCAAGGGAGGTGTGCCCTTTGTACCGTAGAACAGTTGTTGATCCCGTCCACGGAGTCGCATGAGGAGGGAGGCACAACAGGATTAGCGTGTGTGTGAATATGTACGACGGGAAACAGATATCTGCACGATCGCTGGTTCCGAGACGAGGAAAGAGCCGGTGCGCCTGGGAGGTGTTTTGGGTATGGTGGTAGGCAGGTAAGGCAAGGAAGGTATGCGCCGGGCCTTGCAGGAAGGAAGGGAAAGAATGACAGAGAAGCAGATATGCGTACAGTGCTCGTACGTGCAGCACTCGGGATATAATGGCTTAGATGGCGGGTACTTCCTTCACAGAACGATAGACACAGTTGGTTAGTTCAAGGTACTGATACGAGCACCTGTGGACTACCTGTTTACATTATTATTCCCGTTCGCTTTTACTTTTTATATCGAGCTCTTTGGAAGTAAGGTACAGCGCGAAGTACTATTATCATGATGTCCGTGCAATGCCTGAATGCTTCCCTAGCATTGCTGGGCAGGTACAAGGACACGTACCGCTAAAGTAGGCTGTATCTCTACTCGTATCCGTACCTTTTCTCTACCTTAGCTGGACTGATGCTGTTCTGTTCGTGGTTGTAGCGGTGGGGAGAATGCCGAGGCGCGCCCCGGCGGGTGAGGAAAAGGTAAAGTCAAGTAAGTTCTGTCGTGTCTCGCAACGGTCGCCCATTCCTGCATGCCGGCGCCCCCGGCTAGCAGCAACGGCGTTCAGTCAACCCCTCCAATGGGAGCCGTCAGCCCACTGGTCGCAGCTTTGAGCTCACCCTTGCTAGACCCATAATCGCATCTTCATGGACGATCAACACGCTGTTTACCACTTGACACAACTCTTCTTGATTCTAGACCTTTGAAGATAACATTCAGACGACGGATCTTGATGAGGATCATCGCTCATCACCTGCTTTCTGGTGCTATCGTGCCTGAGTCCGTCGAAGAACGTGCCGTGGGACGAAAATCGATGCGAAGCAGTGGGTAAACTTGCCAAACCACGGCACTGTCCAATCCTGAAGGTTTAAGCGTATGCCTACTCGACCATCCGAGGTTTGATGCTCAGCAATCTTGCCTCGAGGCCCGGTACACACGACATGTTTCAGGATCATCAACGACGGCGGCCGGCATGACACGTTTTGAGGGCCGTCGCACGCGATTCTTTTCCATGAGCTGTCACACCCTCCACGAAGGAATCCAGTTCCGAAATTCTCCAATCACGTCGAGTCCGACCAGCGATACTTCACACGGAACTCCAGGAGAGGATGGTCGTTTCTGGTTAAAGCCTTGGCCACGCAATTGATAGAGGTCGTTCGACTGAAGCAACACTAAGACTATCATGGAGATGGACGGGAAGGAGAAGGGGCAAGGCAAGGTAAGTCGTGACGACGCTAGAAGTCCGCCCTGGTCGGCCGTTGCGTTTTAGCGTCGCAAGACATGGGCCGCGAGGTCCTTGGTCCCCGCTGCTGCGCCCCCTGTTTACGTTGACATTTGAAGAGGAGCGGGTGGGGTGGGCGCGGACGCTCGGAAAGCAATGCAGGAATGACCAATTGGGTGGTGTGGTGCCCAAGACGATGATTGCTGCGTTCATCTCGGGTCGAGAGTTGGCGCGCCTTAGGGATCCTTTCCGCTTGACCGTCCGATCTTCCTTGATTAGCCCGAGCGAAGGAACCTACCGCATCCCCCGTCTCCACTGGAGTTCCTCATCCACCTCCGCTAGATACCTTATCGTCGAAGTACCCGATTCGATCACAAAAGCAATTGATATGAATGCTATCAAAGAGGCTGGCGCGGGCGTGGACTATTCGACCGTCACTATCCGTCGTCTCTATGAAGCAACAATGACTGTAGATCATTGGAGCTCCTTCGTGGTCTCGACCATGATAGTGCAGGACGATGGCGTTTCACGAGTCAATCGTCTCGCATGGTGGCTGTCATGAACCGTCTCACCTCATCCTTGCAATAACAAGCTTCGACCAATCATCTAGCAGCATGGCTCGCTGACGTCCACACTAACAGAAACGGTGCGATACATGGCGGGGTTTCGAAACAGCGGCCCATTCTTGGTTACTTCCCAATGGCTGCCGTTGCGACCTATGACCCAAATTTCGGATGCTTCACCGAAAGAAGTGCGTTTCCCTGACGCTTCGCCAGAGCTTGTCACTTCAGACCTTCTGGAAACGGACAAAGCCCAATTTTAGGGGCTGGAATTTAGGCGGTTTTCCAACATCGCTTGACAGACTAAATTAGAGCTCTGAAGGCGCCAGAGCTCGTGACCGCCCCAAAGTCTTAGCCTTTTCAACCAAGATGGGGTTAACGGGTGAATATCCCGTGTCCATTTTGGCGAATGAGAGAAGGCTCTGATAGGTCCTTCAAAGGTGGCTTGTTGAATACGAAGCAGAGGATTGCAGCAATATCCCGATCATGTCTGCCGAGGATGTTGTGAAAGTCGAAGTGTAGAAAAAGCGCGAAGTATGGATTTATTGTGCTTCGGTCCGGTTTGGGAAATCAAAATGATTTACGTCCAGGATCCCGCCAGGCTACAGAACGCTTTGAGGTCCATTGGCAGCCACATCCAACAGCTAGCAGCTAGTGAGATTTGGCGAGTCCTGACAGTTTCACCTTTCGGCAGATGGGACATGGATGTCTGATGTGCATTGTCACTGGCATCTCTCCTTGCAGTGCAAGCATCCTGTGCTTAAGGCCATTGCGACAAGCTTCCATGTCACATCATTGGTGGAATCTGCGCGCTTGCCTGATGTATCGACGGTAAGGGCTCACGGAAAGTTTTTGGACCCTCGGTCCTGCTCTATGATCAGGCATCCTGAAGCAAGGATTAAGAAGCTTTTCAAGGGCAGGGTATTCGGAACGACCTCTGATCAAGTCAGGTTCAGCTATGGGAGCATCTGCACGACCGTTGAGCCGTTTCAAGCATAACCCTACAATTGACAAGGCACCCTGGCGAAATACAAGGATCTCGAAGCTATCGACGGCAGGTTTCTGACAGCCAAACACAACTCAAGGATTGACAAGTGGGACTGTACTCTGTACTCGTACCTTAAAGCTTGGCTTGTGAGATTCCAGGATCTGGTGCTCGTGCTCCTTGTCGTGCTGCAATGCGGATTGGAGAGTGGGGGGTTGTGTCCGGGCATCAAACATGACAAAGTGACCTACCTTGGAAGAGGGCCGGTGAAATCGTATCAAACTACGGGACCTCTTAGCGATCCAGATTCAGCATTTTGGCTGATTTTGACTCTTGCGCAAAGTCCAAATGAGGTTGGAGAATCCGGCCAGCTTCGGTATGAACGCGTCTGAGTGATGAAGAGACACCTTTCTATACAGTAGCTCCCAAGCCTTGAAGCCATTAAACTCAATGTTCTTGCTGAGCACGAAGACAGAGTGGAAAATACGCCGGTCAATTTTGACTAGCAGAAACAAGTTAGACGCATGATTGTCGCGGGCATCGCCGCCGCCGCCTCAGCACTAGGCCTGTGATGGCTTAATGATCGGATCTTCGCCGACAGGTGGCCTAAATGTCGAAAACAGCTGGGGTATCAGGGATTCATGCTGGCTCAACAAAGCAATTCGTATCCACTGCAATTGTCCTGGGCGACAGCATTATTGAGATTCAAAGCTATTTCTGACCGTCTGATCTCACGCAGGGTCCTTTAGCAATACAAATTCACGAAGTTGATATTGGATAACTGCCCAGCTGAACTGCCGAAGCCGGTCCTGGAAAGCCGGGCACTAATTCTTCGCCAAGTTGAGGCTCCGTCCTTACGCCGAGAGCTTATTAGCTCTCTTTGACAGTGGTTTCAGCTCGCTGCAATCCCCCTCATCAAATGAGCTCGAAATTACTGTTCTATCTTTGGACGGTTGCTTTGACATGAAGGGACCCTTCGAGGATGGGGACGATAATCTTCCGGCCACCCTTGCTCTTTTCAGCCTTATGGCCGATGGATCGACGTTGTCAGCTTCTCAGAGACATGGACTCGGCCGTGTTCACTCCAACCTCGAGGCTTGTCCACTGCTCTTAAATTGAACTCAAAATTGGACAATCTCTTGAGACTTTCACTAATCAAGGCTTGGTTCTTACCTAGCATCCATGGTAAGGGTCGCTGCGCAGAGTACTCACATTCTGCGGAATTCATTCCCTTCATCACACCATAACCGCTGCGTTAGCATGCGTATTGGCTTTTACCTCGGTTCAAAGGACTGCATGAATGTGGTCACGGGGCTCTGTCCTGCTTCAGTCACCATTCTACTTCAGTCGGGGATTTGCAGATCTTCTATGGCCCGACTGCAGGCTAGCCATGCAGTGCCTGTTCCTCGCGGATGTGGTTGCATGAAACCTCGACCGCATGTCACAGATGTCAGTATGGAGTCCGGTGTCCCCAAGATGCACCACGTAACGGTTGCACGAATCTGGAGGAAACAAAAGCAAAGCTCCTGTAGTGTGACCAATGTCAATATGCTCAACGACGATTCGAATCTTGGCCATAAAAAAATATGAATCATGATTGCGTCTATCTACCATTTGGATCTGTCACGCATTCATCGGACACGGGTAGCAACAACCTGAGGGACGGCATCCCACCGCTCGACCGCGGTATCGATTGTACGAGTACCAGAGTCTTTTGTACAACTTCACTTTGCACGTTATGCACGTACAACGTCGATTCCAGTCTTTTGCTTGTCCACGATTGGTTGAATCTTTCTAGCGAGAGCATCTGTACGTTTGTGACACCGGATAATGTGATTCGCGTGGTATTTTGCCTGGAGATTCTCGTGCTGCTGAGGCCACCCGGCCGGTAACAACGTGCAACCGTAGACATTCTTGCTTCAATGCATTCATATTGTACTACGTCGTTCGGATACCTGCTCAAGCAAGGAGGAATATATCATTCCAGCTTCCGTGAGAGCGGGGAAATGGGCTGGCAATCATCACGGCATCTCCAGCTCGCAGTGTAATTGCTAGGAGACGAAGATTGGCAGCCTGCTCTAGCTAGGCCACAGAAGGCCGCTGCAATGCTCCGAGAGGACTCACTCGCAGTTCTCTTACGCCATCAGTTCACCGCATGTGGACAGGATCGTGCCACATTGAACTCCGGAGATCGCTTCAGGGATGTTGCCGGTTTGGATGCTTCTTTGCACGCAAGGTCAGAACTTTGCATGCTGCAAGGCATAGGCTGATTTGAAGATGACCATGCATTCAATCCTTATTCAAAGTCTACAATAATCTCTGAGTCTTAATGTGCTATATCGATGGTCTGGCACCATTTACGGTCACCTTTCAAATGTTCTTTGGGCATATCTTGCGAGCTTTCCGTTCCGCTCCGGTGCCGGCCACGGTGCAATCACCCCCTCCTGCGCGGCCCATGCTCTCCCGCACTGCTTAGCAGTATGGCTGGAGGGAATTACAACCACAGCACGACGAGATTCATCACCTGCAGCGTACGCCTCATACTGAAAGCAACTGTATTTGTGGGATTTCCACTTCCTGCTTCAAGCAGCATCCCACGTTACCTGACTACTAATTCTGAGTTCATCTACAACGGGTGTACCAGAAGTCCAATGGGACACGCAAACCAAGTACACGGATCTGATCTCTGAGACGTTTGCTGCCGTACTACTGTCTCACCACAGTAGCAAGTGGCAAGCACCACCAAAGGGCACGAGCAAGCCGTTGCACGAAGCCGGCAATTACCCTCCATCCAGGAGCCGGATGCAAGCCCTGCGTCGAAGGAGGCAGTTGTGGGATCTCACTTTGCATTCATTCTTGATCACGAGATAATGTGCTCTTTCTCCTGACCCCTCCCCCTTTTCCCGTTCTTCCCTGATCCATCGAACGAGAGTGGCTCCCTCGGCGGCAGGAAATGGCCGCACTTCGCACATGTACCGGTGGGGCACTCGCCGACAGGGAACTGGGTTGTTGCTCTTGCTTTCTGTCCGACTTGGCCCGTGATCTACGCTCGCCGGCTCTCGGCTGGATGTGTTTCCAGGAGAGGCATTTTCTCGGCGGGGCATGCTAGGCTTAGAGAGCTTTTGGTCCACTGTTGACCGGAACAGGGGTTGGGGCTGTTCCTTTCCTCGTTCACTACTGACTCAGCGCCAGAAATGGGATGCGGAAGCATGCCCCCCGGTCTAGGCGTAAGGGCTTGTTGCCTGGCTAAGGAATAAGTCCGGAGCTTTATCCTTTGAGGTTTGTGGCTGCTCGTAAGAGCTGGTCGTATGCTGGATAATCCCGTCCGGACTGGGCCGAATATGGTGTGTTCTTGATGCGTTCGGTCTTTATCTTTTCTGCAAAAGGATGTGTCCGTTCCGAGTGGCTTGTACTGCTGGAGCTCCAGCATCTTGCTAGCCTGATCGTCTTGATTTTGTGCGAATGCTTGCAAATCTTACGATATGCCTCCTTCAGAGTATCGCGTATCTCTTGTTGTCTGCTCTCATCATCCAGTGACGGCTCTTGCACCTGGGATCTTTCACGACGAGTTCCTTCCAGTAATGTTCCTCCACTGCTTCTCGCCGTTATTTCGGATGAATACCAGCAGAACAAAGCAATCCTAGAAAGCTATTGTGATTCCGACGCATGGAAATACTCCGTCAGCACGAGCTACTGGAGTCTTTCATTTCCTTCTGTCCTCCCCATACATTTTTCTTGCTCTTTCTCTCGCTTTACATCAATTTCGCACGCAGATGGATCTCGGCCCTATACTGCTCGTTACGTGGCTTCGTCTCAGATGAACTAGGAGCTGATCATACTGTTACTTGACGGCTTCTGGTTTTAAGCTAACACTAGGATGTGCTTTTTGTGGAAGGCAAGCTCGGAGCTCCAACTCCAGCTCTTGGTGAAAGGAACAGAATTAGATCCCCTCTCCCGAGATGCCGCTCTCTCCATCCATCCATCGTGAACGCCTCCGGTCCTAATCGTGTATCTCGATCAACTCTACAGCTCCCTCACGCAAGCATCCCAACAGAGCGTATCGCTTCAGTGCCCGGCCGTCCTGGCTGTCAGGGCCTGGGCGGCACAACCGAACGGCACAGTCGAGATGCTTATGCAAGGGACAGCATCAGGCATCCGGCATGTTGCGAGGATTGACTCAATGAAAGGCGGGTGATGAATGAGACTGATAACAAATACACACGCCTGGTTGGATATATGCGTACGCGGAACCCATCCAGGCCTGTTCAAGGTTCTTTTATGGCAGGCTGGCTAAATTGCTGCTGAGACCGGATTTTGTTGGAGATAAAAGGGTTCTTCGCCGTCGATAAGTGTTCTGTGGAAGCACCAGCCTGCTGGAGGCCGTCGTGATCTTCGGTGTGGAATGAAGGGTAAGGTAGGTAAACCTGATGGAGATTCGAGGATCTAACAGCTCCAACGCAAGGGCAGGCCTGGAAGGAGATGCAGGACGTGGACGGAGTAGTACCATTTACTGATTTAACCTAGTCCGCAGTGTAAATAGAATAGATAGATAAAGAGATGAGAAAGCTGTTTGTCACAAAGTTGCATCACAAAGTTGCATTCTAGACTTTTGAAATGTTTCGGTATATACGTTTTTACATGGTCTCTTATATCGCACCGTCAAGACTTCCCAGAGTTTAGACATCATACTCGAGATAGATTGGCGTCCGCAATCCACCACCGTAAGCTCTCTTTCTCTCTGCACATCCTCATAACCCAACCCGATTCCAACCCGCTCAAGGCACATTGTGCGTCTAACATCAACCGATGCATTTCCGTACATTGCTCGACAGACAGAGGTAGGTATCCAGTCAATCAGTCAGCATGACCGCGCATTCCAGCACAGGTTGAACTAGACGGACCATCGCTGCTTCCAACGCTTACCCGGCACCAAACCATCCAGCCAGCAACAGAAGCACCAACCAAGCCCCGCACAGCCTCATCTATCAACAACTCTTGCAATATCTGTCTTAGCTCCCACACACACCCAGCGCTTGCCGGCCCAAGCTTCAACACGCACCTGTCCACCACCTCCATGCTAGACGGTCCGGTCCTCGAACTGGTCGAGGGAAGGCGAGACAGGGCGAGACAAGTGCGGTGACAACGGAAAGGCGGGACAGGACAGAACAAGAGCAAAGCTAGACGCCTCGCTGAGCTCTCAGGCGATCATACCGCAGCACAGCGCCGAGGAGGACGTCGGCGCCGTTGGCGCAGTCTTCCGGGGCGCAGTACTCGGAGGGACTGTGTGGGAAAACGAGAGTCAGTGAGAGCAAAATGCGGGGTCCAGGTGATTGGTTTGGATGCAGAGGTAGGAGGGGGCGGAAGGGGGAGATGAGAGGGGATGGATGACAGATAGGGGAGGGGACGTACTTGTGAGAGACGCCGTCTCGGCATGGTGCGAAGATCATGGCTGTGGGGATGCGTTTGGAGGTGTATACCGAGTCGTGCCCGGCGCCGGAGACCTGGTTCAGTGAGTCAACGGTTTGCCGCTGGGAAACAAGGATAGAGAAGGCAGGGACAGTAGCTGGCTTACAAGGGAAGCAGGACTTGACTCACCATCCTCCGCGTCAACTTGTCCGCCTGAGCTCCAAACAGTCCGCTGGCGCTCTGCTCGACGCACTTAATGCAGTCATCATGGAAGTCGACCTTCGGACTCGTCGTATCGAGTCTCCACTCAATCTCACACGGCCTTCCGACCCTCTTTCCCACGCTCTGGACGGCCTCACCCGCGGCGATCCGCGCAAAGTCTTCGCGGAGCTGCTTCTCAAAGGCCTCCAGCTTCGCGTCGTTGTCGGTGCGCATGTCTAGGCTGAACTGCACGAACCCGGGTACCGTGTTGGTGCTGCCGGGCTTGAGTGTCAGGATGCCGGTGCTGGCTAGGCAGTCGTGCGCTGCGGCGAGGTGGTGCGAGTGCACGATCAAGGAGCTGGCCGTTAGCATGGCGTCGGATCGGTGTGGGAAGGCGGTCGTGCCGGTGTGGCAGTCGCGGCCGCGGACGGTGATGGTAAACCATTTATATGCCTGTTACCGCATCAATAATGGTTCCAGTGCATGTGAGGGAGGAGGGCTGAGCTACCTGGACGCCAACAACGGCGCCGATCTTCTGTCCTGAAGCTTCAAGAAGCGGCCCCTGTTCGATGTGCAGCTCAAAGTGGGCGGCGAGAGGAATGGCTTTGTGGCTTGCCGGTACGCTGCCCAAGTAACCTATCCGCTCCAGCTCAGTCTTCATAGTTGCTGTACCTCCGCCGACTTCTTGCAGGTTGTGTGCATGCTCGAGTCGGATACTGCCGGCCCAGACGCCAGAGGCGACCATTGAGATGGGGAAACGAGCACCTTCCTCGCTGGAAGCAGACTTGGGTCAGTCAGGTCAGGAGAAAGCGGGAAGAGGAGTCTTACTTGGTCCAGTTGACGACGCCAACGGGAAATTCTGTCTCAATGTTTTGATCCTTGAGGACTTTGAGCATCTCAACACCTACACCTGTCAGCTATTGTGCAGAACGGCCTGTAAGCAATGGATTATACCTGCATGAACCCCGAGTATCCCGTCATACCTGTTATCAATGATCAGACCCAGTGATCAAGAGGTTGGATGCTCCTTACCGTCCTCCTGTAGGCTGAGTGTCCAGATGCGAGCCTGCCACTGTAGGTGGACCGTCTTTTCGGCCGGGGCGAACGGCAAACGTGTTCCCCATCTGGTCGATCGTAATATTGCAGCCCAATTCTTTAGTAGTCTGCAAGATGTTAGAGATGTATCACAGGTAACTGTAGGGCTTGGTTCATACATCGACGAACCAGTCTCGGGCCGTCTTATCGGCGTCGGTCAGTGTCAGTCGAGACATTCCAATGTCTGTGGGACCACTACAGACAATCAGCTTGAGCAAAGGGACAATAAATTCCCAATAGAGGAGTTGGCAACATGTAATTCCGCCTGGATGGTATAAAAGGAACTGGAACCAAATTGAAACTTCAAGCCTCCAGCATCCCAGTGACAAGCACTCCCGAGACACCGGTTGCCCCTCAGCTTCCCCTCTGGGTTGATAAAGGAATTTCTGCATGATTAAGACCAAGTCTGGGTATATATACGAGGACAGTATGAAATATATGGAAAGACATACTCCCCCCACCGCTCGCCCATTCCCCACTTGCACGGCCCATGGAGATCCCGCATCAACCTCTCACGGTCGACTCTCAAGCCCGCAAGCTGCTCCTCTGTCATCGCCGCCGTCGAAACATCTCGCCTCGCACTGGCCATAAAGCATCTCCGAGGCGTCTGCTGCGTTTTCAGGCATTGTGCTCTGGAGCGGCCAATCCTTGGCCTTGCGTATAAAGTGGGGCGGGGAAGCGAAATGCGGGAAAAGGCGCGGGGAAGCGCTGTGGAGGGAAAGGACATTGGGAGTGAGTATATACAAAAAGAAAGGGAGTCAATGGCGGGATGCAATTGGCAGGTGAAAAAGTTTGGTCGATCTGATATTGAGTCCCTGGTGTTGATCTCGGGGTCTGGCGGGCTGTCGGCGGTGTTTATCGCCGTGAAGCTTATCGTTGGCGGAGGTCGCCGTTTGGCCGATTTGTGATTTGATCACCAAATCACAGAACAAGAGGAATCAGCAACGAGAGTGCAGCGGATAGTCTATTGGAAGAAGTCAATTGAAGGTAGAATTCACAGTCCTACTATCATCGTGACTGTTGCCAGGAAGGTGGGCGCAAAGCAAATGCCAAAGGTTGAGAAGAGCATTTGCTGTGTTTGCTTGGTTTGCTATGTTTGATATCATTATCTCCAAAGGCACACGGAGCTTCCCGATCCCGCAGATATTGCTAACGACTTGTTCCTGAAAACGCTGTCAAGCTGTCCAGCTGCCAAATCGTTAATTTGACCGAGAGTTCATTACACTTGAGGCACAGACTCAGCATTTGGTGTGTGCCTGAGGTGCTGAAAGATATTCTTGATCTCTTTTGGGAGCTTTGTTCGTGATAAGGTATGAACGATATCCCTGAATCAGGGTAGCATTTAAACATCGCACGTACACCAGATCCTAGGTCGAATCTAAATTGTATATTATCATTGTTATTATTGAGGTAACTTTTCGTTACCTTATGCTTTCGCGGCATTTGCGAGTTCGATGTATCCTTGGTTGTCCTGTGCAGGGTCCGATCATGGTGATAACAGGCCACCACGCTGCCGTGTGGAGCATCGGCCCGCATATTGAGACGTTGGTCTCAGCTGAGATGGCACCCCCATGATGGAGGATTACGCGTGCGCCACGGCACTCTTGCATATCTTGAGAGCCAATGATGGGAATCCACGCGGGTTCTAGATCTCCAAGAGACCAGTAGCCGTCCATTTCCAAATTACAGGGGATGGATTGATGCCTGGTCACAGTTGCCTGCATGCAAGGTGGAGTATTGGGTTGTCGAATAATCGCAGAGTACTGTATCTGTAAGGCCGTTGCTTCTTGGTAGGACAGTAAGGAAATGCGTAGCCATGCAGACTTGAGTAGGTTGGATCAACTTTACTTGTGCAATAAATTCAAGACGAATTTATTTGCTTGCGAATTATCATCGTTGTCGAGACTCCATCCAGGTGTCCGTTTGTTGTTGTGTGGTGTGTCTAAGGACGATACCGTAGCTCCGCCTGCACGTGAAAGTCGGAAGAAAACATGGGGCTTGAGCGCCGAGACGCTTGTTCCCCAATCACCATCCGAGCAACGGCGCTAAGAGAAAGTGATTGTTTACAAAACAACGCAAACGAAAGCTGGAGCTCCCAACCGTCACTAAATTCCCCGTCACATCCCAAATTCCTTCCATTCCTTCTCTCCTCTCTCCATTCCTCGCCTCCGCCATTCCTCACCTGTCAAACCCTGCATATCCAGAAAACTGTCAATTTGCTTGGTTATTCAGCCTAGCTACAGTACCATTCAAATTTGACAGCATCTATTGCATCCATTGCATTACAGAACAGGTTGAGCTGTCTTCACAACAGTCCTCCTTTCTCCTCTTTCCTTGACCACCTCACCCTCCCCTCAAAGGAGCAAGAGTCTTTTCTTGTCTTCCTTTCGAATTGTTACCTCGATAACAACTCGAAAGGCATTCGAGAAAGGACGCCCCAAGGACAGTCAATCTGGACTTTGACGCCCGCGTCCCCATCCCCTTCAGTGTCTTCCCGTCGTCGTACCGGAGTAACGCTGAGGAGTCATCGTCCACTACCTCCATCAGGGTAGAAGGAGAGGCAAACCGGACCTCGCGCGTCGGACGGGAAGGTCACGAAGACGTTCACACTTCCTTCTCCGCTACTGTCGATCCCAGACGAAGGTCGGGTCGGGAAGAAGTTCACGTCTACGAGGAAGACCGTATCCGCCGTCCCGGAACAAAGGAAGAGGTCGTCTACGAAGAAGACCACTATCGTCGCTATCCCGAGGGTCAGATCTCAGGAGAACGGTAAGCCTTGAAGTTTCTGCTCTGTTTTCACCGCCAATGTGATGGACAACGCATTGTGCATTTGACCTCTTTCCGAGCCAATGAAATGAGTACACTAATTCTGTTGACCGAGTAACACTATCGACGAGCTGACAACATGTTTCATCTTTCTTGAGCAACAGCTAATCATTCTTTTGCCTCAGCTACAGAGAAGGTGACCGTCGCTATACCGACACCGAAATCGAAGTTGACATTGACCGTCGTCGTCCCGCCAACTGGGCCGAATCTCGTATCGACGTGACCGAAAGGGAATACCGTCAACGTACACAGCCAGGTTACGCCGAGCGCTTCGAACAGCGTACCTACTCCGAACCTCGTGAGCAGATCAAAGTCGAATCCGAAATCACCGTCGATCCTCCCCACGACCGATTCAAGATGGGCTACTACGACGAAGATGGACACTACCACTCCTTCCGCCGTGGAGTGGAGCGGGCTGCCGACCGTATCCTCCACCCGCTTCACCCTCGTCACCGTCAAGAGCGTGTCGAGGAGGACATCTACGTCCATGAGGAAGCTCCCGCACGTGTCAGCACCCGCGTGGTTGAGCGTTCTGCTGGACCCCCCAACACCATCACTATCCCCTGCCACCACATCCGCATTGGCGACATCATCATCCTCCAGGGTCGTCCCTGCCAGGTCATCCGCATCACCACCTCGGCACAGACAGGGCAATACCGCTACCTAGGTGTCGACCTCTTCACCAAGCAGCTCCAAGAAGAGTCCAGCTTCGTGTCCAACCCTGCCCCTTCGGTCGTCGTTCAGAACATGCTCGGCCCTGTCTTCAAGCAATACCGTGTCCTTGATATCCGTGACGATGGACGCGTCGTCGCTATGACCGAGACGGGCGACGTCAAGCAGGGCCTGCCGGTCTTGGAGCAAGGCGGCTTGTGGGAACGGCTTAACGATGCTTTCGCCAATGGCCGTGGCAGTGTTCGTGTCTTGGTCATCAGTGACGGCGGACGCGAGCTTGCTGTTGACTACAAGGTGGTGCACGGATCGAGGTTGTAAAGGATCATGCAGCTGTGAGTGAGGACCCCAAGAATGATGTGATGACATGCTGATGTTTGGTCCCAGCAGCAGCTACAGCCCAAACAGACGTTGCTGCCATGTTAATGATGATCTTTCGCGGCGCTGCACTTGGCTTGGTCTGTCCCATGCTGTAATGACTTTGGTTTCTGCGTCGGGCGCGATGGACGTTCATCTCGGATCAGTTTCTCTCATCTTAAGCTTGCTTGCGCACCGCATGGAGCAAGTAATGTACAAGAGAGAATGGAAGGAAAGTTCTGCAAACATCTCGGAATGGAAGGGGGTTCAAATTGGAGAATAGCGTCCGTCGGTAGTTTGGTCCCAGTTAGCTTAGCTTAGCTGGATGAATGCATGCCGATTTTCGAGATATCACTCACTCCCACCGTAATTGGCGATTGTAGCTTGCTTGCTTGTACAATGCAAAATGGGAAGTGAAGGCTCCAAACTGATGGCTCCAGCGAGACGTAGTAAGTAAGAACCACTACTTCTTCCGCAGAAACAGAACATCATGTTCTCTCCAAATTGTCAAATTACCAAATTCCGCCAGTAGGCAAGTACGTAAGCACCCAGCCAGCCAGCCAGCTATGCGAATAATTACGGAGTAGATAAAGCAATCATGCCATTGACTGACGAAGGACCTATTCTTTGAAATCGCTTTCTAAAATCGCTATCACAATCGCTATCACAATCGCTATCACTCTCGCTATCGCTCTATGCCTATGCCTATGCCACATGCCATAGCTATGCCATAATAGCAAAGAAAGTCTCAATCCCAGCCACCCAGCCAGTCTCGCCAGCCAGCCAGCCTCCTAACGCAACGCAACGCTCTCAATGCTCAGCAACGCAATGCTCTCAACGCTCAGCAACGCAATGCTCGATTGTGTTTGTGTCTAAAACAAACGTGTAAAGTGTAGAGAGTAACAGAAAAGCAATATCTCATTGTATCGTAGCATATCGTAGCATAGCATTCGTTCTCTCCGTCTCCTAGCTCAGTAAGGTAGATACTCGAACAGAGCTGGCGAGTAAGCAAGTAAGTAAGCATCTTCTCGTGTCTTCTCGTAGAGTCTTGTCTCGTCTCGTATCATCTTGTCTCATCGGCATGGCATGTGATCTCTTCTCAGCTCGTCTGATCTCATTCCATTCCACCCCCTTTCATTCCTCCGAGGCTCCTTTCAATCCTCAAAGAGATTCATGCAATCAATCCCCCAACCCACCAGACATATAACTACTTCCCTCAATCACCACACGTCAGCCAAAATCCCAGCAAACACCAACACCACCACCAGCAGCACTCCCACCACACCCTTTCGGAAGCGTCGCACCCGGTGGGCAAACTCACTACTCCTGCGTTCCCCCATCCTTCGAGCCCCGATTCTCCTTCTCTCGTTCCCGTTCTCTGTGCCTCCGTTCTCGATCCTTCGACCCCACCCGCTCCATCTCCGAAGCCTGAAGAGACAACGGTACCTGGAGAGATGCTGCTGACGGCGCAGCCGGCGGTGGTGTTGGGCCTTGGCCCTGCGCCGCGACGGAGAGAGGAGGCATGGTTTCGGCGCGGTGCGGTGGTGTGGAGGCTTCGAGAGCGCGGGCTTCGACTGCGCTGGGGAGGTCCGGGTCCCGGGAGGAGGAGGCGGGCTCGATGGCGCGCTGCCGGGAGGGGCGGTGCGGGTTGCTGCGGCGTTCGGATTCGTAGCGGGCGTCTGATGGGCGGTTCGTGTCAGCTGAGATCAAGGAAGCTCAGGGTTGAGAAGGCGGGAGCGGAGGTGAGGATATCGGTCACTGGGCTTCAAATCAGTCGGGAGATAACGTACCTCTGATAGCCTGTGTCCTCCTGGCATATTCTTGGATTTCCTCCTTGGTCAACACCCGCAGGACAATGACATAATCGAGCCTCTCCTCAAACCTCTCATTCCCCTCCTCCAGTGCCGCGGGATTCACCAGTTTCCTATCGATCTTGGTCCAGCGAGCGCCCGGAGGAATGCCCTTCTTGTTCTTCAGAGAGTCCTTGTGAGGGGCCACGCCTTCCCTGATCGGCGCCGGGTCCTCGGGGAATTTCTCGGTTGGCGGACGCAAGATGCCCTTGACGGGTTTCGGTGATTTGGGCGGAGGCACGATGTCAATGGACGTCCCTCTGTCGGGGTCGCGGGTCCGTTCGCGGTGATAGTCATCATGCAGGTCTTCTGGCTCGGCATACATTTGCTCACCATCACGGAAGACCCGATCTTGACTTGCCCGTTCGTGGGGTTCACGGTCGTTATATGGCATGCGGTAACGGTCTTCAGATGGAGACCTCTCCCGGTATCGGCGGTCTCGCAGTTCTCTCTCCTGCGGAGCTCGACCAGCCAGGTCGATGATAGGAGGTTCCTTTATGTCATCAGATCCTCTTCCATCCCAGTCACCTCGTTCTCTTCGTTCTTTCCGGCGTCTCTCTCTTTCCCGCATTTCTTCCTCTTCTTCAGCTTCTCTGGTAGAACTGACCTCTCGAGGTCCTTTTCTCCTTGCATCACTCCTGCCAACGGGGTCGTCATCTGCAACCCGAGTGTCAATTGGCACACTTCTCGGAATGTCGACGTCCTTGGTTCTGATCTCCCTGTCATCGGAGCTTCTATCACGGTGCTTTCTTGAGCGGTGCTCTCGTAGAGGTTCATCAGCTTCGGACTCATATGACCGGCCTTCCTTGTCGCGGTGCTTGTGAGACTCGGAGTTGCGCTCAGTACGATGCCGATGCTTGTGTTCGTGACGATCAGTCTCCGATTCGTATTTGTCCCGATCACTCTTGTGATGGTGCCGACGATGCTCCTTGCGTGGAGCTTCGGCATCACTCACATCCTTTGCTTTTATAGGATCGTATGCCACCGCCTCATCCCGAGGCCCGTAGCGATCGACACCGCCAGAGTGGCCGTATGTCCCCCTCTCAGCATCGCTGTCGTAACTGGGCTTAGGCCTATGCCTTGTCTGTCGAGGTTCGTCATAGTCCTCACGGTAGGAGCTGTACCCGTCATCATAGCCTTGATGTACCGATATAGGACGCCGACTGGTCCTATGGGGTAGCTGGTCTAGAGCGCCCTGACTCCTGGCTGCTGCGTATTCCCGCTCGGAAATGACATCCGCCGACGCCCTCGGGCCACGGTTCAGACTCGCCGTCCTGTCGATCTTATCCCAGCCCCTAGTTGACGGAGGCGGTCCGGCTTCCCTGTCCCTCGGCACGCGGGGGAGGTAATCTCCCAATTCCGTCATGCTGAGCGGTCGTTGTTGAGGAGCATCAATACTTCCCCTCCGTGGCCTCACCCGGGGCCGCGCCGCGACATCCCTGTAGAACTGTTCTCGGGGGTCTGTATAACTGTATCCGTAGCTCTCGTCATAGTCCGGCGATCTGATATGAGGGACCAACGCTGCCCCGCTTCGTGGATCGGACCGTGGATACCCCGCCCGTTCCCTGCTATTCCTTCCGCCCTCTCTCAGATAACGACTGTCATGATCCATGCTCGGATACCGGGCGTGCGGTCTAGGAGAGTGGGAGGAGTGTGGTTGGATATAATAATTGCCGCCATAGTCTGGCGTCATCGATTGAGCCAGCGGGCTCGAAGGGCGCTCGATACCCCGTCCTCCGTGCACCACCGGGCGCGCCCGGTCATATTCGACGGGGGGCATCAGACTCGCCGGTCTGCGGGATCGATCTATACCGGACTCCATTGTGGATCGCCGCGGTCGGACAATGTAATCACCAGCATTCTGTGTCGGTACTGGAGGTTCTCTGCTCCGCACGATCTGAGGCGGGCCAATCTCCTCGACGCGGCTTGCGCTGCTCCTTGGAGGTGGTACCAGGCCGCTGCTTCGGGGTGTAGCGTAATATGGGTCGTAGTAAGCAGGGTAGGGATCATAACCCATGGTTCCCGTCGATGAGCGCATCGGATTGTGCAGTCGGCGACTGCCCGGCGACGGAGGCCGATGATACCGGGGGTCCATGGTGGTGATATTGATTTGTGAAGCTATGAAGACTTCTTATCCCGGAAATAACTGGAAAGACGGCCGGTGAGCAGATGTTCACAGAAGAATCCGTTCAAAGTCGAGCGTTCCTAGAGTTGCTGAGCATGACCGAGGCACATGTCCTACGTAGTAGCTCTTTGCTCCACGTTGCGCTTTTATATGCAGCTCCGCCGACGTCTCCGGAGCTGATTCCAGTCGGGCTCGGTGAATTGAAAGGGGCCTGAGGGATAAGGGGGTTCGGTCAGGCAGTGGGAGGTTTGGCAAGGTGGCCAAAATTTCTAATTGTGACTTCTGACGACAGTGACGGTTCGAGGAATGCTGGTCGCGCGCTCGCTGACGCCCAAAGCTTGTGTGCTGGCGCGAACCACATTTTTTGTTGACAGGCAGTCGGAGCGAGCCCGAACCCCACTTCCACTCCAAAGCTCCCCTGCAAGGTTTATATGTTCATAAAGTAAAGGCCCAGACTTGGGATTAACTGCCCGACAAAACTGCAGACATACCTACCTTACAACATGGAATACTCTTGAGTATGTCCGTAGACAAAATCCCAAATCTCAAATCAACAAATGCGCCCGCAGGGAAAGCTCTCGCTCTAGGCCAGTTAAATCAATCGGGTTCGGTGACCCGCAGCTCGATCGTGCATAATCATGTACGCCACATCCGCCCAACCGTCTTTCGTTTCTGCCGGGCCATTGCAGCTGCTGAGGTCCCAGTTATGAACACCCAAGCTGGACTGGATGGGCGCAGGGAACACCCTTTATTATAATCATGGGCATGATCAGCAAGCCCGAAGATCTCCAGCATGTGGCTTTTATCTGCGTGCCTCTGTTGGACTGCCACGTTGCATTATTTCGAGCATAGGGATATTGTGAGTTTTGTTTGTAGCAATTGGGCTGGGAGATGCAGAAGAGGATCTTCATTGGAGCTTCCACGTCACCTTGGCAAACCTCGTTGCGATAGTCTACCACTGTCCAACGACGCCCGACCCAGAAGGCTCGTGCTGCTGCACGGTCCCGGAATTTGTCTCGATATCCAAACCCTATTTCGGGCTTCTTCTCGAAGTTACGTTGGGTCTGACCGCGCTCTCGTGCAATCCATAGTCTCGCCTGTAACTTCAGCCAGTACCTGCAATTGTGCGCCTGATATGTATTACCGAGCTAGATTACAATGTGTAAGATAGCTAGGTCAGAATCATGAAGTCTCAATTTCTAGGGCTAGTCCTTTCTAGTCAACATGAAACTTGATCTCAGAGAAACAACCAAAGTCCTCCGAATACCGGCGGAGGCATTGTCTTTCAGCTGCATGACTCGCTCGCATGCACTCCACTACATCCTTTCGAAAAAGCCCAGCGCACGTTGTCCCACTTCTCTCCTCTGTAGACGTCCCGAGGACAGTCTAGAAAGACTACCGCTTTCCTTCGCCCAGCGCCAGTGACATAGTAAGCAAGGATCCTTCGTTCGTCGGCTCAAATGAACGCCATTTGAGATAACCCCTTCGTTCAGAAGCATTCTGAGAAATCGACCCACATGCATCATCAACTCCTCCATTCCAGTACTCATCATTGAACAAGCACATCGTCCTCAGCCAATTGCACTGACTTAGATGAAGAATCTCTCTTCGAGGTCAAATAGCGTGCTTCGAGAGATTAGTCTTCCTCGATGCGACTCTCAGCTTCTTGCGACCGTTCGAGCCCATGTTTTCTTTCTCACTGTGACTTATTTGACCTTTTGACTCCGTGTCGGCGTCGGCTCCTTCATCAGAGTCCCTCACCGCAGCCGTAACATTGCTTCCCTGCTCTCCCTGCTCATCTCCCCTCCTGTGCTTTCCCAAGATCGTCATCTTAGCCAGGCCGTCACCTAGACCTTGGTCATCGTGATCTGGGTGGGTGGTGGTACTGTCTTTCTCATCTTCATCATCAGCAACATTGCCCAAACTTGCGGAAGATTCCCTTGACCGGGGTCTACAATCGTCATCTGAGTGAGCATCTTCCTTCTCTTCTCCTCCGCGAACTTGATATGTGTGTTGTCCAAAAATGAAGAGACCATCGGATGCCTTGACGTGAGGCGGTCTGTTCTCCGCGCCGGTCCACCGATCGTCCTTCCTAGTGGGTTGCTTTGGCTTGGACTGGCTAGCCTTTCCGGTGGCCGCTCCTCTCGAATTGCTCCCGGAGTCCATGACCCCGTTATCAGATAGGGGATCCTGATGACCTGCGGCGGATGAGCCCGGCTTCGGTTTGCTGTTGTCGAGTTCACGAGCTTTGCCTCCACTTGGAAGGGAGCGTCGACTAGGGGTGGAGCTAGTAATACGGCTGCGGAGACGATATCCGGTCTGAGATGGAGTTCTACTTTTCTTGTCCGTGATCGGGCCTGCGGTCGTAGTCTCAGGAGGACTGTATTCTCCTTCTGGGGATGCAGGGCGGGAGCTGATTTGGTGCTTGGAGTCCTCCAAATCATCGCCCTCATCGTCCTCATCGTCTTCATGGGACTTGCTGCGGTACGCCCCTTCGATCTTCAACTTCACAGCCTCGAACTTTAGCTTTCCTTGCTTCAGTCTCTCTTCGAACGTGGCCTTCTTGTCTTTGCCGCTGGATTTTTTGGAGGAGGTTTTCAGAGGTGTTTTGATACTCAACGGCGTCATCATTGTAAGCTGGGCATTCAAGCTCCGCTGAGAGCGAAGACAACTGCTTTTCTTAAGTGCATCAGGAGAGAGAGCACCACCGAAATTGAAACGTCGGAGCTTCTCTGTAAACGTTTGCGATATTAGAAAGGGAAGAATTGTAGTCTATGGACTGGGAGGACCCACCTGCACTGCGGTAAAAGAACTGGAAAGTGGCATAGATACCCTCGCTTTCCCTGTAGGGAGTGTAGCTGTAACAATTAGTTTCTCAAAGACTTGTGAGGATAGATCCAGACACTTACGCGACCACACGAATAGGCCCCGCGTTAAGTGGCACACCCTTGTCGAAGCTATTTCCCATGTCAGTCAACTCATAAAGGCTGGTAAATGATACTCACCCTGTAGTGTGAGTTACATCTTTCGATGTGCTAGTCATATCGACATCATCTTTATCATCCTCTTTGTGTTTTGGACGGAAGTCGCGGTCACGCCATTTGTCTCCAAGAAGGACCCTCTCCAGAGTGACTTTGATCTGACCAAGTTGAGCCTTTTCCAGGGGTTCATCCTCTTCCCCAATATTGGTAGCGTTCATGGCGGCAATGATATCTTCCTCATCGCGTACATAGACTGTGTTTGCAGTATTTGCTTCCCCAGAGATGAGCAACTTGTCAAATATGGTTTCGATCCCCACATCCTGGAAAAGCCAACTTTTCTGCTGGACAGAGCCATCCTTCGATTCGACCCAGCGATTCTTGAAGGTGACCCTCCCCTGGGGGTGGCGGAAGTCTTCATCATCAGGGTCGAGATATACGACCATCCTCCGTTCAGGCCTCGAACGGCCATCAAGATACAGAGTGGCGAGGAAATGGAAGGGCGGGGGAGGGATATCACGGACATCTCCTCTGACATGCTTCTTCGACCAAATGCTCATTGGTGTCTCTGTGTCTTCCTGTTTGATGAAAACGCCGTCTTTCTCTTTGATGAGAACGCTGTGTCCTGCTTGACTGGTACGACGACTGGGGTCGGAATACCGTCGCTCTCGACTGTAGCGGTCAGTCCGAGGTATGGTCGTAGAATCACTGTCACGTCTGTAGCCATGGTTCTCGCTATTCTCGTCTGGGTCTTCTCTCTTCACACGACGTTCTGTACCAGTTAGTCGATGAAGAGATAGTGGTCAGCTTAGCTTACGCCCAGGATGATCCAGATCTTCCCACTCATCCTCCATATCAAAGAATCCTGGCCTGTTGTGACCACGCTTTCGTGTAGACCAGTAGTGGGCCGCAGCAGTGTCTGAAGCAACGTAGGGAATACTTGGTTGCAGAGCCACCCGAAAAAGCATGTTTGTCGTAGATTGGATATAACAGGAGACCTTGTTCGCCCGACGGAACGTTTGTACGCCATATTCTTCGAGTGGTTTTCCGTCTCTTGTGGTGACTTGCACCGAGACATCCCGAAGGGTTGGCATCGCAGACTTTTGGTACCTACGGGTGACGTGACTGTCCGATATGACAGGAAGGGAGGTATAAGAAGTTGGTCGGAAGGATTTGAATGAGAAGCTTCTTGAGACAGTACAGGAACACGTAGTCGTCCTGTAACAGAGGGAGAGAGTCGTCGGTTGGGCATTGGTGAGATGACGATCGAAGAGACGACCTTTGAGTACCGATGGCGACACACTCTGATAGCTTCACAAAGCCAAGAGTCTGCGTGTCCGTCTGGAGAGAAGATAGGAAGAAGAGTAGGTGGGAGGGAGTTGGTGGATGTGGAAAAGAGAGGGTAGAGCGAGCTCAGCGGTAGACAAAGGCGGCGAGACAGTGAATGCCAGTACAATACGAGCTCTGGATTCACTAGGCGTATTTGATCAATGTAGCAAAATGAAGGAGGTAACTTAAGTACCTTAAGTCAGCTGGCTTGGTAAGGAAAGACGAACCAAGCTCCAAATGGAGCGTGACAGTTGAGGAAAGAGCTGACGGGTATAAAGGAAGCAGGTGTTACCCATAGACTCCAACCTTCGAAAAGGCCTAACACGGCTTCACCACGGTCCTACTGCCCACTTGGATTTTTCAAGGGATATCCGGCTCAACACTGATAGAACCTATCTGAACCCCTGTATTGAGGATCCTAATCTTCACCGAATCTCATCCCTATATCAGTCGCCCATGCCTGTTGCTAGAAGCAACCCTAGATAATGATAAAGCTCCTTCCTAGCCAGGAGGTTTATTGGAATTAATATGTCCCTTTGAACTCCTCCTTGCCATGTATAATCGTGATGCAACCACCCAAAGCTCACCGGAATGGAAAACCAAACGCCTACAAGCCTTTATGCACATCATAAGCCTCTGCGCTAGGTTATTCGAGCTGGACCAGCCATTCAATACTATTGTCCAAATCCGATCTCGTAACCTAGTAGCACTTCGGTTGTAGTGCCTTCCCATCCCCTATTACCACCGGTAGATATCAGAAATCGGCATGTAGGATCCAAATATAAATGGGAGATGACCCCAGTACGATGACCAGGGACAATCAAGAAAGGTACTGTAGAGTGTTTGAAAGGTTGCTGCTCCTTCAGATCATACAAGCGGAGGATGTCATATGATGCGCTTTGCCATGTTAGCCTAATCCACGATTGCAGTCGAGGGAGATCGTTACCAGATGAGATGCCGTCCGTTTGGCATTGCTTTTACAGCACTGACCGGTCCACTCCCTTGAGGAAATTTGAAGGTACGCTCAGGCTTATGCAGGCCTTTATGTACGCTAAACTCTTCCACGGTTCCGTTGCGCCTTCCTGCATAAATGAAGTTTCCGTCTGGTGACCAGCAAGCATTCATGCACCAAGGAGGAGCGTTCTTGGGTAGTATCGTGGAAATGGGATTAGGCATACGCCTATCCCACACACGAAGGGTGCCATCTATCGAGGCAGCAAGGAAGACGTCATCGGAACCAGAATTAGTATTGATAGCTGCTTCGTCATCTTGGCGCTGATTCGCATCGGGCAGTTTCTCCATATCTTCTGCATGAGCTGCGCCGTTTGTCAGAGGAACAGCTGATTCATCAGAGTTACCGTTGGTAATGTTAGGAACCTCCTGGTCGTTGGTGTTCTCGGAGGGTTGCTCAGCATGAGGTTCTGTTGTAGTAGGGGCTTGGAGTGCGTCGCTAACGTCTTCCATCTTAGTATCGCCTTCGGCATCCTCATCCTCTTGCTGCTGTATGCCGCTGGCAATAGCACGAGAAAACTCATCATCTTCATCCTCGGCATAATTTCCCGCAGGTAAGCCCGTATTTGCGTTATCATCATTGTCGCCGAAAAGCGAGTCCGCATCATTTCCACCAAAGAGCGAATCGGCGGGAGAGCCGGGAGCATCCTCATCCCCCTCTGCACCACCGGCAAGCATCGACCCAGGTTCATGCTTCACGCCAATAGCTTCCATGTCACCGTTCGTGAGCTTGGTAGCATTGTTGGAAGAGTATGTACCATTGGTTTCGGGCACGGTGCCTGAATCTACAGGGAAAGCCAGGCCGGATGGTGGCCGTATTTCGATTGCGGGTATCTGACCACCGCCCACAGTTTCATAGCTGCGTCTTACCTGACCAGTATTGAGATCCCAGTCAAGGATGCGCTTATCCCAACTCCCTGATAACAGCGATCGCTCGTTGTCAACAAGTGTAAGAACTGAAACGGCCGACGTATGTTGTCGCAGATCAGTAATACGCTTGCCTTCATCATGTCTTACAGACTGCAATCGGATACCACCTGATTCTAGACCTGATAGTAGCCACAAGGCCTGGCGATGGACGGCGAGCGAATACACGGGCGACAAAGTGGTGTTATCCTCGAGAGACTGTGATAATGTACTCCTTGAATCTATCCGTTGGATCCACCATTAGCATCGATGCAGCCACCTGTCTTTGGGAACCCCTTACATTGAGAGTCTTCATTCTCCCAATAGCTGGAGAGGACCCCTGCCTTGACGACACTATCCACGAATGGGTGTCGCTGAGCCACAGTCAACATGACCTTTGCATTGGCAGTATCAATCCAGTTGAATTTCCTAATATATCCATCTGCACCTCCAGTGAAAACCCATCTCATATCAGGCGTAGCGGTGACAGCATTGATAGAGGTGCTATGGGGAGCAGCAATTGTAGGAACGATATCATAGACCGTTGCCGTAAGAGCTTCTGGTCGGACGGTCGGACGGAAAGGAATGGCGGAGCTTGGTTCAATTGAAGATGGACGTGGTGATGGAGACGTAAATGTAACAGTAGGGTTGGTTGTGGGACCCAGTGCCAGCCCATTGGAGGCTTGGGAAGGGGGAGGAGATTGTGCACCACCCGTTCGGCTTGGATCATGAGCCTGTGACTCAGATTGTGTTTGAGTCTCTCCGAACTGGTCTTGAGTACCGTCGGGTTCTTGTTCTTGGTCCTCCTCTTCATCATTATTGTCCTGTTCATCCTCTTCCTCTTCGTCGTTGTCATTTTCCCCTTCAGCGTCGACGTCCCCATCCATCTCGCCATTGGCATCGACCTCCTCGACATCATCGCCCGCCTCGTCCGCATCATTGTCTGAACTCCCATTTGGGGACCCTGTGACATGTCAGCGTCGGTGGGGTGCCTCTGTAGAGCTCCAGAAGAACCCACCCCCTTCATCTCGCTCCAGATCGTCGGTACCAAAGCTCTGCATCCCTCAGTCCACTAGCATCCAGCCGTATCGCAACAACCCTAAGTCTACCATATAATTGACGAATTATTGCCTGCATAGACAACAGAGATTGAGCTTCTAGACCAAAACGTGCAAGGTATGCGAGCGACACTCAGTTTGCGCCTGGGGTTTGTAGACTAGCGCCGAGTAGAGACAATCACAATAGGCTCCCAATTGATGAATGGATAGCCAATGTCTCAATGGTTATAAGACCGCCTGGCACTGCCAGCACAGCCTGGAATAATGGAGTAGTGTTGGCAAAGAGCTGTCGTGCAGCAAATCAATGGCTTGAGGTTCGCATTGAAGTCCAGAAATGGAATAGCCGCACAATGCTCACCCAATCGGGAAGTTCTATGCGGAGATTCACGACGTCTCCCAATCTTGATGCGCAGACATCGGATGGTCGCTCTTGCTGGCATCAACATTTGTAAATTGTTTTAGTTAGTATTCCTCATGACGATTTCTGATTGTCAAGCGGTGGACAAAGCTGTCAATTACATGGTTCCTGCAATGTCCCGAGCCTCAGGGTGGTCGACAGGATCAACGGCCGAGATTTGTTAACTTCAATGGATACATACATCTCATTCCGTTTGCACCGATCTCCATGTCTTTAAGAAGTTCCCACATGTGCCAGAAAGGGTCAAAAGCAAGACCCCTTGCTTTTGACCGTCTGATTGCAGCATTTCGTAGTTCTGATTACCTACTTTCTGCTTGTTGTGTGGGACCACGTCGAATGCCTCAGAAGTTCAGTTCTTCGAATCTGTCACTGCGCCGACGCGACATTTCCAGGATTCACACAGCAGGACCTCGGCCTAAGAACCAGTCAATCTTTGCCGAATGGTCCGTGCGTTTCCGCCCGGTAGATATGTCCTTGCCAGTGTTCTTCCTGTCCTTGTAAACCTCGCGGACCGGCTACGGTACAGTCGGGATGATGCAGTATACCTTATATTGCTTTGTTCGGTTTGTTTTCAACGATGTCGGCGTCCGGAGTCATGTCTTTTGGAGTCAGGCGTTTGCTTGTCTTTCATATATAACAAGTGAGTCCTCTACGGAGCAAGAATCGCAAAAGGTTGAGCGTCGATGATCGTCGCCTACCTGTATGCCACGCGTGGGAGACTTGTGCTGACCGGAGTCTGGTTCTCAAACAGCCTCACTTCTGGTGTGAGCCTTGCACTTCTGTCTCATGTCGAATGACAGCTTACTAAAATACTCGGGTAGTCGAGGCAGGCTGCAGATTGTGAGGAGGGAAGTGCCTTCCTCAAATGGTATGTTGAGATACACCCAAGCCCGCGTCCCTGTACCAGGCAGACTCGGCGTAAAAGAGTCTTTCGAAACCTGCTACCAATTACTACATGCGGGCACTCATAATTCCTTCTGACAATACATAGCTGTGGTGCCTGACCGTTTGTTACGGGAAGGCTTACAACCAGTGTAAGTAAACAAGTCCCCCTCCTCGATCGTCTACTCCCACCCCACAACTTCCAACGCGTCGCCTCCCACTCTCACCTACTCTTTCTCTCGAGAGCCGACTCGCCCCGCTTCCCGCTCCTACTTCTACCTCTATCCACACATTGGAAATTTCCATCCTGGCAACAGTACAGTACTCATTTCAGTGTTTCAAGCAGCTGCAAAGCGTGCCGGTGACCGCATCGGCGACGGCCAAGTGACGCGTCGAGAGCAGACTCGAGGCTCGTACACTCGGTTTGGAACGCATAATCGAGAGCTCCCGTCTCTCTGCTAATCGACTCATAGATCTACAACAGCTCTTCCACGTGTTTCTACAAGAATAAACACGCTCCCTGCATTACGGCCCTGGAGTACATGGTGGGCATGCTATTTCCCTTACCTTACTTATGAGATTCTGACGGATCATAGATGGGTAGAGGGAGGAGGGTCCCGATGCCCGTGGCGTCAGACTTCTTTGGTGAGTGACATGACGCGTTCACCAACCGAATCCTCAAAGAATTCTCTATGCCCCTCTCTTACACTGATGCTACTTCATCCATCGGCTATTTATCAGCCTGAACATGGCAATCGGCTCTCCCAACCTCATCATGGCCAGTTTGTCCTTGACCACCTTCACGTCCCTCTATCATCTCTGCATTCACACCCATTTCTCGTTCAACCCCTCTGAGCCCCGCTTGTACCCCATAATCGGGATTCAGCAAACATAAACCTGAGTACCTAGGGGTTTGTCTATATGTATCAGCTGAGCCGCCCCTGTCAAGCCAGATGTCTGCTTTCCCAAGTTTCTCTCCCGCTCCCATCCTTAACTGATCCCCTCCTCTCATCATGACTCAAGTCCAGACTATCGCTGTGTCTCTCTCAAAGGTTACTGCTAATGGACATCCACGCCTAGAGTTCAACGCCAATCTGTCAGAGCGATTCTCCAATCGCAACACTGGACGAAACAACCGCCCGCAAAGAAACTTGCCAGCCCACCTTCCCCCAAATCGGCATGTCCGGAGCTACATGAGCTGGAAGACAAATAGCAATGACACTACCAGCTGGCTCCAGAAGCGGGCAATACCGACAGCAAGTGAAATCCTGGGCAGCACTGCTACTGAAGGAAGCACGGGCGACTACGTTCCTGGTCCCGCGGTCAGGACTCAGGCAGTTGACGTGCCCATCAACAAAATCGATGGACCGTGGCCGTCGAAGGAAACATACCTCAGCACGCACTACGAACTGTTGAGAGAAGATGCCATTGCACCTTTACGAAATGCCGTTGCCGACGTGCGAGAGGATCCAAAGATGATGGATAGCGGGGATGTATGCATCTACGAAAGAGTAATTCCGTCCTCTTATCCTCTGTCGTCGTAGGTCAGGCTAATTATTGTAGGCATATATTGTTGGTGTGACCTTTTCGAAACAAGGGATTGGAGCGCGTGTCTCATTTTCCCTCGCCCGTGCTGGCAAGAGGATCAACTGGGAGCAAAGCAATAGACTTCGCACCGGAAGCATTGTTGCCCTCACCCCCGCCAATGATATGTTCAAAACGATCTGCAAAGTGGCTACAGTAGCTGCACGGTCCTTGGTCACGCTTGCTCAGAACCCTCCCGAGATCGATCTCTTCTTCGCCGAGTCATCTGAGATTGAACTCGATCCTCAAACTGAATGGCTGATGGTGGAGGCTCGTACCGGCTACTTTGAGGCGTACAAACATTCATTGATTGGCTTGCAGAGGATGATGGAAGACGAGTAGGTTGACCCATCCCAACGTCTGAATACAAATTTGCTAAATGTTGGGGAAGGCTGCCGCTCGAAGACTACCTCATCAGGTTGGAGAAGGATGTATCGCAACCAAAGTATGCCGGTGATATTGCCGCCATTGATCTCTCGCCCATCAGCAAACATTTACCACCGGCTCTTCCCCCGGCGTCGTTGGATGAAGCAGGCCCTAGTTTGCCAGCTAACTCTGGAGAACATTTGGACTATTCCCAGCTAGAAGCCCTCCAACGGATCCTTGGAAAGGAAATTGCTCTGATCCAAGGACCTCCGGGCACAGGAAAGACTTTTGTATCTGTCATGGCGCTCAAAGTCCTCCTCAGCAACCACAAACAGGGAGACCCGCCCATTGTCATTGCAGCTGAAACGAATCATGCTCTTGATCAACTACTCCGCCACATCTCATCTTTTGAGGATAATTTCGTGCGAATCGGCTCTCGCTCTAAAGATAAATCCATCATCAAACCACGTACTCTTCATGAAGTGAAGCAGCAGCCTACCAACCAACGTTTGACGAGTGGCATTTATCCTACTGCTCACAGAAAGCGGGCCTTGGTCCAGAGATCATTGAAGGACCTCTTGGTACCTTTGAGCGGCCAAGAAACTCCACTCAGTGCTAGTATGTTGCAAGAGGCTGGGATTCTGTCTGAAAAGCAAGTTTCCAAACTCAAGGAAGGAGCCCTTCAATGGATTGATGCTGCGGGAGAGATGGATGATGAAGACACAGTCCGGCCTATGGTTGCTTGGCTTGGTGACAAGCTGATCCCCTTCACACGTCGTAACCAGCAAGTGGACCTTCAGATGGACTTCGAAGAGGTTGACCCCGAACAAGAACAACTGAAAGAGTTCGAAGCCGAGCAGATGGCTGATGAGGAAGAACCAGAATGCTTGAAAGGCCTATACTTGTCTATAGGTGACAACTTTACTGGGTCTCGTCCTCTAACCGGGCAATCAAAGCATCGGGTCGAACAGGCGCTCCTGAAGGACGATCTTTGGGAGATCCCGCAGAGCATTCGAGGCGCTGTCTACTGCCTCATGCAGACGAAGCTCAAGGAAAGATTGAGAGATCAGTTCCGAAAAGAAGCGCGTGAATACGACAGCTCCATCATTGATCTTCACACTGGCCGATGGGAAGTCGATGCAGAGATTCTGAAAAAAGCTAGAGTCATCGGTTTGACTGTCACTGGCTTCAGCAAGTATCGTGGCCTTGTTGCAAGTCTGAAACCCAAAGTTGTGGTAATCGAAGAGGCTGCTCAGACTCTGGAGGGTCAAGTTCTTCCTGTGTGCGTCGAATCCTTGGAGCACCTGGTGCTCATCGGCGACCACAAGCAACTGAGTGGACACTGCACGGACCCTCAACTGGCCATGGAGCCATTCAACCTCGGCATCTCGATGTTTCAACGCTTGATAGATAATGGGGTTGAGTTTACTATGTTGAAGACACAACGCCGAATGCATCCGGAGATACGCCAGATTTTGATGCCAATCTACGACAATCTCCAGGACCATCCCTCTACCAATGATAGAGTCGCACTCCCTGCTATGGGTGGTAAGAGATTGTTTTTCTTCACCCACAAATTTGCCGAGTCCCAAGATGACCACATGTCGCGCTGCAACGTGGAAGAAGCGCAGATGATCGTGGCTTTCTACGACTACCTCGTGCTTAACGGTATCGACACAAAAGCCATCACAGTTCTGACCTTCTACAACGGCCAGCGCAAATTGATCCTTCGCAAGCTCCGCGAGCATCCCAATCTCCAAGGGCGTTATTTCAACGTTGTCACTGTCGACTCATACCAAGGCGAAGAGAACGAAATTGTCATTCTATCTCTAGTCCGAAGCAATGACAAGAACAACATTGGGTTCTTAGCTGTCGCGAATCGTGTCTGTGTTGCTCTCTCCCGCGCCAGGAGTGGTCTCTACATCTTCGGAAATGCTCCCAACCTTCAGGCTGCCGACGGCTTGTGGGCTGAAATCCTCGACATTATGACCCCTCCACGCTATCGCGATGGGGCTCTTCCATTGCAGTGTACTACTCACGGTGTGACAACCCTAGTAAGAGGTTAGCAACATCACAATCTTATTACTTGCATTTGCTAACTGATTTAGCTCCTCCTGAGTTCCAGACACTCACTGGAGGCTGTACAAAGTCATGCGGTGGAACATTACCCTGTGGACATCGATGCATTCTAAATTGTCATCCGTGAGTGAACGGTTCGGTGTATTTGTCTGCTCTTTTCTAACCTCCCATAGATTCTCCCATGACGTGGTAGTTTGCTATCAGCCCTGCAAGAAGATGCTGCCCTGCGGTCACAAATGTATCGAGAATTGCTACGTCAAGACATGCCGCTGCGAATGCAGGAAGGGCAAGGCCTCAAAGCTGCCAAAAGCACTACCGGAACCACAGAGTTCGCCAGAATTAGGCCCGAAGCATGTTGCCTCTTTGCAATCGACGCCTAGCCGTCATTCGGAGCTTTCAGCAAAATACCGTGATTTCGCTAACGGCGGCGTGGCCGATGCAGATGCTCAATTGGATGCGAAAGCTCAGCAAATAGCAGCTAAAAAAGCTCTGGCCATGAACGAAAACAGCCCCAAGAAACTTTTGAGAGGAAAGGAGACTGTTCTGCTCCTAGACTTGGACGTGCCGAAGGCTTGTGTTATGCCCCCGCAAAAGACCGCGGCAAAGATCACGCCGCTGGAGCCTGCTGTGGATGGAACGAGACGCCATCGGTGGACAGAGGTGATAAATGCCACAGCTACTGCTGGTACGGAAGGAACAGCTACTCAGGTCCAAGGCGGCACACGCAACAAGCAACCAAGTTTGTTGGACGACGATGCACCCCTGGAGATCCCTCCCGCAATGACCAATTCTACATCGGCAAGCGAAGGTGTCGACCTTATCTCTGCTACTGAAGTCTCAGTTGCCGCTGCTGGAGACCATCTTCAGTTAGAAATTGATTTGCTGGGAGACAGTCCGCAGATGCTTCCGTCAGATGCCCCTGAAACTTCAGCTAAGACAGAACTGGATTGGGATCTCATTGACCTTTGACCGGAAGGAAGGAAACACAGGGTTTGCCAGAATGTACTTCAAATCGAGGTTTTCTGGTTTCTTGTGCTTCGCTTTGGGGTGGAGCTTGAGGTCTCACAATGATTGATGCGTTACGACTTGGTTTCTTGTCTCGGCGTGCTTCAGTTATCTGCTGGCTGCATCATTGTACTCGATCTCGAAAGAGAATTTCTAGCTAGAGAAGAAGTTCTGAAATTTCATCCTGAACCTTGAACAGTGACTTTCATCCAAAAAAAGACTTCACCAAAGAGTGCGGAAGACGAGCAGAAGGTAGGTGTTCCACATCGATGATACGTAGTAGATCAGTCCCTGAATGCCAAGCCAGATATCGGCCGTGCGGGACGCAGAATGACGCCGCTCTCAAAATTTCCCATCGCCTCCGCATTTCTAAGCAGTCAATTTGCCATAAGTTTGACTGCTTTCTCTGCATCAATTGCAAATCCATACCACAGACAGAGTGACCACCTCGAGTCTGCGCGGTCCTAATCCTCTCATTTCAGCTCGCAAACCACACTCCAACCATGTCTTCACACGACGCAGAGTTAGATCACAACCCCGAAGATGAAGGCGAAGTTATGCTCGACCCAGCAGAGGCCGGAGAAGAGATACCCTCCGACCAGGACGAACCCATGGACTCAGACCCAGAGGACGGCGAAGCCATACAAGAGATTGCTCTACAGAACGACAGTGCGGCTCATTTCGACTCCCACAAAGACTCCATCTTCTGCATCGCGCAGCACCCTATACGCTCGAATATAATAGCCACCGGCGGCGGCGACGATCTAGCCTACGTCTTCGACTCTACACCCCCTGATACATCCAACCGCGTCCTCCCTGCCAGCTGGGAAAGCGATCCACAACCAAGGGAGCGCGCTTCAATTCCCCCTCTCCAGAAACTAGAGGGCCACACCGACTCGGTGAACGCCATAGCCTTTACACTACCCCGCGGCGAATACCTGGTTACAGCTGGTTTGGACGGGCGTCTGCGGGCCTACCGTGACTCTTCAAACGGCAATGGCACCTCGTGGGCCTTCGTCGCCGAGGCACAGGAGGTCGAAGAGATCAACTTCCTCACCGCGTCTTCACACCCCTCGTACCCTAACACGATCGCCCTGGGCGCCTCCGATGGTTCCGTCTGGGTCTACAGCATCAACGCCTTCGACACCGGTTCTCCACTCACCATCATCCAAGCCTTCCACCTGCACACCGGCCCAGCCACAGCCGGCGCCTGGACGCCAGACGGAAAGCTCCTCGCAACCGTCGCAGAAGACAGCAGCTTCTACGTCTGGGACGTCTTCGGCGAGGCCGCCGCAGCGGGCATAACCAGCGCGGAAAGCGGCTCACAGGCAGTAGTAGGTCTGACAGGCGCCGACCAGCGCTTCGAGGTCGAAGGCGGCCTGTACAGCGTGGCCATCTCGCCCGGAGGCGCCCTGGCCGCTGTCGGCGGTGCAGGCGGCCTCATCCGCATCGTCGGCCTCCCACGTCTTTCCGTGCCATCCTCCAGCAACGCAACCACATCCGCCCGCGGCGCCGGCGCCCAGAACAAACCCGGCGGTGCGCGCAAAGCGGGCGGACCTAAAGGATCCAGCAGCTCGGACTCGCCCTCAGCGGGGCAAGCAGGGCAGATCCTGGCCTCGCTACAAGCACAATCCGACGGCGTCGAGACGCTGTCCTTCTCCTCCCCGCCTCTCACACTCCTCGCCGCCGGCAGCGTCGATGGCTCGATCGCGCTCTTCGACGCGGCGCACCGTTTCGCCGTGCGCAGGCACATCAAAGAGGCTCATGAGGAGTACGCCGTCGTCAAAGTGGATTTCGTGCGGCCTGCTGCTGCTGGTGCGCGCGTTGCTCAGGGAGTTGCTAATGCGGCGGGGATCCCCGCGCAGAGCACGACCAACGAGTGGCTCCTTACGACGTGCGGCATGGATGGCGTCGTGAGGCGGTGGGATTGCCGCGGCGGCACGGCGGCTGCGGGCCAGGGTCTTATGGGCGAATGGAGGGGCCATCGCGGTGAGGGAGAGGGCGGTGGGGTGTTGGGTTTTGTGCAGACTCCCGGTGGAGGAAGGGTCGTCACGGCGGGCGATGATGGTGTGAGTTTGGTGTTCGAGACAGGGGCTTGAGTTCTATGCTTGCTCGGGTAGGAGGTGTCGTTCTTCGGAAGAATGGAGCCTGGATGGAAAGCACGCATCCTCTACGGGTTGGGAAGGCAGAGGACGGAGACAGGGGCTTGAGGATGTATGCTCGCTGGGCTGGAAGACGGGATTCTTGGGA
Organism: Symbiotaphrina buchneri; assembly: GCA_001599915.1. Taxonomy (NCBI): domain Eukaryota; kingdom Fungi; phylum Ascomycota; order Symbiotaphrinales; family Symbiotaphrinaceae; genus Symbiotaphrina; species Symbiotaphrina buchneri. The sequence continues at coordinate 390,993 of BCIG01000003.1, read as the reverse complement.
ATAGCGGGGCTGGCCTGGAAAGCACGTTTCTTCTACGAGTTGGGAAGGCAGATGACGAATAGTTCGGGCGGGGTGAGAAGGGGGCAGCATGAATGCATAGTGGGAGGATATGGATCAGCTGGAGATTGCAATGAACATCCTCACAGTGCATGATAGAGTCTGCAGAGTCGGGAAAAGCGAAAAGAAATCTCTGATTGATCAAGCATGTGGATCCGAACCTGCCCCTGGAGTGGTGAAATCGGAAGTCAGGTATGACGGCTGGAGGTGAAGGCATCGGTAACGGATATGGGAACGGCAAAATGCAGAGCGGCCTCTTCTGGTGATAGGGGCGGAGTGAGATGGACAAATGCTGAGCTCGAGGGGTTGTATCCGGCAGTAGACACCGAGCTAGTGGTAGCCACAGGAGAGGAGCAGCAAGATGATCTCCAACTAGCATAGAGGCGTGATCCTGAATATACCGCCAATCCCGATCCAGGAACCAGTCAATGTCGAAAGCCTTCTGAACCGGAGCATGGAACCGTGTGCGTGTGCTGACCAACTGGATGCATTGCTTCACAAACACCAGAGGAGAAGAGGTGCCTGGCTTCGATAGATCGACAACGCAGGACAACCAGACCGCACAGACGGGACGAGGTCGATCAAGTCGGGATGCCCTCATTACCGTACCGAACCCATTCCATGCGGACCACATCATAATGTATGTACACAAGCAGAAAGGAACCGCAAGCAACCGGGAACCGGCAACCCTGCACCCTTCAGCCACACTTTTGGGTTCGAAGGAAAGAGGAAGCCAAAAACAACAACACGACAACCTAGAGCCCGCGGAGCAAGGAGGTAGGGGTATGGTATTACAGGTCCACCAGAGATAACCTTGTAGGTTTGTGCGCGCGAGATGAAATGAACGAGGAATCAAACTGCAACGGACCTCTCCAGCCAGGAACGCAATGCAATAAAGACGACGGGTTTCGTGACGGTCATGAAGTGCCAGTTCCGCGGAGACAGGGTCCAAGGTTTCCAGAGAGGCTCAGGATGATATATCGGATCTAGAACAACCCATGGCAAGCTCGTAAAAATGTAACCAGTACGAGAACCGTAGGGGTGAGACGTCCAGGTAGTATATCAGGGAGGTGTTTCGTATCCAAACAACAGCAAAGGTCATCGCTAATAAGCCGACCCTCCCCTTGAATGGAGACAATGTGACAGATTCCACTCCTTGGGCAGGTTGACAATTTTTGGACGGCAAAAAGACAGAACCTCCGGAAGCCAGACAAAAGAACAGCAGGAAATGACGTCTCAGCCACCACGCGGACAAATGGCACCTCCATGAATAAATCTTTGATCAGAGCCGGCAATATTCTCTGCTATTAGATGGTAGATCATGGCGAAATATGGACGAGCCCTCCAAATCATTCTAATTCATCATCAACGTCACCTCCAGAGTTATTCGTCAAGATCCAGGCATTCATAAGTCATGACTAGTAATTGGGACCACGTCCTGTATGATGTTAAGTTTACAGCAAGGCATTGAGCTAAAACAGCAAGTGGGACATACCATATCCATCCCTGGGTGCCTGGTATTGTGGACCTGGCCTAGGCGCGGGTTGACCTGGGGAGTAATAAGTTTGGCCTCGGTCGCCGGGAGCCATCCTTGGATCCATGGACGGGTCACCATATCCTGGATACGCGGGCTGTTGTTGATAGGGACCACTCCTGGGCTGGCTCTGGGGAGTTCCATAAGCATCCGCGGGATATCCATACTGGCTAGAACCTCCTTGGCCATATCCTCCTTGCTGGGAATAGGTATATGAGCCCTCATAGCCACTGGACTGTGGTGCCTGGGTATAGATGGGACCGCCTCCCTGTGACTCCTGAGTAGAAGGGGTGGGCCCATAATATTGACGAGATTGATGCGTCCGTGAAGCTTGGTACGCAACTGGAGGGGCGTCAGGTCTTCGGTTACCTTTTGAGTCTCGCGATGATGTACCTCGAGAATCCTGTCTCTCGGCCTGCCATCTTAATGAATCCGCCCTCAGATCCGCTATCATTTCCTAAGGGCATCAGAACCGTCAGCAGGGTGAAAAGGACGATGATGTACGTCATCGGATTTTGGCTTAACTTACAGATGTTAAATTCCGGTACGCCGTGACGAAGTATCCCTGACGACCCTATACGAAAAATAACTGTTAGAACCCACGGTAATGGGACGAAAATCGAAAAACAGCGAGCACGACGTACACCGTGTTCACCGGGTCTAACGAGCGCGTCGTTGCCCAGGTACCGACATATGTCAGCCTGGATGACTTCTCGGTGTATACCCTCGCCAGGGACAAAGTATGTATTTGTTCTTGCGCTCATGGTGGATTCTCGCATAAACCAAAGGGAAGGTGAAAAGGAGGGCTTGATAGAGGAAGAAGGGCGGTCCCGGCGGTATGTAGAGAAGCGCAAAGGTCTATACACGCAACCAAAAGCTGGCTCCAAAGAAGGGCCCGGTGTTTCCAAAAGGGATGATGGTTCCAGGAGGCGTCCGTATTCCCTGACGTTGACCACAAGGCACCACGGGACTATGATTAGGTAGCAAGCAAATCTGCGATAAGCCGCGAAAACGGTAAGAAGCCGAATTCGTCGAGGTGCAGCGATCCCAGCAGACAAGGCCAGATCCGGATTCGTTGGACAGGCCGGAGAAGGGGCGTAGGGTCCAGTAGCAAGACAGCAGCAGATTTCCGGGGGGCCGGTGATGTAGGGTTGAGCTCAGGTGGGTGTGCACGTCGCAGCTGGGTTTGCAGCAGGCAAGGAGCAAGGAGGTAACGAAAAAGATGGATAGAGGCTTGCAGGAGCTGACCAGGCTGGCGAGCTGGCGACCAATTGGGCTCTCGGTCAGGCCAATGTCTTGCAGGTGGGTCGCCTGTGAGTGGTGCAAGAGAGCGGGGTTTGTGCTGCGGCTCCACAAACAGGGTGACGATGATATATGGGAGATTTTGTGAGCGGGAAAAATGCGAGCTCTTAAAAGGAAGCCTGTCACACACAATGCTAGGACTTGACCGCGGCCGTAGCTGTGATGCTTGCTGCGTACCTGGAGATCCTGGATTTAGGGGCAAGCCAGACGGCAGCAGCAGCAAGGTGGGCTGTCAAGCTGAAGGAAGTGGGCGCTGAGCGAAGAGGCAAAAGCGATGCTTGATCTACTATGGCGACTACTTGGTTAGGTCGAAAGACCGGGGTGGGAAGGAGCGACATCAGGCAGTTGTTGATGCCCAACACCAATCCTATTCTTATTACTGCTCCGCTGTAAGTCGGTACCTCACTTTGTTTACTCGCACTGACCCAATTTAAGGTACCTCAGCCTAGCTTGTCACCAACGGCACCCAATCAACGGTCTCACAGCGCAATCAACGTATGGCACCGGCGGTCAACGCGCGAACGGACTCTCCCAAAGTGACAGGCAGCACGAGCGAGAGAGACGTCGAGGAGTACGGAGTACAGGCCACAGGAGAGCAGATCCAGAGAACCAAGCTCCACACAGCTTGTGGGCGAGAGACCCTCAGCACACGGAGAGATGTTCCGCTCTTCCTCACTGTCAATGCCAAAGGAATCGGCTTCCTTTTACCTGTAGGAAGGGTACTTTAACTGGAACCGACATTTTCACGTCTCATGCTACCTAAGGTAGCATTCGCGCCCTCGGAAAGCGGCAGGTTCGTGTCATCGAATCATGGGCATCGTCCGACTCCACCCCAACCTACAAGTAAGCATTTGACTTTGCGCTGTCCCTCACTATTCCAAACAGACTTTCCAGCTTTGGCCTGGTACAGGCATCTGAATGGATCCCGCAAAGATGCCAAAGAGGTTGGCGCTGGCCCGGGCCGGTCATGTCCACTAACAATCGCTACCTGAAGTGGAAGCCTCTTCAGCAACTGGTAGCGCTGACTAGCAAGCGACTCGTCCGCTCCGCATCACCAACTCGTTTCGTCTCCCTTGTTCTAGAGGGGCCGCAGAACAATCGGGCAGCGACTTTCCACCTAACATGCAACACCTCGACACGTTCTACGTTTGATCCTACCCGTCACTTACTACACTCAGCCCAGACGGACACCGACCGAACAGGAACGGCCAGCTACAGACGGGACAGGCGGGCTGGTGTGATGGGTGCATTGATTACAGCCATTGAGGAAGAGATGTGACTGCCATCATCCATTGTTCTGCGCTTGATGCTTCCAACACCCCGGTGAGAGCGCACACTGCTTATTTGGACCGGTTCCGCGGCCCGTCCTTGCATGAATCCATCCGAATGGGGAGAAACAATGCCACCTCGTGGACTTGCAGTATGAGCAGTCATCTTCTGCACATGGCAGACCGCGCGAAAGCCTGACGCCGACGACGCCGAGATCCCCTGCAAACATCCGATCCAATTCCCTTAACCCTTTCCAAGTCCCTCTACAAAATGTCCATTCGCCAGAAAAATGCAACAACGCCAGGCTACATGCATCATTGAGACCGCGGTGGGTGGAACTTGCATTCCTCACGTCCCGAAGGCCAGTCGACTTTGGCCTTTCTCTAGCTTACCACCTCCCCCATTATCTTTCTTCCTACCTTTCGACGACGTCGGCTTGCCACGACTGCTTCGGCCGTCCTTATGTTGGGCAGCGGCGCCGAATGGTTCCTGCCCCGGCCGCGATGAGGAGTCCGAGTCATGATGTTGATCTTCAGCCTGTAGATCTTTGGCAAAGTGCCAATCTTCATGCTCAATTCTGTCTCTTGCAGCAATATGCCTGCTGCACTTGTCACAGAAATATGACTCCAGCTGTTGCTGGACCATGTTATCTTGATGTCTTAGGTGGGACGACTGATCATCTGTCTGATCAGGAGACTCGGAGTGCATAGGCGTGTGATTATGTGGAGACTCTTGCTCTTGAAAGAATGGTCGCTTTTTCTTCGACTCCTCGGCTTGGGCTGCGTTTTCCCTGATTTCTGTGTGTTGCAGACCTTCCACAGCCCCAAATTCTTCATCATGCTCCTCCGTACTAGGCTCATGCTTCAGAAAGAATTTTTGGATACCGTTCTCCTCGAATTTCCTTTTCTTTTCTGTATGAGCATCCGCTTGGGCTACATCTTTCAGCGGCTCTGAACCCTGACGGGCTGTTTTGTTAATGGCCTTGGCTTCCTCTCCTCGGAGCAAGAAGGAACCGATTCCTTTGTTACCACTAACGCCATCTTCAAACCCTCCAACGCTCAGCATAAGGTTTGCACAAGGCCATACTCTTCCCTCAAGGCGGACCTGAGCAAAGAGATCTTTAGCGAGCTGAAACAGCAGAGCCTCGTCGATTGGTCTACCCTGAGGTATTGGAGCTTGCCTCGATCTTGTCTGACCTCCTTGCCGGTGATGGAGGTTGATGGCTTTTGGTCTTCTCTTGTTGTTCAGCACACCTTCTTCCACCAGTCTAGAGAATATGTCCGCTACGAAGATTCTCAGCCACCGTTCTGCCTGTTCAGGTGTATTGATACTCGGTCGAAATGATTTGGCGGATAGCATAGATTTGATCTGTGTTCGAGGATTGACCTCACTATGGTCCACTCCTCGAATGACGTGATATATCCAACTACCAGTGTCGTCCCCTAGCTTCAGTCTGAGTTGCTCAAGTGAGACCTCCGAAAGATCTTTGACGGTGTCCGTAGCAAAAGCAGCCACAACCTGATCGCCCAATTTCCCACCCAGATTCCGAATCTTGGTGAACTTAAATCCCGACAAAAAGTGTTGTATGGCCCTATTTCGTATGATTGTCTGTTGATTGGGCTTTTTGTGAGCGGAGCCCAATTTGGCCAGCATCTTATTCTGTGCGACGCCCGCAGAGCACGTGTATTTCAACTGCTCGCGGATCGCCTTGCGAACCGATCGTACAATTTCAGACCCGATGTTCATGGCAATATCATCCCAATCTGGATCATCCATCTCCGACTCGGCATCATCCAGATCGACCATTGCATCCGCCGTCCAATCTAGAGCCGTTGTAGGTGGGCGAGGGAGATTCTCAGTCGGATCATCATAGGGCGGGGGCCCAGAGAGCTCTGGGTATCTCTCCAAGAGTATGGAGTGTATCTGTGCGGACAGGTCCAAGAATACCTCATCGATACTGGCCTTCTCCACCCTCTGTAGCGGCGGGCTGGGTAGTGTATCCTTGATCAGAGCCAGAATCTTCCGTGATTGCAATCTGTATGGATCCAGCGAGACTTTATGCGTCGCAAGATGGTTTGCGGCGCCATCCCGGTACTCCCAGTGCTCGTCACCCTCTTTCCATGTCGCTACATGCTGCGTGATCAGTTGGGGACATAAGTTCTTTGCTTCCATGACAGTAACGTGTCGGCTTAGGCCAAATGCCCTGGCGGGGTAATTAATAGCTATTAAGCCCTGCCATTGCTGAAGTAAAATTAGTCCTCGCCGTACATGAGTGACGATGGCAGACTGCTCGTACCTGCACCGCTAGTGGTTGGTCCTCTGGAGTGCCCAGACGGACCATCTCACACTGCGCATAGAAAGCATCGAGGTCAATATGGGCAATGACTCGCAGTGGGCATGTCGTGGAGTACGAGGCAAGCTGTGACAAGTGCTTGTAGGTGAATTTCGACTTCCGGCCGCTCATATGCGGGGCGCTGTCTGATAGAGGGGACGAAGCAATGAACGGCTGGGAGGAAGACATGACGCTGCTGGTCAACTGCCGATTCCAGCCCTAGCCCTGCCCACGCATAATGTAGGTCGTTCCTCCAGTGCTTCGATCGCTCTTTTTGGAGAATTGGCTTGCCCTTTGTTTGTTGGTTGCGGAGATCTGGTTCGGCGCGTGTGCTTGGTCGAGATCTCGCGATTCAATTTAAGCGTGTTTTAGTGCGTCTTCGACGACATCATCGGCTGAACCGCCAAACATGGAACTTGCAAAGAAGTACCATTCCGTACCGATACTTCCATGATCCATTTCTCTATCTTTTGCACCCTGCAGATCTGTACGATTTCCTGAAGCTATGTGCCGCGTTTTAGCATCTGAGCTTGTCGACAGCGGGAACGGATACAGTTCCCCGCAACCTGAACTGCCCCAGGAAGGGTCAGCAGTGCTGATCAGCAAGCCATCGAGAGAGCTAGAGCACGCCGGAACGACTCGATCTCCCGGACAGAATCAGATATCCCCAGCTTTCAATGACAGATGATTGCTCAACCAGGAGTCGTCTTGTCTCTGTCATCCAGATTTCCTCTTCAGAACTGAGTCCTCTTCTCTCAATTGGCGTCCCCCCCCCTTGGGTCTCCTCTAAATTATGCACATGATTCTATGATTCGAAAAGGAAATTCCTATTTATTCTCACCAACGTATTTGCCTCTCAGCTATTTGAGCTATATCATTAGAGCATTGAAAACCCCATAACCTGGGTCGCATGCCACAAAAGGGGAGATCCTGACTGGAATCTTGCATGAAGGGAAGAGGAAAATCATCAGCAATAGGTTCCTTCCGCTCGGCACCGAGACTACCTTAGTCTATTGAATATCGAAGGCACATGTGATCCCTATTGACTCGGCTACGGATGATCGCGGCCCACTATCTGCTCAATTGCAAAAAGTTCACCTTCCCCTTGTCTGTAGCTAGCGGATGCATCTCCTGTTCCAATTGGTCTGACCATGCAAATCTCCAGCGCTAACAGGCTCGGTGACGCTCAGGGGTTGCGTCTTCAAGGGCGCAGAATCTCTTGAAGTGAGCTGGCAATCGCTTTAGAAACCACTTCGGCCTTGGAGAAAACTTCGCTCGCAATCTCCAACATTGTAACGGCGAAAGGCGTGAACAAAGATGCTAGACAATCAGCTGTTGAAGGCACCGCGATTAGGACGACGAGATATGAGCTGCCATCTCGAGCACTGATGTAAGGGGCTGAAAAGAGGACCCAAAATCCGGCGGGAAGAACCGTGTGCCGTTAGGTCGAAGATGCTTTCAACCTCGTGCATCAGATCGCGTCATGAGGCTTGCATAAGCGCGATGTGTGAAGAGAGAAAGGGAAATTGGCCAAAATCCGGAGCTGTATGATGGGTGAGCCTATCTTAGATGGAAGTTGTGGGGGATACTTATCATACAAGAAGTTCGCTCCCCTTTCCATTCCCGGTGGAGAGATTGTCCTTTCTACTACTGTCTTGACCGTTACTGAAAGGGATACCTCTGTCTAGCTGACTTCTGCCATATGAAAGGAATGGTACTGTACATGAAGAGAGGTACAGTGCAGCTTTCGAGTTGATTTGCTAGGTCACACGGGTATAGGTACTTAAAGCAAAGCCTCCGATCGGCAGTTTCTCGATCTTGTGCGACGATGCTCTCGATATCAGCAGGACGTGCCCTGTTATAGATAACATGTTGATGGTCCACTTTTGAGCCGGATCATTTAAAATTCTCTGTGTTTCCTACCGTCTGACTGTCTGTCATCCACACAGCCTACTCTCTCATCTTCGTCTCTACAGCGTCAGCATGCGTTGGCTCCCGTATAGGTTCACACTAGCTGGGGCGGGGCTCTCCAAAGGTGGGAGCTCTCCATTGCATTCAACCGATGCTGCCTTAGGATGTGTGGACCACTCTTGTCGTTCTTGATTGAGAAAAGATAATACTTTCCAAGCGGGGTTCAAGAAACGCTCAAGCTTAATGACGATGGGTAGCCTGGCCGCCTACTTCACGAGCTAGAAGAACGAGCAGGTGACACAAGGTCTCGATAATGGGATAGGCACCAATTCACCCTGGGAAATAGCTTGAAAATCTAACAGGGGGCATGTTCGACTGTCAGGTTCCTGGCCCTTGAAGGTGTGCTGCGGTGCGTATGCACTGGCCCAATGAATTGGTGACTCGGCCTAATAGCATCCACCCCGGATATCAAGATCATTGAGGCTCTTCTCGTTCCATGAAGCATCTCTTCCTTGACCATGGGCCCGGGCTCGCAGACGTGGAGGTGTCCCGGTATCGACATTGTCGGCTTCCTTCCGCAGGCAGATACCACTGCCACTTCGGTGTGACAGGAGAATCATAAGGGCCATGCCCGTGGCCCTGCCCGGTGCAGGGAGAAATGCCGTCACAACTTTGGAAAATGCCCCACTCCTGCTCATTGCTTTGCAGCGACGACCTTTCAAGGCTTCCCGGCCCTCTCGCTGCGTCTTTGGAATGCCAGCAAGCTTGTTCATGCTGTTGAGTCGACCGTTGGCAACAAGACACATGACCACGGAACGGACGACATCTTGCATAAGGTGGCTCTCCGCCCTATTGACGCCTTCACAAAGTCCACTATCGTGATCAGGAGGGTGTCCGTCCCGTACTTACTATGGTCTTTGCACAGCCTCCGTTTGCCGGGGCTTTCTTGATCCCTTTTGCTCGACTGGCTCCGAAGAGGTCATGTCCGTGTGGTGTCACCGTCGTCAGTCGCCCCGTCATTGTTGTCTGGTTGTAAATGCACCACCGTTGAGATCCTTCTCTTAGGAGGCGCCGTTGGCTTCGGGCCGTTATTGACTGGGGATGGACGTTAACCCTTATAAAACCTTTCCAGCACCTCGTCGTCCAACATCACATTCATCGCACATCGTCTTCTTCAAGTCTCTCTTTCCAAGTCTCTCAGCTTGGTTCACTTTGTTTTATCTCTTCGCTGTCATCTTGCAGCTTCCAGGGCTCTTTGAGAGACCTCTCTACTTCTACCTTCTTTCTGTAACTCAACACACTCTCTTGCCGTCCCACCGGTTGGAGGCGGCCTCTTCGTTGGGAGAGTAGTGCAGTTATCTCATCAATTTGCGAGGTCTGTACCTACTTTCCATATCGTCAGCAAAAAGAAGACTTACTCTCTGAGGTAGCTTTGGCCGGGATATTGAGTCCGGCTTCTGCTTTCGCTAGGATACTATTCGCTGAGCAGCTGGCTACTACCCCTGGAGCCACTGATTCAAACCTTTCACCGCCCTCAAGTCTTCCACCAAGACGAATCCAATGTCTCGCCTTATGCCAGAGGACTCCTGGGCGTGCTGTCGTTGCGAAAGGGGGCCCATGCTGTATGCAAACAATCTTGTATGCCCATGTTGCGGCCATGCACCTTGTCGCTCCTGCAAAGTATGGCTTGCGGGGACAACGTACTCCCGTCAATGGGGTCAAGCCCAGTCCAACGGCAACGGCAGTACTTCATACATGGCGACTCGGGGACCTTCGATGAGTGGTTGGTGGGTGTGTCACTTCTGCGGCGAGACGAACAATCCTGCTCTCTCTCCTGAGGTTTGTGTGAGAGCCTCCTGCCAACACTACAGGTGCTACTACTGTTACACGTATCCCTAGGCAGTGGCCTCAGGCTTCTGTTGAGATCTTGTGCGTCTTTGTCCAAGTCATGGCTGTCTTCCTGCAAGGTAGCCCATGGCTGGACAAGCGTGCAGGAAGACTTGCTATGCAGTCATCCTTTCTGTTAGAATGCCGCGCATTCTAACCTCCAGTCACTCTTTCGCACCTCATCAGGATGGGTGCTCTCCTCATCGTTATCTTCGACACAATCACTTGGTACTCCTTTCCTTCCCTTTCCTCATCAAGTATTTTCTGACCTTGTCGCTCATTCTGATCTACTTCTCTCCATGTCTTATTGTTTTCCTTGCTGCTTCTGGCTGGACCTTGCATCCTATCGTTGACAGTCATCTGATATTTATTCTGCTACTGTGTTTGTTTGTTGTCCACTTCCCTCTTCTTCCATACCTTTGTGTGCTGCCGCCCATGATTCATCTCATGAGGAGGCATGCACACGGGGACTAAGCCCCTTTCTGGTAAAGGGGTCTACTTGCTGTTCTACTGCAGCTGACATCCATTCGTTCTTGTCGTTATCATCAAGTTCTGTTTTTCTTTCATTATACACACTCGTTTAGACAATTCAATCTCTATTCTGAATCCATTGAACCATGAGGGTTCAGACAGTCCACTTCTGACCACCGCTGTGTCATGCGCTATGTCAATGAGTCCCGCCTATACAATGCAACGAAGCCAAGATGAGGCAGAGCGACATCCAATGCTGCTCTATAGCAGACTGTCATCATTATCAAAAACCAGTCGACCAATCAGTTCTGCTCAAGGTCCAATCACTTCCCCCTCCCATTCTTCCGGCCCCCTCCCACAGGGCCTCCACCATCACCGGCGTCAAGCCCACCTGCAGCTGCGAGACCCCTCGTCACGCTTGCCACAGCCCTTCCCGTGCCTACACTGATTCCACCCTGCCCGACTCTCCTTTCGCTCAGACTTCCCACACTGTCCTCGCTACGACTGCTCGCCAAACTATCGCTCCGCGTCTCCTTTCTCAGCGGCACCGGAAGCGGTTGCCGTTGTTTCGGCGTTGTCGTCACCGGAGAGTTACCTGTGGACTCGCCGGTAGCTTCCGCGGAACTTAAGCCATCCTCTGTAAGCCGCAAACGCTTGCGAGATGCGTGGTTTGGGTCAGTCGAATCTGCTAACTGCTCCCCTGGTGGTGGAACGATCATGTCGCCTTCACCACGCTTAGGCGGTTGCTTGGCCGCGCCGGCATAGCTTTTCCCATTCACGGCTGTTGAGGGATCCTCTCCATCCCGTTCCGGGACGTCTTGGGCGCCGTCGGTTGCCCCAGTGGTAATAGCCTGGACCTTGGGAAAAGGCTCCCCGTCCAAGTAGGATGGCGTGTTTGCGTTGTTCAGTGCGTCATTATTGTATGATGGCATTAAGCTGATCTGGTTTGAATGTGCGTAGGTTTCTAGAGCGGAGAAGACGTGGGGAAACACAAGATTATGGACATCCGCGCCCCAGAGGAAATCGAGGTGTTCGAAATGAGGTATCTGGATATAGGTCAGTAAAAACAACCACGCATTACGAGAAACAGGCATACCTCTTTCGCAACTGTATGTTTTGGCAATTCCTTGAGCATGACCTTGACATCCACCAGACTATCGTTTCCGCCGTACACCAGGATGATGGGAGTTTTGATGTTCCTCGTTGGAAACCTGGGAACCTTGTAGTACTTCGCTCCAGCCGTGATGCGGAGCGGTGCTTGGACCTCATCGTCGTACATCTGGAAGGACTTGTTCCTAATGATCTGGAACCAATGTACAACGCTCTTCGTCGAAGTGAATGAATATAGATGAGGGTATGCGGCGAGCTTCTGATGAGGAGATATATTCTTCCCCCTCCAGTTGAAGAGAAAAGAGAGGGAGATGTCTATGAGACGGACGAATATGGGCGGGTACAAGATCCCCTGCCACATTGTTGCGGAGCTCAGGATGCTTTTTCTTCAGAAAGCGAGGAAGATAAGGTCAGGAGATACTTTGACAAGGGTGTCGACGACACTATTGCTCAAGCCCGCTGGAGACATGGCTGGAGCGAGGGCAATGAACACATCCACTCGGTCATTGAGTTTCGGATGGATCGAAAGGGCTGCAAATGCTTGGGCTGGACTATGTTTCAGCAATTGTCTCGACCCCCACAGTAGCCCTGGACTTGATACTGACCTGTGCCTTGTGAGAAGCCAATATAAGATAATGAAGGCTGCCCTGTGGTGTTGAGGATATAATCGATGCTATCGGGAATGTCATGAAAAGCGAACTGATCCATAGAGAAATTCCAGAAGTGCGGTGATGTCGGAGAATGGTGCGTTGACTTCTTCGAGTACTTGTTTCCTCGATTGTTACCCAACTATGTGGTGTCAGCGGTTTTGCATCATACGCCAGACTGATTGAAGAGAGCTTACCCAGACATCGTACCCTCGGTCGACAAGCTCGAACGGCAGGCACCTCTCTTTGTCTGTTATGCAAACCCACACCTCACTGTTCATCAAAAGACCATGATGCAGATATACCACCTTTTTCTTCAGGCTGCCATGCCCAGCATTGACCTTCTTATCTTCCTCGCCCTTTCTCCATCCCAGCCTGTGCAACCCCAGCAGGTACCCGTCTCCTGTTTGGACCACATGCTCTTCTGCATAATACCCGTATAGCTCGCAGAGGTCGACAAAGTCGTCCGCATCGCCAATAGCGGCCACAATTGAGGGCTTCTTTGCCCGCGATCGCCGAGATGTCGAAGAGGATAGGTATTCGAACAGAGTCCGAGAACGATTGTAGCAGAAGCGGATAACAGGTTGAGGTAGGGCTAAGGTCGCGACCCGGAGAAAGCTTTCAAGTCCGATGAGGATCAAAGAGCCGAGTATTGCAAGATATTCCCTCCATGCTAGACGGCCAATGAATGGGAATCGCAGCATCGCGCTGAACCAGGCTGCCCTCTGAGACCTCAGCAATCCGAGCACGAGCCGTTATTCGTTGTTGCGTAGCCCCTTTTGCGAATCTCCTGGCTGTTATTCATGCATCCGGTGAGCAAACTGAAGTTGTCCTAAGTTATAAGCGTTCAAGTGATATCTGGGGTCAATTGCCCTGATAAATATGGAGGATGGGAGATAGGCAAACAGTCAACTGTTGGTGGAAGCGCAATGGCGGCCATTGACCTTTCCGGCCAATGAGCAGCCGACGTCATATAAACGGTGCCCATCTCGAACATGTGAACGAGGTCGCCAGCACGTGACCTCGCGGAATTGGATCTGTATCCCGAGAAATCACCAGACGCTCGCTCTTGACCCAGCAGCTCCAGAAGACGACCGCTGCACCGCCAGAACATGCCTCTAATAGCTCGGTGATAATTGCGTTCACTACTTCAGCATCAGCAGGATGCCCTCGTCCTGCAAAGACATCCGTACGACCTCTTATGCGTCTAAGATCCGTCAAACACCCACTGACACACATCTCCCTCTACAGGCGCGGCGTTGGCTCTATGCCTCCAGAATAGCGACTGCGTGCTCATCAAACGGAATAAACCAGCTGATTGTCTCCGAGAACCGCTCTATGACACGCTGCCTACCCGATGCCAGCAGCTTAAGAAAGGATATGCGGAATGCAAACGCGGTATGATCGACATGCGAAAACGGTTCCGAGGAAACAGACCGATGGCTGTGAGTCAGGAGATAGAGTCTGGCAGTAGCGAACCGGGCAATCATTTATACGGTGGGAAGCCGGCTTTTGGTACCGTTAAGCAGACTGCAGGGGAGGAAAGGCTCGAGGAGGAATTAAATGGTGGGAGGAGATATTGAACGGGTTATTGGCGAGGCACTTGGTCTGCGTCACTGCTGGTCCACTGTACAGAATCGCATCAGAAGGCGTTCCAGGCTGTTCTAAAACTATAGGATTCATTTCAGCATTTGGTTGGGATGGTTATGGGATACAGATCCTCCGCTCATGGCTTCCCGGAGGTTCCGCACCCCAGTTCTGAATCAAGCTCGGGACAGTGCGCTCCAAACAGGCAGAAGATACAATCTCGAAAATCGCATCTATTGCAAGGTTATCTTCCTTTATATTCCCAGGCTTTTTCAGTATGATACAATAGCTGTAAATAAATCATAACACCATCCCATGCTGTTCATTGGTTTTTCTTTGCGCCCACATCCCTGACGGGTTCACACCATAGCCAGAGAGCCACAAAGGCGAGCCATCCCACCACCACAGTCCAAATACCCGCAATCCACACCCATCCCCCACTGATGCGCCAACTCCGAGGAAACTCGTCGTGTGCATAGTGCCTAACAGTGACCGTCTCCTTCTCATCGACATTTGTCAAGAACGGCCGCTTGTAGTTCACCCGGAAGGTGAAGATACCGTGTTGATCTGGTATGGTGAAAGAGGTACTGAATATCGTACTGGTTCCAGTCTTGCTCGTGGGAGTGAGTTCAAGACGATGGAAGGGGGACAGCATGCTAAACTCCAGTTGAAGGCTGTCGGCATCTGGGACCTCAAACGGAATGAATCCATCATACGAGTACTCCGATAGCTCAATCGAGAAGGTCTGTGGATCGCATCAGTTCAGTCCATCAAATTGGCCGTCTCCGAACTTACCACATCATTCTTGACCCTGTAGATTGTAGGGTTAGATTCACCAATTCGGCTCAAGCTGCTATTCGAAATCTCCGAGGCCGATGAAACCAATGAGTGTTCCATTCGCCAGACCTTCAAAACACCAATTTCATGGAATGTCCACGCGGAGATCTCCTTTGCGAATTCTCTGTTCGCGGTCTTACTCTCCGCTGCACCCTTTCCTACTTTTTTCACCTTGGCTTCAAACCACTTATCCTCGAGCATCTCAGCAGAGCCAAGAACAGTGAAACGTGCATTATTCCTTGCTTGCATGGTAGAAACCAGGTTCAACTGTTGACCAACAGCGAACGGATCTTCAACAGCTTCCGCTTCGTCTTTTGTGTTGTAGGCATACGCAGTACTCGGCGCTTTCAAGACGGGCGCAAGGAGTGCGCTCTCCGCCCCTAGGACCTGACCGACGCCACGAGGGAAAGCAAGCAGCCCCTCTCCTCCAAAGTAATTCTTGACATCGGGGCGGAGAGGCTCAGGTCGAGGGAGCAGCAACACATCGTGCTTTTCAGATGCAGACAAAGTATCATAGTTGAAATGATCAACTACAAGAGAGTTCCTCTCGGGCGGAAGCTGGATGTCGAGCTCAAGGAGCAGCGAGGCAATTGCGGAAGGGGTGGGGCTTCCGGAAGAAAGGGTGAGGAGAATATTCCCGGCATTGTTGATGAATTGAAGAAGTAAATTAGGTGTCAGAGCTGGGCCAAGGCCTAATTGATGTCAGGGCAAGCCGCACATCCGTTTGGATCGATGCCTACCTTTTGATTTGGAAGGAAGGAGGAGGATATGATCGTAGGCTCGCTCGGCATGTATAAATAAAGACAACTTGTCGTTCTTCGGAGACTCGAAGGATAATGTGTAACCACGAGCTATTGACCAGGTAATTAGCTTGTGGATTGTGTGCAGATAGCCTGACGGAGGAGTGCAATTGAGGTTCCATACATTCCAGGTCTGTAAAGAAGCTCGAGAATCGCTGCTTGTCCGTAGCTTCTTCCGAAACTACCAGCAGTCTATTGCCGGTGACGCTCAGTGCTTCCACTGCGCCCAGAAGGGCTATGAATAGTACTGAGAGCACCCACCGCATCTTGAAAGAAACCTCCTTTCACTTGGGAAGCAGATGGGAAGATCTCAATAATGGCCAAGACATGAGCTGCGGGATAAGGTACGAGTTCATACGCGTACAGGTAGCTCTGCATAGGTGGCCGTTTCCGCCCTTCCTTTTCGGCCTAGGGCGGACCGCCAAGCAACGAGACGTTACGGCTGCCGAACCTCAACTCCATCACCAGATACAGATGCACCTAGTCGTTCCATGCGGCAAGCATAATCACACCTGCTCCCTGGGCGTGCTGCATTCACGAGGGCAACGGATCGAGATACAAAAAACAACTACATTCCGCATCCCTATTCGAGATGTCGACTGCGCCTTACTTCTGGCGGCAGCCCTTGCGCTACTGCAGCTGGGCAGCACGGGAGAAGCCAGCGATCTTCTACTCTATCTTGATCGGCTCCATGGGTCCTGTCACGCTTGTCATTGCCCCTCCTATCAGAAGGCTATTCGGCGATCAGATTGGAAGACCTCCCATTCCAATGACATATCCTAGTAAGTAGTTCCTCGTCCCGACTTCGGAATAGATGGCCCTTCGAAAGAACGGGAGTCTGCAGTCATTAGCGATCTCGTGAATACCGTGCTGACTCTCTCCTTTCACACAGTCCCAACTGGACCAAGGAAGATACCACGAGGGTTTGAAGACGAGTAGAGGTCGATTGAATGGAAAGGCAACAGAGACAGCAGGAGGCGCGATCATGGCTCTGATGGTGGACAAGGGATTGCGTCCTGGAGGATGGCACTCGCAGCATTGATGGTCCTTCACCGACCGGCGTTATTTTGTGGACCGGTCCGCTTGTGGGAACTCTCGGAGGCCAGTCGGTAAAAGCACCTTGTGCTGACAGACTGTGTACATACGACTAGCATGCAATGCGATTCAAATGTTCGACTGTGTTCGTCCAGCTCCAGCAGTCTCCAGATTTAACACTCTTCGATCTTCATGGCTCAAGGGCAACCAAACGCGAGCCGCTAGTCAGCTGCGAACAATGCATGCATACCGGCAAGTCTTAAAGGCTGCTGCCACGGTCTTCCCTGTATATGACCATGGCTTGAATCTTGCTATCTCTGAATCCAATCAGGGACCAGATAATTTCGTTTTTGATGTTCCATCCTCTTATTTCGTTCCCGGGGTGTGCAATTTGCCTTTGAACTACCTACCTGGAGATTAGTGTACCTTCCTTTCTTAGGAGAATAGACCTGTTCATGGTCTCCTCCGTTCCTTCCATATCTAGACACTCTGTGCGCTAAGTCACATCGTGTTTATTTCCCCCGCCTCTCTCTTTTCCCCTCTCTACTCTTCATCGCACGTTCTTTTTGGACTACAAGCCTTCGCAAAGCGCACTCGCGCCAATTTTGGATGGTTCACTGAGTGGACTCGACCTTGTGTGTGTATCATTTTGGTTACCTTGCATTTATAACATCGGGCGCATTCGATGCTCTCTCGAGCCGCCTCCACCGGCTCAACTCGCCCCAGGCGCAAGAGATCCAATGCGTCGACAAGAAGCAGACGAGAACATGAAGTGAGAATCGAGCCGATGGATCCTGAAAAGGCGCGACAGCAAGCATTTGCAGCCGCAAATGCAGCTTTCCAGCGCGCGTACGACCGGAAAAATGCCGCACCTCCTCAGCAAGCGGGCCTCACACGGAAAAATAGTACTATGAGCGTGGACAGAGTCAGCCAACAACCTCCTCTGGGAAGGCGACAGAGTGTTCGTTTCACTGGTCCGGCTGCAACTCCTGCGAGGAAAGAGTCCTTGATCAAGCCCCGTCCCTCTACCTCCAGTGAGAAGTCCGGCTCTGTATATACTGGTCCAGCGGAGAGTAAGATAGAAAGCTTCGTGACCACCAATGTTCCAGTCAGGCCAAGCATTGATGACGATGCTGTCTCAGTCGCATCCTCATACCGTCGATTGCGCAGATCACGATCTCTCTTCAGCGGTCGAAAGTTCACTCCTGTGATATTTACTGCAAGCACGCCCGAGCGCTTCTCCCGAGAGAGTGCAGATACCCGCAGACCAAGCCTCAAGATCATGCGTTCAATGTCGTTGCACCGCAGCTCCATGCGACTCACTCAGGATAAAGATGCAGCTGTTCAAGAAGCAAGAGACCAATATCTCCGCCAAGTGCAAGAACAAAGATTACGGGAACGCCCTTCTTTCATACTGTCTTCACTCGCCCGTCGTCGACAGCAGAAAGCCTTACGCAAGACTGTACGGACTTCCAGCCAGACGAGTCTTGGAAATGCTGTTGCATCACCCAACCAGGTCATTTCTGTTAGTCCAGATACTGCTGGCTTTGGGAACAAAGCCCGACACCTCTCTATCAAGATCAAGAAACGACTCAAGCGCGTCTTTAAACGGAGTTCTGAAGCTGAAGGGGTTCCAGCTCAGCAGGTCCAAGCAAGCAGGCCTCACTACGGAGATACTGTACCTGCTGTTTCAGGAGTTCATGTTGGTTACGAGAACATACCTGCTCCGGATGGGACTACACTTTCGAGGGTAAATGCCCGTGTGCCATTGTTGACTCAGGTTACGCCATCTCAGGAGTATGCTTCCGCACATGGCAGTATCCGCAGCAAACAGGCCAGTGATGAGGTGGATAACGAGACATCACGTGTGAGCAGTTGGACTAATTCTACATTCACAAATCCGGTATCTGCGGGATATTCGGGCGAGTTCAACCGACTGTCCATAATTCAAGAGAACGGTGGTCCTCATAAATCATCTCTCTCAAGGAATCCTTATGGGACTGCCACATCGGGGGCGTATTCGATATTTCGAAAACCTATCCCTGGCAGTAACGGAGGCGGGTCGAATCGGCCTAACATCGATAGTCACCGTGTATATTCTGCTTTGCTTAAAAAATTGGACGAAAATGCCCAAGTTGGCTTTACGGGAAGTTCATCTGAAGCCGCTGCACCTGGTGGGCCCATGGTCCCAGTGAGATCAAGCTCCAGGGCTAGCCAACATACCCTCGCTACAATAAGGCAAGTCACAGATGACAGCAATGAGAGCAAGGCTCGTGGTCATATGCTTCGGCCTTCCGGGTCAGTTATCCATACACAATCGGATGTGCTTGATGAGGAAAGGAAAGCCAGTACTCCACGATCCCGCAACATTCGAGATCGATTGGCAAGCGGCGAGAACGAGCTACGCCGAGCGCGCAGCTATGAATATACTTTATTTCCTCCGCCGAACGGATCTGCTTTGACTCCTCAAGTCATTGCCAATCACAACGAGAATAATTCTACGAGATCAAAGCATCGACTTACGGAGTCAAGGTCCTCTCTATTTGCGTACTCTACAGAGTTCATTGTCAAGACTCCAAGTCCATTCAGGCAAGTACTTGAAGCTAGTCGCCGAAAGGAGGGTAGCACAGCAACTGTCCAACGATCGGGCGGGAAGCGGAAGGGCAGGAAGCATGGCAGTGCAGGTGGTTCAAGTGTCTATTTGAGGACAACGAGCGGAGAGGATGCCATCCACTCAGATAGCTCTAACTCTTCATCTGGTGCAGAGGATCACGGCGAACCTGGGACGGCCGTCATCATTGCAACGCGGAATGGAAGTTATCAGCGTCCAGTTGGCTGCACCGCTGAAGTAGAAGAGATGCTTCCGCGTTCAAGCAGTGAATGGAGAGCCTGGACGACATCTCAAATGGCGTCGCTGGAGCAAAATTCTGTGACGGCTCCATTGCTGAGAGCGAAATCTATTGGTCATCGAAGAGAATCGGCACAGATTGACGGGGAAGATACGCAGGTGGCTCCCACGAAGAATCTAGAGGTGAAACAACCACTTGCCATTGCCACAAAGAGCATTGGGGATATTCTTCGAGCAAGCCTCAAGCCATCAGCTAGGTCTTTGCCACTCACGGCGGATATTGGGCCTCCTCCGCCAGCTTACGCACTCCCTCCCACGCCGCCGAGAGTGGCAGGATCCGAAAATAAGAACCCATTGCGGGGGTCGACTCAGACGGCAAATCATGTCTTGCGCCATGCATTTTCTCAGCCGTCCATCTCGCCAATCTCCAAAGGCTCGCCCGAGTCCCAGACTACGCCTAGTACTATTCATTCAGGTGTCCTTGGGGAAGTCGACCGACCCTCACACATGCGTGCCAGGTCGGTTGTCAACCTGCGTCAACGCAGTAGTCCAGGCCGGACTCGACGAGTTCTTCGAGCACAGAGCGGAAACATCACTACCACTATAGAAGGAAGCCCAGTTGGACAGACGACTGCCAGCGGCCAGGAGGCTTTGAAAGCCATCCCCACGGTATATGAACGTGACTCTCCCCAAGATCTCGATGAACAGGTTCGAGGTAGCGGCATCCTGCAGCCCTCAATCGGCGGTCAACGCATGGTTGACCTGTTCTTGAGCAGTAGACGGAAGAGAATGATGAACAGTAGCATGGAAACCGATGATGGTGCTTTTCTGTAGGGTGCTCACTCGGCAATTAAGCTGATCCGGATGATGATAGTCACTCTTTATTATTTTTTCCTTTTGTTCTGTCCACTCAAAGCTGTATCACTCTTTCATTGAAGCTCAAGATACCGAGGCTTTGGTTTACAATATTTCTTTGAGGGCAGAGGAATCCATTGGATTGGCCAAACCTGTTAGCTCATTGGCAATCACTGCAGAGCTTCTAAGGTCTTGATTGGGATGGTTGGTCTAGCATGATGATGCTTGGTATAACCTTTTGGCTCCAAGGCACACAGACAGGCTCGTTGTGGTCAGTCTTTGGGAGGCAGGCTCTTTGTGTAGACTACTCTTAAGTAGCAATTAGGCAATTGTATCCATTGACTCGATCGCCTACATTGATTACACATAAAATTCAATGCCGGTGTGCTGAAATGTCGGTACTGTTACCCCTAAGAGTACAACAGGGGGATGATGTTCCGGTTGGGTGCCGCTTTTGGCGAGCACAGGGTCTGCAAAAGCAGCATGTCGATCACGGAGCTCCAAGAGAGGACACAGCGTGCCTGGCTCTAGCAAGCAGTTCAGCGACAACAGGCCTGCTCATGATCTCGAGCTACATCAATTGATGGACCTTGGGCCAAAAGGCTGATAACTCGTGATGCGCTTCAATGCAGCGCTCTTGCTGCTCGCAAGCTTCCTACCATCAACGCTTGCCGTCTTCGCTGATGACGCCTATCATACTGATTGGCACCATGCCCTCATAGGCATCCCACAAGAGCATACAGTGTTCTTTCACCGACCACAATCCTCTTCCAAGGCTTCTCTACTCTATGCCCTCTCCGACAAGCTCATCCTCGGTGCTGTCAACCCAAAAGATGGTACTCTAGTATGGCGGCAATCAATCAGTGGTTCCAGCAACAGCACCACTGGATTCGTCAGGGCGGGCGACAATGCAAACACCATATTCAGTGCCGGTGGGGGTGACGTGCGGGCATGGGATGCGCTGGATGGAAAGTTGGTGTGGGCCAATGAGTTTAACAATGGCGAATCAAAAGATCTTGAGGTGATTGACGTCGAAGATTCGACAGGTATTAAGGATGTCATTGTCCTCTGGGGAGATGAGACTGGCAATACAGTGAGGAGACTAAGAGGGGATACCGGCGATGTTGTATGGGAACACTCAGAACCCAGGTGTGTTCTATCCATGACTCGGGGGAGACGATACACTGTGCTGACGACGAACGCAGCAGCCACATTCCCTTACAGGTATCGACTTCCGCTACACATGCATACTACGTGTCACTCAAAGCTGCAACATCGGGAGGAGGATATAAGACTATCGTCACAACTCTCGACCTCCCTACTGGGAGACAGATTGAGCAACATACTCTTCACTCCGAAAAGGAGATTTACCACCAGGATCAAGTTATCTTCGTCGGAGGCAACTCTGCATCGCCAATCATTGCCTGGACGGACAAGGACAAAAAGGTCCTCAAAATAAACATCCTGGGCTCACGACATGTCGAAACAATCACTACCAAGCAAAATGACGAGCAACTCGAGAGAATCACAATTCATGCCCCTCACAAAGTCGAGGCCTTATCCCATTTCCTTGTACACTACCAAACAGCAACTTCAAACTGGGCCGAGGTCTACCACATTGATCTGGTGGGTTCAAAGCTTCAATTGGCCTACAGCCTTCCAAAGCTTGGTGGGCATGCCACCTTCTCAACCAGTACTCAGGATGCAAACGTATTCTTCACACGTAACACCGATTCTGAGGTCATTCTCGTCTCATCGGCGTCTCATGGTATTCTCAGCCGCTGGACTCTCCATACCAGGGCGAAACCAGAAGGTGTCTTCAAGGATAATTCGCATCCCTTACATGCTGTTACGGAGGTAGTCGCGAGGCCGGACTCGACCTATTCGGTGCGGTCTGCTCTGACATTAGCCTCTGGCGATTGGGAGCTCGTTAGGAACGGAGAGCTGGTCTGGAAACGCACCGAAGCGCTGGGTGGTGCAGTTGCCGCCGTCTTTGCTGAATTGGGCGAAAGCGAAGACCTTGCGCGTGAGCTTGAAGCGGAAGTGCACGAAACAATACTGCATGCCTATATCCATAGGGTCAGGAGACACTTAAGGGACCTTAAGCGGCTACCAGCTTGGCTGGAGACCCTGCCTAAGCGATTGCTGGCTTCCTTTAAGAATTCTGAGCCAGGCGATACTAAAAGCTCGGATTTACGTCGTGATAGTTTCGGTTTTCGAAAGCTCGTCGTTGTTGCGACACACAACGGTCGTTTATACGCGCTCGACACGGGAGACTTCGGTGGAGTTGTGTGGACCATTGCAGCTGTGAAACTCCCAATAGGAGCCAAATGGGACGTGAGAGGAATTCATTTTGAAGAATCTACCGGCACCGTTCAGATTCTGGGAAGTCATGGAGAACTATTGGTGGTCACAGCTTTGACTGGCAAAATATTGTCATCTAATCTATCCACGGTCTCTTCCGAGATTAGTACTGCGGGGCTGGTCCAGGATATCAAGGGCAACAGTTGGCTAGTTGGTGTCACTCCTGATGGTCTGCCAGTTCTTCCTGATGCCGTTAACATGGCGAATGAGAAGGTCAGTTTCATCGTTCAGGACAAAGACGGAAAGGTGAAAGCTCTCCAATCTCAGGTCACGGACCAGAGCAATACCCTTCCGTCTGTTTGGGAGTTTACTCCACAACCTGAGGAACGCATCATATCGCTCACACATAGGCCGCTACACGATCCTGTTGCATCAATAGGCAGAGTGCTCGGTGATCGATCAGTCCTTTACAAATACTTGAATCCGAATTTGCTTCTCATTACGACAGTGTCTGATGTCCACTCAAGGGCAACGTTCTACCTTCTGGACGCTGTTTCCGGAACAATAATTCACGCGGCCACTCACGAGGGCGTGGACACGAGCCAACCTATTGCTTCGGCACTGAGTGAGAACTGGCTAGCTTATTCTTTCTGGGGAGATTCTCTAGTCGCGGATGCTGCCGAGTCAAAGTCATACCAACTGGTTGTTGCTGACTTTTACGAGTCACCGGTACCAAACGACCGTGGACCATTGGGCTCGGCATCAAACTATTCAGCTATCAAACCCTCTACGACGGCTACTGGAAGCATTCTAAAGCCATACGTCGTCTCTCAAGCCTATATCATTCCGGAAGCGATCTCCACAATGAAAGCTTCACAGACTCGTCAGGGAATCACGATAAGGGATTTGATTTGCTATCTACCAGCTTCAAACGCTCTTATTGCCATCCCTCGATACTCACTGGACCCAAGGCGCCCCGTTGGAAGAGATCCAAATGCGGCAGAAAAAGAGGAAGGACTCATGAGATATGCTCCTGTGATTGAGTTTGATCCCAAGTGGATTATCACGCACAAGAGAGAGGTTATGGGTATAAAGGATATAATCGTGCAACCAGCAGTGCTGGAGAGCACGAGCCTTATTTTTGCTTACGGTTTAGACTTGTTTGGCACAAGAATTGCCCCGAGCATGGAGTTTGATATACTTGGCAAAGGCTTCAATCGTTTGCAACTTACTGGGACAGTTGTAGCGCTGGCACTCGGAGTCGCATTCCTCCGCCCTATGGTATGTCTCTATATTCTATCTTCCGACCTGTCTTTGATTCGGTAATCGCTAACATTGACTGATCCGAACAGGTCCGGCGGAAGCAGATTAACGCCAGATGGGAAGCGCCTTCATGATCACACCTCATCCTTGATGTAGACAGTAGACATAGCGCAGGCCAAATCCATTTGCAATGACCGAAGATATTGTATTGCCCGATAGTGTAATCAAGAAGATCCTCAATTTATGCGCTTTGACCGGATACGAGTTGCTAGGACCCTTCTCTCCTGACAAAGCGCTCACTCCGCCCTTTTAAGGCTGACAGCGCCCCACGCCAAGCTGGGTTACCGTAGAGCTTAAAGCGAATCATCAAGTGACAAGCTCGACAAGCACAAACGCCGCTTATACGCACCAAAGAGCGGTGCATTATCATTGTGCGCTCTCATGCATGAATAATCTGCTGAGCTGTCACCGGAGCATAGTAATTCATCCATGCGCAATATTGCCGGGGACTGGACCCAGATCGGCCGTCTCCCCTGGTCTCAAGTTCTCACCGTCAGCCTTGGCCAAGTGAATGGACACAACTGTCGTCCGGTCGACTGAGCACATAACGGGCAACGACATTTCCAAGCGCCGGACAGTTGGGGAACGATAGAAAACGTGACGAAGTGTTGACGCGCTTCTTATCTCCGGCTCTCCATCTGTTCCCGACCCACTCAGATGCGGAGTTTGGCCCACTCATCCGCGGGCCGAGTCCCTACATCCTGTCTAACGCGCCGTGAGCTGTTATCGGTCAGCATCATTGAACTGACGCAACATTGATTTGAAAGTCGAGTTGGAGGAGGTTACCGCTTCGTTTATAAAGATAAGGGGTCACGGTTGCCATGTCGCAATATCCCAATGGATCAGGCTATTATCCCCCGCCCAACAATGCATCGCATGCCCACCCGAGTCCCTACTCTCCCGGTCTGCAGAGGCTAGGACAGGGAGCCCATACATTGAGGAGGACGACTAGCTTCGAGGCTGGGGATGATGCAATCGTGGGTGCCGGGTCTTCGACAAACGTCGGCATTGGAGGGGATCCGTTACCTTACGTTCCTAACGGTTTGGTCAATGGAAACATAATACCTACATCGAGTCCTCCTCAGCCTCAGTCGCCCTGGCCCAACTCATACAGGACTCAATCGACGGCCTATCAGGCTCCATACCAGGCTACATATCAGAGTCAGGAACAGGCACCCGCACAGCCAGCCTATAATCCCCAGCAGTATCCGCGACCGCAGACCCAATATCAGCCGCAGTCATATACTACAAATCTCAGTAGTGGATATGGCTCTGTTCATCGGCCTTACAATCCTGCGGCATATCATCCACAAGCCACTTATGGTCAGACCAACTATGGGGCACAGCAGTATTCATACGGTGGCACGAACTACACGCCACCTTACCCGGGCCATTCGAATCAGGCGGCTTACATGCCAGCAAGTCCTCCTTTACCTTCGGAGCCACAGCACCGTTATCCTGCCAGAACACCCTCTCAATACTCATCTTATGAACCAACACAATCATACGTTTCCTCTCCTCCATCTGCCCCGTTATCTGCTCCGTTGCCTCCTCGCGAGTCAGCCTATAGCCCTCCAGCGCCTCTTCCTCCGTCGGTGCCTCCAATCAATAACAATGTTCTTCCTCGTCCCGCGCGACCAACATCTGGATCTTCTGCTCACAGGGGGCAAACATCCTACGGGCAGCCCCCGGTACAACATCACCCTCTTCCAGCCCCGCCTGTACATGGTGCTCAATCCTCCTTGACAGGCTCTCCGGATCTGACTCGATCAAGTTCCACGTCATCTTACGAGACCTATCTTTCAAGTCAGGCTAGCCAACCTCCAATTCCACCTCAACATTCTCCTCAGCGATCGATGACAACCGGTCAACATCCGCAAGCAAGGCCGCTACCGGGCCCACCTCCAGATTCTGATACGGAGACAGAATATACCCAAAGTGCAAATGGTGTTTATACCAACAGGACAAGCTTCACGGATGATACCGCTTATGATGCCTATGATGATATTTTCAGGGAGGTTGAGGATGCAGTTATGGGAGCGGATTCCGGCTCTCAGGGTTGGAGACGAAGTCCCCACATTGAAGCTGATGACCGATCACCAATCAAGGCAGGGGAAGAACCTGAGCCATTATTCTCACGATCATCAAGGGGTTCGCCTTCCAGAACCGATGGTGATACAAACGGCAGTCCGCTTCCGCCCACTCCTGGATATGTTCAGGGTCACGATCTCTATGGTAGCGAGAGTGACGCCGAAGCAGCCGCTGGAATTGCTGCAATGCGAATGGCTGAGGAAGAAGAAGCTTTACGGTATGGCCGAACAAATAATGACGATACCTCACGATTGTATGATTCCCAGGCGCGCGAAGAAGACGTACAGGACCAACTGGGGAGCAGTGACAGTGATTATCATAATATGGATATGGGAGCCTTGGGCGGAGGTTGGGACGCTCATCTATCGTACGGCGGGGATTATGGAGCTAGTCGGCCATTACCAAGCCCAAGATATGATTATTCAACGTCAGGGCAGGACACTCTTCATCCGTTTCAAGTTAATGATACGGGTGGTCTCTCAGAACCTACGGCTAATGGTCGAAGGATGAGCTTTGAAGAAGGGGATGAGAGCCAGATTGGGGAGCAGGTCAATGGAGGTTCCGAAGATGACATTCCAGATCTGTTTTACTTCCCACCGCCGTCTTCCCGTCCATTACCTCCGGCGCCTGGTGACGGAGCTGGAACAAATTGGCCGACTATTCAGCAGTATGACGCAAGCGGTAGACCATACCCTGCGGCGCCTGACGCATATGATAGTCTTTCTTCAGGGGCGAATCTCGCGGTCCCAAGATCAACTTCTATGATAAGTCACAGTAGCACTCCGCAGGCGGTACCGCCAGCTCGATCAAAGACGGATGCGGAAGACCGAAAACTAAAGCTTCTTAAAGTGCCTTACACAGGCGCTCGAACTTCTGTCGCAGAATCGGATTATGAATTAACTTCCCCTGCTCTTGATCTTCCGACTTTGCCCCCTGGAAGACGAAAGAAATATAATCCGGCAAAGATCTCAAGCGCGGATTTTAAGAAATGCACTGAGCCCTGGGCCTTGAGCTCCTTATCTGTGTGGCTTGCTGATATGACGGAAGGGGAAGTTGATCTTAAAGAACAAGCTATTGTTGAAGGCCTCGTTGCCCTCTTCACACACAAAGTGGCTACGATGAATATTGCAGATGCCGAGACTCTCGCTGCAAGGATTGTTAAGGACTTTTTCGCGTCTGGAGTGCTTGTACATGACGAAGAATGGGTCAAGTTTGGGTTGGAGACCACCTCAGGCGTGGTATGGCAGTTGACTGGCTCTGGGTGTTATGCCCCGAAAGTGCATTCGCAGGAGATATCCGGTCGATGCTACTCCCATCACTGTTCCAGGACGCTCAAAAAGATCAACCTTCAGACTGAGGTGTTAACACCACAGCGTAAGCATCAAGATTGGGCTACATTCTACAAGCTCAAGAAAGAAGACGTCGAAGGTGTCAATAAAAAGGAGATTGAAAGGCAGAACAACTTGCATGAGATTGTCCAGACCGAGGATGAGTTTATGGATCAGTTGAACGTCTTACGTCTGTTGTACCGCGATCAGCTCCTGAAACTGAACATCTTCTCACCGAAACGGCTTACTAGCTTCGTTGATGGAGTGTTTGGTAAAGTCGAAGCGGTCAAAAAGGCCAATGAAGATTATCTCCTTGCGCAATTGAAATATCGGCAGCAAGAGCAAGGTCCTTGGGTCTTGGGTTTTAGTGACATCTTTCGGGAGTGGATTCGAAAGGCAAAACATGCCTATATCGAATATTCCGCCAATTTTCCGAATGCGACTATGCTTGTGCGAAAGGAGTCGGAAAGGAATATTCTATTCCGTCAGTTTCTCGATCAAGTCCGGAATAACGAGCTTTCGAGGCGCCTAGGTTGGGATACATATCTGAAAGCGCCAATAACGAGATTGCAGCGATACAGTCTGCTTCTGTCGACCGTGCACAAACACATGCTCCAAGATTGTGAAGAAAAGGCAAACCTACAAACGGCAATCGACGAGATTAAAGCGGTCACGCTGGAGTGTGATAATAGGGTGGCAGAAATGCAAAAGAAAGCCGATATGGCAGAATTAGCATCGAAGTTGGTCTTGAGGCCAGGCATGGAACGAGTCGAGCTGAATTTGAACCATTTGGGCCGCGAGGTCATCTACCAAGGCGATCTGCAACGGGTTGGTACGAATCGGTTCACGTGGCTTGAAACGCACGCAATTCTCTTCGACCATTACCTTGTCCTTGCAAAGACTGTATCCCAAAGGGATATTGGTGGAGGCGCGAAACGAGAGATTTATGATGTTTCCAAACTTGTGAGTATGGCAGCATCCGTAGGGTTCGATTTACTAACACTGGCTAGCCGATTCCAATGGATCTTTTGATTTTAGAAAGCACGAATGATGATCCAGTGGTCAAGTCTTCTGTCAAGGGAATTGCTTCTGTATCAAATGCAGCAACTCGTGTACAGGCACAGAGCCCTAATGATCTTCGACTTGGACGGATGCCTTCTGATCAATCCAGTCCTGGACCTGGGGCATTAAAGCTGACCAAAACCGACTCTTCGACAGCTACGGCGAACACCAACGCTTCGGGCAAGACAATTGTGACTAGCACTGTTTTGGAGGGTCCCAAGGACGAAAAGATTATGTTTCCTTTCCGGATCAAACACCTTGGTAAATCAGAAGTGTACACACTGTACGCTCCAAGTGGTTCCAATCGGCAAGAATGGTGCGAGAAGATCATCGAAGCCAAGACAAGACATGCAGCAGCTCTTTTCGCACAGAACGCTGAGCCATTCCGATTACGAGTCATGGCTGACACTGCATTTGCCATTGACTCGTTTACTCCTTCGCAGAAGAGCATCGTAATTCGTGGTACACCGCTAGACAGGGCCATTCGGGATAGTGAGGATTTGTTTGCAAACTCTGGAAGGCCGGGACCTGTGTGTAGGGCGCAAGTCAATTGTGCTACATCGTTTGAGTTCCCCCAAGGCCGGCCGATGGTTGCAGTGGGAACAGATTTTGGAGTTTACATGTCGGAATACTCCAATCCTCGAGGCTGGACAAATGTAAGCAAGCTTGATGCATGCTGGTCTTTGGGTATCATTAACGGGTATAGGCCATTCAAACGACGAGAGTCACTCAGATAGCCGTCCTTGAAGAATTCAATCTATTTTTGGTCCTGGCCGAAAAGAGTCTTGTTGCTTATCACCTGGATGTTGTTTGTTCCATGGCAAACGGGACGGCATCAGCTCAAGATTCATCAAGGAAAGCACCACAAAGATTGTCAGGCTCTAGGGACGTGGGGTTCTTTGCCTTGGCACGGATGAAGGATAGGAGGCTTGTATTCTACAAAAAGAAGGACGGAGTTTCGTCCACGTTCAAGGTAGTGTATCCAGTCTTCTTGCTTGGTTGCAACTAACGATTTTAGGTGCTCGAACCTGTCTTCCAGAAAGCCACAGAGAAGAAGCACCGATTTTCAAGAAAGGGTACCACCGACTTCTTCCGAGAATTTGACGAATTCTATATCCCTACGGATTGCTTTAATGTCAATCTCTTCCACACGTCTCTTTCGGTGTCCACTGCGCGTGGTTTCGAGGTGTTGACTCTTGACAAGAAGCAACCATTCTCTGTACCGGACCTCAAAGCACCACACGTACAGCTGATCGCGTCTCGATTGTCTGGACAAAAGCCTATCGGCATGTTCCGGCTGTCAGATACGGAGTTCCTAAATGTCTACGAAGAGTGTGCTGTCTACGTCAACAAGCACGGGGATGTGAGTCGCAGCGTGATTATGGAACTAGTGGGTAAAGCCAAAGCGGCGGCGATGTATGGGCCGTATATCCTCCTTTTCGATCAAGATTTCATCGAGATTCGGAATGCGCAGAATGGGCGGTTGAGACAGGTGATTGCCGGCAAGGACGTGAGATGTCTGGATGACGGCCAGAGCACTGGAAGCCACGTGCCGCGGACAGTGAAGATTTGCATGCAGCATCCGGAGATTGAACGGAGTCAGATTGTGTTGGAGCTGCTCTTGAACGAGGGGCAGATAGAGTGAGGGGTGGGCAGCAGTCATGTATGTTTGCGATGTGACGGCATTGATGGGATGGGCATTTTCTGGATTGTGATACCTGCCTAGCGTTTGCCGGGATATGCTGTGCGCAGGCGCCAGGGCGTGTTTTGGTTTTGGTTTTGGGTTTTGAGCACTTTTTCTACTGTCCATCGTCTTGGATAAAGTTTTGATTGGAGGGATTCTATCCAGTATGGACGTAGCAGCATTGAGGGAGAGGAGCATAAGCCTTTCAACTCCAGCCACCCCAGGAAATGATCCTGACCGGGCAACTCCGCATGATTGATTACCACAAGCCACCAGATGTCCAAAGGTTCTCGGCACTGGCTGATTGCGAGCCGTGATTGATTATTCAGAGGTCTGGAGGTCATGGCGATCCAGTCCATCGAAGATACCCCGGTTGGACGCCCTGGTCGGTCTCGGGCTGCTTCTTTCTGCTCATTCGTTCTCGCGGCTCGTTATGTCCGAAGTGCGGAAGAAGACGTGGTCCACATGGAAGTGGGGAACAGAACAACACAGAGGGCCGGGCATCTCCGTCCGAGCTCCATGTGTTTCTAGCCAGTCGGCTCCAACAGCGGAAGGATGGGAGGTACTCATCATGCCCATGATTTCAATATGAAGTCTAGTGATTTTCATGTTCGAGAGATGATTCCTTCGTCTGAATCCAAGGATAATGAGCTTAAGGCCATGAGGGCTTCCATTTAATCCGAATCATTCTGTTCTTGATGTCGAGATACATGTAATCCAGGCCGTCGGCGCTGACAAACGATGTAACTGCTTCGGACGCTAAAGGCGGGCTATCACCAATTGGTTTTTGCGTCATCGGCCGGCGATAGGCCGCCAAGAGCCCCTCATTCGCTCTCCTTATTAGCTACAGCACTCACTTTCCCACTCATTGTTTCCCTCGACAGTCTCCGAGTAATCCACAACTTCCATTCACATCTCCACGCTCAATCTCAATACATCCATCAATTCCCATCTCAAAACACCGTCAAAATGGTCAAAGCTGGTAAGTGGCCCGTCCTTCATTGCTTGTTGGATCTTTCCTGCCCTCCGATTCGTGTATGAGAGCGAGGTGGGGTCGTTTGAGCGGGATTGAGCACGTTTCACTGGCAACGGTTCTGTCAGATCCGGAACCATCAATGCTTCGCTCTTCCCCATCGGCTTAGCAGGAAGGACATCGAGGGATCATATGGCTCTTAAATGCAGCTGAAAGACCCTGATTGACCTGTCATCGCCTGCTGCTATTCCCCTTCGAGCCATCGGACGTCCCTCTGGTGGTTGCACATAACCATCAAGGTGTCGGTGAGCTTGCGGAGAGACCTATCAGAGAGCTCCTCGCCCTGCATTGCCTTGCAGTCTATGACTTCTTGCATCCAATCCCGTCACTGACCATGCTTGATTCGTCGCAGTTGCCGTTCTCCGGGGTGACTCCAACGTCAAGGGCACCGTCACCTTCGAGCAAGAGTCCGAGAGCTCCCCCACCACTGTCTCCTGGGACATTACCGGCCACGACCCCAACGCTGAGCGTGGCTTCCACGTCCACCAGTTCGGTGACAACACCAACGGATGCACCTCCGCTGGCCCTCACTGTGAGTGACCTTTGGCTTCGAAGATTGATCTGCAGGCTTTTGCTAATACCCTTCCCTCCAGTCAACCCCTACGGCAAGACCCACGGTGCTCCCTCAGATGAGGAGCGTCACGTCGGCGACTTGGGCAACCTCAAGACCGACAGCCAGGGCAACGCAAAGGGCTCCGTCACCGACAAGCTGATCAAGCTCATCGGCCCTGAGAGCGTTCTCGGAGTATGTATCCCCGTTGATTGATATTGCTTTCCTTTTCCTCTGATGTTAACGATTGATATCGCAGCGTACTATCGTCACCCACGCTGGCACTGACGATCTCGGCAAGTCCGACCACCCAGAGTCCAAGAAGACCGGTAACGCTGGTGCCCGTCCCGCCTGCGGTGTCATTGGCATTGCCGCCTAGATGCGTTGCAAACATTGTCCGCTCGTTTTCCGTCATTGCAAATCGGTCATTACTGCCAGCTGGCGCCTTGAGAAGCATCCCTCCGTCTAATTACAGAACTGGGATGCTGCCGCTGGAGGCGCCATGTAGTTGATACTTGACTACGGTATAGCTTTATACGTGATGATGATCGTTTTGCAAGAACTTGTTCTCTATATATCGTGACATTTGTCTCTCTACTTCTCCTTTGGCACTCCCCAGCCCTCCTGCAACCCAGCCAAGATCTCCTCATACACGAGCCGATGATTACTCACCGTATTCCCCGCGCCAGCTGGGCCCGGATCCATCAACAGCTCGACCTTCCTCGTCTTCTTGCCCACCTCGAGCACCTCGCCGCCCCTGTATTTCTCCTTGCCCACACCCGCCCACGCATCCTCGACCAAATCCACCATGACCGCACCGACCTCCTCCGCCGTAACCCACTCATCATTCCCCTCCACCACCATGCGCATCTTCTCCGGATGATCGGTCCACAGCGGGGTCTTAATAACCCCCGGCGCGACAGCGCTAACATGCACGCCCTTGGCGTCCTGCAGCGCAGCCAAGCTACGGACGAACCCTGACACGGCGTGCTTGGACGCGATGTACAGCGGCGTGGTCAGCAGTGCGGATTGCGCGGCGATGCTGCTGATGTGTATGATGGCTTTGGGGTTCGTCGGGGATACCGGGGAGTGGTTGGTGCCGGTGGGGAGAAGGAAGTGTGCGAGTGCGAGCTGGGTGAGCCGGATCGGGTGCGTGATGTTGATGTCGAGGGTTTTGTAGCTGTTGCTGCTGGGCGTGTCGGCTGAGGAGGAGCTGCCCGGAGGGGCCCAGAAGTTGGAGAAGGGCTGGCGGGGGGAGGGGGTTAGTATAAGCTGAGGATCTTAGGCTTTTCCTGCCCGTTTGGAACGGAACAGTGAAAGTGGATGAGGAGGGAGGAGGAGGAGGGAGAAGAGAGGCCTGAGAAAAGGGTACTCACAGGTTCATAAACCCCTGCGCCCGGACAGACGATATCCGCGCCCCCGAAATGCTCGTTCGCGACATCGAACAGCGCCTCGAGTTGTTTCCACACGGTCACATCGCATTTCTGAAGCACCGCGCGCGGGCCTTGCTGACTGCTATACTGCTTCACCGTCGCCTCGGCCTCGGGGCGTAGGCTTAGGTCCCCGATCACGACGTTGCAGCCCTTTGCTAGGAGAAGCTGTGCGAAGGCGAGGTTGATGCCTACATTAATGGATTCAGTCAGTGTCTGGTTTTTGCGTAGGGCTAGAGGGAGGTGGAGGAGAGTGCTGGGAGGTTGGGCCGTACCTGATCCAGCGCCGGTGATGATAGCCGTCTTGCCCGCGACGGGCGACGATGTTGAAGCCATTGCGATCCTTCTTGTCCCTGGCACCAATTCAATCTCTTCAAAACAGCTCTGGCTTCAACAGCGAGATGAACAGAAGAGCAGAAAAGAAATCGGTGAACGAAGGACGCCGGCCTCTCTTAAGTTTCCGCGCATGTTGATATCGTGGGCCCCCCCGCTGCTTCGGTGCTTTATTGCGGGGCAGCTTGGGGCAGAGCGGACCTTGCGCCGTAGGAAAGGAAGGTTTCCCGACGGGAAGTCCATTTTCGGTATGACCCAAAGCTAAATGTCGCGCATATGGGCCGAGTTTGGGATGTTTTGTCAACCAATGTATTGGAAGATTGCAGAGAGAGGATTGGACTGCTACGATCTTCAGTGGATATCAGATATCGGAATTCGTCCCACAAGAGATGAGAGCCTTTAGGGATACGTCGTCACGTATATCCTCTGGTGTAGGAGTCGAAGCTCAGCTCCCCTGGACAGCCAAAACCTTTGATACGCTAAGTCCTTGGCATAAAAGACGCCAGTATCTGTACCCTTTTCTGCTGGCGCGCTCTCTGCAAAAGTCTTAAGAACTCCAGAATTTCAAGTCCACTTCCATTTGAGGATTACTCAGTGATATCAGCGCTCCTATCAATTTTGGTTGGTAACTATCTGCTCAAAGCAAATATCTCCAGTCTAAAGAATTACTTCCAATTTCATATCAACCCCGCCCATGGACTTCCTGGGTCCATCTATGCCTGCAGCTTCTCCCTGAGGATGTCCTTCAGAGTGACAGCGTCAGCGGCGAACTTGGAAATACCTTCCCGGAGCTTCTCAACGGCCATCTGTTCCTCGTTGAAGTCGAAGCGGAAGGTCGGCTCGTCCGAGATGTAGGTCTTCTTGGGGATATCCAACTTCACCGCGTCCTCAGAAGAGAGCTTCTTCTCCACCTTGTCTTGGGACGCGTACAGCTGTTCAAGTAGGTTGGGCTATGACGCTGTTAGCTTAGGAAGCACGCACGGAAGGGTTTGAACATACAGAGATGGTCAGGTAGTCACAGCCAGCCAACTCGGTGATCTCTCCAACATTTCTGAACGAAGCACCCATGACAATGGTCTTGTAACCGTGCTTCTTGTAGTAGTTGAAGATGCTCTGTACACTCTTGACACCTGGGTCCTCAGCGGGAGTGTAATCCCTCTTGTGGGCAGCCTTGAACCAGTCGAGGATACGACCCACGAAGGGGGAGATGAGGTAAGCGCCGGCCTCAGCAGCAGCGATGGCCTGGACGATGGAGAACAGAAGGGTCAGGTTGCAGTTGATGCCGTGCTGGCTCTGCAGGATCTTGGCGGCCTGGATACCCTCCCAGGTCGAGGCGATCTTGATCAGGACACGGTCCTTGGAGATGCCGAGTTCCTTGTAGAGCTGGAGATGATGGGTCAGCGTCTGTGCAGCCCATTGCTTCTATGAGTACTCACCTCGATGATGTGGAGGGCCTTGTCAACCGAAGCTTTTGTGTCGAAAGAGAACCGGGCGTCAACCTCGGTGGACACCTTTCCGGGCACAATTTTCAAGATTTCCTTGCCGAATTCGACCAGCAAGCGGTCGAGGGTCGCATCGACTTGGTCCTCCATGTTGCCACCCTAGATGGTCGTCAGTGCTGTCACCGCGCAACGAGTGGAATAACTTACCTTCTTCTTGCCGTACGCCACAGCTTCCTCGATAAGCTTGGCATATTCGGGCTTTTTCGAGGCAGCGAGGATCAGGGAAGGGTTCGTGGTAGCATCTTGAGGCTTGTACTTGTCGATAGCTGCATGCAATGTTAGAACGGCTCTCTTGTTGTTGCATTTCCGGGAGCATCGAGCTTCCTCGCCGCCTTGAGGCGAGGCTTGCGCCGATCGGAATAGGGTCTGATCACTTACTTGCAAAGTCACCTGCAGCAATGAATTAGCTGAAGCTCATCTATGAAACATATGCAACTGCTCAAACTCACCAGAATCGCACACGACAGTCTGTGGCGAATATCACGAGTCAGCCATTGTCCGTTGCGGTTTCAAAACCCCTCATATGGCGGGGCAGGAGGTCCGCAGAATTTCTCCGGCAGTCTCCGTACGATGACGGATGGAGGGGTAAAGGACTTACCGTGCCAGTGGCCTTCAATTGATCGAGAGAGCTAGGCATGATTGCGGCAGTGATGTCGTTTGAAGTAGTATGAATTCCTTCTGAAAATGTCTTTTCAAAGAAGTAGCAGTAGTATGAGGATCGTAGGATGGTTGTTGGGAGGTGGTAAGTTAAGTTCTGTTTGTTGGTGCAAGAGGATCGGTGTCCTTAAATTTGGGCCTAGCTAGCGGTAGGGGTGGTGGTAAGGTGGTCATCGTGGCGACAAGCGACAAAGCGACCGACGACCGGGCATCAGCCGTCCGCTCTCATTCGTCATACGCCAGCTCCAGTCTGGACGGGATCGCGCTGTGGCTGCAAACTTCGCTTACTCATCCACCCCATTTAACCGGTGCCTCGTACGGGAACAGGCGCCGGGCCTCTCACGTGCCGTCTGCCTTTCGCCTGCCTTCGCCCGTCTTCCGTCGTCTCCACTCCTTCCGAAGACCCTGCCA
Source organism: Symbiotaphrina buchneri (assembly GCA_001599915.1). Classification (NCBI taxonomy): domain Eukaryota; kingdom Fungi; phylum Ascomycota; order Symbiotaphrinales; family Symbiotaphrinaceae; genus Symbiotaphrina; species Symbiotaphrina buchneri. The sequence goes on along the minus strand of BCIG01000003.1, from coordinate 354,803 downwards.
ATCACTAATCATGCCGAACTCCTTAATCTAGATCGTCGAATAGAATAATGGGTCAAGATCATCCACATCACTTGATGAAATGATTATTCCAAGATGCCGTACGAAGAACTTTTAATCATACGCTTGGAGTATGGATATGCTCAGTACAAGAGTACTTATATGTACACTGGAAAATGGACCAATTGGAGGATATTTTATTTGACCATGAGACGCTGATGCTGCACATGTAAACAATCTGAAACCCAGAGATGGATGCCGCTGCACAAAATGCCAATGCAAATATCAAAGCATCTGTAAAACCCGCATCTCCACCGCAATACTTTCTCAGATCTAGTCTTCCGTCAAGTCACCATATTCCCACATGCCTTTCCGCTTCTCCTTGGCTTCTTCCTCCTTTTGCCGCAGCGAGGGCAGCACATCCGTAGCTGCCCTCTCCCAGGCCTTCAACTTCCTTGGCACCATGGCCAGTCCCTCGAACACGATGTCTGCATTGACACTCTCCGTCAAACTGCTCGATTGTTGAGGGTCGAAGAGAGTGACGTATAATGTCCCTTCCGGAGCTGTATAGTCCACATTGGCAACCAACTGTTTGCCAACCGTCTGGCTCTGGATGAAGTATACGGCGTCACTGAGATAGTCGGCGGCTGTAGGAAACTGCAGGAAGGAAAGGACAGCATCAACAGCTTGAGGCCTCAACTTCTGAGGGGAGAACTGAGGCTGGTTGAGAGGCCGTAGTCTCGACCAAGGAATCACTTCAGAGTTGCCATAGTCAACATATACCACTTCAGCTTGCTTGTTCTCTCGATCGTTTCGTCGAACTTTGGCACGGTACCATTCGTCATCCTCGGTGAACTCGGCTGCGACGAAATCTCCTGCTTTAGGCGGACCCGGAAGTGGTGTGTCGTTGGCCTTGTTCAGATGGAATGACCGGAATGCATTCATCAGCTCTGTCAAGGCAGCTGTCCCGGTTCCTATCTGCTGGATCTTGAGTCTACCATCTGGGCCGACGTCTGTAACGACCACATCACGGTAGTCTTTCTTGCGTGGTTCAGGGGCCGCCTCGCCATTGGTTCCATTAGTGCCGTTCGTGTGGGATTCTTCCGCTGCTTCTTCCTCTGCTTCATCTTGGCTTGGATCCCAACTGTGCCACATGCCTTTCCTGGCTTCCTTTGCCTTCTTCTCCGCGGCGAAGAGCTCGTTGGCATGACCAGATTGCTCGGCCGAGTATGCGTGCACCGAAGCAAGGCCCTCTTCGACGAGCAGTTTCGTAAAGTTCTCCCGGTTGACGTATAGCGTGCCGATGAAGCCACCAACTTTGTCTGTACCTTCAATATCCACCTCCACGTCTCTTTGGAGGCATCGTCGGTTCGCAAAGTCAGCAGCCTCCTGACCAAATGGCTCGCCTTTCTCTTCGGCGTTTCGTGCGGTCCTCGGTGCCCGAATACCCGACAGAACAAGCGTCAATTTGGCATTCTCCCGCGGGATAAGAATCGTGAACCGCGAACCTGACTTGACGAAGTCTACGACTGCCGGAATCTTCTTCTGACGTTGCAAGAACGATGCTTGCACCTTTGCCTTCTGAAGACTTTCCGAATAGTCCTGATATTGCTTTGCGGCTGGCGCCTTTGGTGACCACATTCCCTTTTGCTCCTTTTGGGCTGCCTCTTCAGCTGCGAGTAGTTCATCGTAGATGGGAGAGCGGTCTTCAGCATCTTGTCTGTGTCGCACAACGGAGGCATAGCCGTTCTCTACCAAAGCCAATGCGATGTTCTTGCCATTGTACACAACAGTTGCAACCTCGCGTTCTTCATAGCCATCTTGTGCAGGCCGTTTACCATCAATGGTAACATTGACGTGCTTTCCAATGATGCGCTTCCGCAGGTACTCTTTGGCTTCTGCTGCAAAAGGCGATTGCTTGGGATCCGTGGTTCTGGAGGCCATGTGAGCAGTGTCGAATGAAGGAAGTGAAGTAACTTACTTTGGTCCTCTAATACTGCTGAGCTGGACACGTTTCTCAACGCCTGCCCGTGTTCGGATGTAGATCGTGTCTGCGCTGAAGATACGTGTCACGACTGCCTCTGTACTCCCACCTGAAGTTTGAGCCGGAGCAACATGCGCTCGCCAAACTCCCAGTCTGTGGTCCTTGGCCTCCTTCTCAGCCTTCCGTAAAGCAGCCATATTGCCTCCCAGCATGGTCGAATGGTGATCAGTACAACGAGCGAGACCGGCTTTCAATAGGAACTCGGCGATACTGCCCATTGGATGCTTTACGGAGCCGACCAATTGACCATTCGGGCTTACTCCAAGTACCTCCACCTTGACGTTGCGCTGCAGTAGGCGAGTCTCAACAAACTGGTGAGCTTCATCACCGAATGGCTCGGCAGGTTGTTCTTTGCCATCGGACACATTGGTTCGCTTTGTTGCAGGCGCACGTATGCCTGCAACCAAAACCATGGTCTGCACATGCTTGTCTGGCTCCAGTAATAACCGCACGATCATACGATCTCCACTGAGCACCTTCTCAACGATTGCTATCCTCTGTCAGTACCTCTCTATGCAGTTCTTTCACCAAACATACCGTCTACGCTCTTCCCCTTCCATGTTTCTGCAAATTCCTTAGGATCAGGCAGTTCATACACATTCTCAATTCTCCCTCCACTAGAGGCCCAGACACCCTTGGAGTCTGTTCTTGCTTTCGACTCCAGCTCTCGCAGCTTCTCCAGCAATGCAACAGTTTCTTCATTATCCTGGTTCCTTCCAGCATCCTCACGGACCTTTACCCAACCTTCCTCCACTGTGGCTTCGGGGAGCGTCTGGCCTGTCTGAAGCATGACGATGCCATAATCACGCTTTGTCGTTGGTACGGTATAGAGGACTTTAAAGCGCACAACTTTGCCTACAACTAGGCGGCGGAGGAAGTCTCTCGATTCGAAAGCGAAGGGCTGGACAACACAAGAGGTTAGACAAATGTTCGAAGCAACTGCAGGCCCCCGCATCTGCAGGTACCCAATGCTTGGGCCCTGAGCGAGATGGGAATGTTCGGCACTTGCCCCACCCGGGGCCTATGCATATAGGTTACAATGCCATTGAATGGTCACTAACCTCGTCACCTTCTCGCTTCAACCTCGGAGCGCTCACGAACGCCAGGCTCAGGATCCTTTCTTGCGCGGGATTGTTGACGCTGGACAACACCAAAGTGTCTCCAGACAAGACGCTTTTGACCTTTGCCTGGGAGAGAGCCATGATGATCGAGCGTGCGAACCAATATATTCAATTCTGCATCATCAGCTTGTGGACTCGTGAACTGTCCAGGCCACCTCCCACTTACCGAGCGGCAGAAGATGGCGGTTAGTGTGACAAAGAAGGCGGCGGGGCAGCTTCAATGAGATCAATGCAGTATGACAGGTGGACGCGGGAATTAGACGGCCGTGAATGCGATTCGAAGTGCAATTGTATGTTCGGGGGTGGAAGGCAATTGAGAGGCAATAATAACAGCTGTTTCTGGGACCCTGGTGGGTTTCGTGGCTTCGTGGGGTCAAGTCTCGCGCCATTCTGTCATAGCAGTGGCGCTAGCACCTATTCAGGCATGGTGCCGAACCAAGCTATGGAGAATGCCGTCGGTGATTGGCCTCTCTTTTCAATGTGCACACCAACCAGGGGCCTGGAGCATGCGACACTGCTTGATGAAGGAGAAATTCGGGCAAGACGGCAACGGCGCGAAGGAATCAAGAATACAAGGGACGGAGCGGGGTTTATAGTGAAGATATCTCTGAGATCCTTTAAGTATCTGAAATCTCTTGGTTGTCATGAAAGTATGCCACCGGTAGCCGCCAAATGTTCTAATATCATGAAATCTAAGGGTATCTCATCTATCAAACAAGGAGCAGAGTCACGTTGGCGGAGGTGGAGGCGCAGGTGGGAACATCGAGCTGCCGATCCTCCACTCATCCAGCATCACCATCACTTCCTGCCTGGTATCTTCAACAATCGCATCCATCTTGATATCATTTCGGTCATAACCAAAAGGATCCTCTAGCTGCGAGCCAATGCCTTCAATTCCATAGAGCGTGAAGGTGACCAGAGACACGATGGGTACAGCCCACCAGCCCATGTCATCAGTCATGGCAAACGGAAGCACACAGCCAAAAAGAGCGAGCACTTGCTTTTGGTGGATACTGGACACGGCCTTGTGTTAGCAGTGTGATTCTTTTGTGAAGAGCATCCGTTGCCTGCACTCACAGATGGGCCACAGGAATAGGCGTCAATCTGATGGTCTCCATCCGTCCATAGGCATCGACCAGGGTATTCATTTGCACGGTCATTTGACTAGCCCCAGGGGCGTGGAACCAGCCACGGTCATGCCCTCTCTTGATGTAGCTCTCGACCAAGATGGATAGCTGCAAAGCTAAGCTGACTCCCTGGTCTTCGTAGCCTTTGAACCCCGTGGGCAACAGGTCGCTATATTCAGGCCGCACAGTGAGGTTTCCCGCCGGCGTCACAGCAGCGCCAGGGATCAGCGCAGAACCATAATCGGCGCGGAGGTGGTTCTTGATTGAATAGGCCATGGCAAGCAGGATCCTGACCGTCCTCTCGGTGTCGGCACGCTCTGCAATGGTAGTCTCGGCACCTTCTTTGTACGAGCATGTCAGGAAGACCCGGGTCAAGTTCCGGATGGATGTTGTCACTGTAGTCAAATCTTGCCGGCCTTGCCAGAAACGATCATAACTGGTTTGGTTGCGAAACACCTCATGGAACGTCAGATATTAGGCCCGATCTTTGATGCCCGACTCACCAGCATAAGACCGACGACGATTGAAAGAGAAGGGATCTGAAATTTTATTAGCAACCCCCGTGTCATGATTCCTTAGTAGCCACACAATGCTATTTGGCAATCCAAGGTTCCCATCCAAATTTCTATCCACGAACACAATCAACACCGTAAACAGAGCATGAAAAAGCACCGGGCAAAGTATGGCTAATGAGGTGTGAGCTGATATCAATTGAAGTGAGTTTATTTCATCTCTAACCAGTATGAATTGCCCCCTTGGCAAAGCGTAGGACCAGCGGCCATCTGTATTCAGTCACTACCGTGGTCGCGATATTCTCGGGAGATTTATCCTACCTCCGCGGCTTATGCCTAGACGCGTGCGCCAGGGGATGCGTAGGCCTGCGCTGGTGATGCCTGGGCATTCTGACTGACTGCCGAGAAAGAGATGTCGCTCAATGGCCTGTAACTGCCTCCCAAGACTTTCTGTTCACTGCAAGGAAATACATGGGGCTGATGTTGTGTCTTCACATGCCAGGGTCCAAAGGGGTCGCGGAAACCTCCGCAGTAGCGTTGACGGAATGCGATCCGCACTCCGATTGGGTGGAGTTTCGATACTCAGGGGTTCGGATGTCAAGGACTGGAAGAATGGGGCCGATAACCTGAGGATACTCCACCTCAACTGACCCAAGGATATAGCTCAACTGACCCAGGAAACACCTCAACCGACCCAGGGCATAACTCAACCGACCTAAGTAAACAGGCCAATTGACCCAAAGCTACAGCTCAACTGACCCAGGACACACCTCAACTGACCCGAGGATTTACCTTACCTGATCTAAGGATACATCTCAATTGACTGGTACATCTCAAATGGCTAGTTACTTCGATTTTCTGGGGATATACCAAATTAACTTAGCTAGACCTTAGGTAAGGTAACCTTAGGATAGACCTCAACTGACCCGGAGATAGCTCAACTGACCCAAGGCTACAGCTCAACTGACCCAAGAAATCAGAGACTACAGGTTGAGCTCCTGACTATCACTCAATTCAGATTTCAGGAGATTGGACTTCACTTGCTGAAATCTAGAGATACCAGACAAGCAACAAGCACCCTTTCCACGCTGTCTGGTACCAATAAGGAGAAACTCATCCAGGTCCCTCCCAAGCGCAGCAGCAAGGAGAAGTATCAGCATACATCAGTAAATTTCAGGACAATGAATGCAGATAGTTGCGTTTCAAGATCTGATCGATCCAGACTGAGTACTCTGCTGCTCAACGGTAAGGTCAAACTGCATCCTCTCCAACCTGGTACTCGCAGGCCTTTGCCGTTTCACAAAGATGACAAACTCTTCTTTCTCCTTCTCCGGGCTCTGAGTCTTGCTCATGACGCTTGCGTGGTCCATTTCCGGAAGCTCTGTGCTCGTGTGACGATTATCAGGTTGCTCGAGGTGAAGCGAGCTGAACCCAAACGTAGACGAGGTATTTGAGGTAGGTGAAGAGGGCTCGGATGGGGAGGCTCCAGATAAGGAGCCAGATGATGAAGACTGCACAGAACCGGTGTCGAAGATACTCTTTCTCCGAACATCGTTTCTCAATGGGGATACTGCGTACTCAGCGCCTTCAGGAGGAGTGGCACCAGGCGCCCTGGAAAACTGGCGTGAACTTCGACGGATAGGAGGCGGAACGGGAGACTGAGATCCAGGCGACCTCGCGAGGCTGGGCTCTTGCTCCGTCAGACTAAACCCTGTAATGTCAGTCTCCCCATTGAGTGCTGATACCATATCATCGATCAGCTCGTTCGTCGGCTCCATGTGAGTCCTTACTACCTCCGGCTGCAGGGATCTTGGGTTCGACGGAGATTTGCCCAGGGGGACTTGAATGGTTCGGCAACAAAGCGGATAATCGGCACCATTGGCGTTCTTGACCTCCTGTGGGATGTCCACCACAGAATGGAGCATCTGCAAGACGGCGTAAACGAATATCCACCGGACCTTTCTTCCGTCAGAGATCGATATGCTTTTCTCTCCCCTCAAGACATGGCTCTTTTCAAACTCCATATATGCACGCACAAGACTGCACTGCAAGAGACTCTCATCAGCACCATTTGTCGCTTCACAAAGCCTTTTAAATATTGAGACCTGCCGTTCGGCCCTTGATCGAGTGCTAAGTAGCCTGCTCAGAGAGCTGTTTGATCTCTCCGGGGCTGAAGTACTGACTTGCGGTATTAGTGGGAGTGGGTGCGGGAGAGGAGGATATTTATTTCGCCGGTCAAAGCTTGAAATCTCTTGCAGTACGTCCACATGCCCGAGCGGAAGCTTGTCGCGCTCTGAAGGCAGCTTGGAACTTCTGTCGACGAGATAATCGTACAGATATTGGAAATCCCGGAATATAGCTCTGTAAGTTGCTGTCGAGAAGGCTGTTGTTCCCTTGTCTCGCCGAGGAGGAGGCCAGTACCCATATCTATAGACATAAAAGGAATGTACAAAAGACCGGAATTCTTCCAGGTGCGCTCGACAGCCTGGGGCAAGAACAAGGTGCTCGCTGGGTATCTCCTCTTCCAAGAAGGAAGTCAGCGCTTTCGACACACGCTCTAGGCGGATGTCCATTTCAAGGCGCGCTCGAGTTATTGAGGCTTTGGTCACCGTGCTGATCAACTGCAAGAGGTAAGCATTGAACCAGAAGAATTACAGGGCAACTGCAGATTCCATGAGCACATACGTCAAACTCACTGCTCGATACCAGCCTGTCGTGCATGCCCACACAATGAGTAAACGCATCGGCGTACAGATCCTGCATCTGGAAATGTTCCGCGAAGTATAAGAGAGCCAGAGCGTAATCCGGACAATTTCTCATATCCATATACCCTTGCTGCTCAATGTATTTGTAGATATCATTGAAATTGTCCACACCTGTCGACCTGAAGAGATTTATTCGATCTAGCAAAGCCACCAGAGCTTCTCCAAGATGTGAGCCGACCAGCGGTTTCCCACACATCCAGGCGAAGAAATTCCGGACAGAGACATGCCATCGAAAAGCCTCAGCGCCAGTACAGCCTGGTGGTGCTGGGATGTAGAGATGCTGCTCTTTCCGGGGGCTGAATCGACTTTCCCAGGAGCGATAATCATGTTCGGGAGATTGTGGAGAGTTCACAACCGCAAAATGGTCCAGAAGGGAGTCGCATTGACTCGCCTCGATGATGCTATATCGGAGTCGAAAAGATGGCCCTCGCATAGACTGACCCTCCCCATATAGATAGATTAGACAATCTCCATCATCTCTCCAAAGTTCTGGATCCTGAATAGCTGTGTCAGTAGGAGAAATGATCGAGGTAGGAAAGGGTTAAAATCACTCTTCTAAGTCCATCCCAAGGCGAGCTCGTCCTATCTGATCCATTGAAAGCCTTGACTGCTGCCCCGGCCGTTCTGCCGTAGGCCTTTGAGCCTGGAGACAAGTAGGTTTGCAGTCTCGGTCGTATCGAAGGAGTTCTGTAGGGATTTGCCCCATTGAAAGTTTGGGCGGGCATATTGACTGTATCGCTGTGACGATCGGCACAGCCTCGTAAATGAAGGCTAGATGATCTTTCAGAATAAGCATGATTTCTGAGACGTGGGTGCAAGCAATCATACCTTATTCTGACCTCTCCGACTCCGCATCGTGACCACTGGACGCAGTATTCATCTCTCCCTGCTCATAAGCTGCCCGACAGCGCATGAAGACGCGATTGTTGAGCTGGCTTATCGCCGAGAATACGGGGCGCCCCGCTGCATTTCAATGACCTAACAGGGTCCGAGCCTGCAGGGAGATAGACTGGCGCAATCTCCATTTTCGGACAGCAAAGCGCCACGCCTGCAGGAGTCTTGGTGGCTTGCACCATGCAAGAGCTGAAGCTGTCCCGAAAAGGTAGCTTAGGAAGCCACGATAGTTCCCAGGCCGTGCACCGAGGCATTTTTGGTGCGGCCTGAGCGTCACCTCTACCCAACCACAACTCCCGAGCCTGAGCTTCTCGTGTGCTCACTATTGTTTCCTTCTCTGCTTTGCACCCTGTGTGTCTGCGAACTGGGTCATGGCGATCCGGGCAGCTCGGGATCTACTCCGCACGCTGATCGCTTTGCAACAATAATGGCGCTTCGGAGAAATGAGTCCTGGTGGGGGAACTGTGAGGATCCAAGCTCCCGACAAGGTTGAGCCGGCGGAAGTCCGATCTACGGAAATGCCGTACAATTGAGTAATGATCAGCTCTGCCGGCGGCGCCGAAATGCGTAATTCGTTCCACTTGATGCCTAAATCATGCTCATACCATCCCTCAGTCTGCATCATGTCGGCGAATTGGAAGTTTGTACAATGCGTTCCAACTCTCCTATCTGAAGCAAAGGCGGCCGCTGAAGCTGAATCCCAACCCCTCATTCGGCTGCCCACCATTGTCTGCGCTATGACGGTCATTGACAGTTGCAGATAAAGTTCAGGTTGATTATTGATTGCTTGACAGTCCTGCTTCCTAGGCTCCCCGTCTGTGCGTAAACTCACCTGGTGCACGCTGTGAGCAACAAAGATCCACAATTCCAGGCACAGTGGCCGGAGATTTCGTCCTTTGCTATCATCATCCTGATATCCTGCGCAATCTCCATCGCTATCGTCGTGAAATCGAAGCCGCGTTTGTGGTCAGCGATATCTAAATCGTAATCGCCATGGGGTCAGCAATCGATAAGGTTAGCTATCAGGCTCACGATCGATATCTGAATCGTAATCGCCATCGTGCTCACCATCGATATCGGAATTCCAATTGCTATCGCTATCGTCATCAAAATCAGAGCTGCGATGGGTGATCGATATCTGAATCGCCATCGCTGTAGGTCCAGAGTCGATATCGGGCTTACCATCGAGATTGGGCTCACCATCGATATCTGAATCGCTATTGCTATCGATATCGGATTGGCAACCCATATCGTCATCGCAATTGCTATCGTCATCGCTATCACCATCGGAGTCGTTGCAGTCGGGGATCGCCATCGCCATCGTGTCTACAATCGATATCGAGCTCACCATCAATATCGGATTGGCAATCGTTAGCAGAACTGTAATCGCTCATTGAATTGCAATTGGTATCGCCATCCCCATCGCCATCGCCATCGGGATCGTTGCAATCAGGATCGTAATCAGGATCGTAATCGATATCAGGGGCGGGACAGTCACTGTCCGATAGCATATATACTCTGTAGACATTTGCAGTATTTTACGAGGATTCTATGGCTTCAGTGGCCGTTTGGGAAGCGTAAAGAGCTGGAATTCTCAGCTATTGCTAGATAATGCAACGTCAAATGATCGCCATAGTAAATAAATGAGCGTCTGAGGCTAAAAGGCCAAAAATGGTGAAATATCAAGCATTTTTTTGTGTTTCAACTGCCAGCTCCCCTAAATATCCGGATGAAAAGCATCAAGAATCGCCGCCTTTCAAGGCAAACTAAGCTGAAAACGGCGGGGAATCCTCTATAAAGAGAGATCCGATAATGTTTTTGGACCAGGCATGCCAGAAGCGACGCAAGGAAATGCAGGTTATGATAGAGAATGTGTATAACAGTAAAGACGCTATAGCGAATGTGAACAATGCAGAAACTATGCGAAGATATGTAACTTTTGGGTAAAAGAAAGGGGGTGACGCTTCGTCACCGCACGCTATACGGTGCATGCTGAAGAGCATAGACATCTAAGAGGTCTGCTCAGTAGAAGAGGGTCCAGTAGTGACCTGATCACCGTCATAGTCGTAATCCGGCTTATGCTCGAACTCGCCCTTCCACTGCTCGTCCTCGTTTCCCGGTTTCGTGAGGACGTGCCGGCAAGTGAGAGAGAAGCGTAACTCTCCATCGGGAACAACGGCATGCTATGACAGAATTAGCCACGAAACCGAATTGATCCAGTAGAAACGCACCTCATAGTACTTCTGTATATCGCGTCCATGCATAATAAGAAGATCGCCGTGACACAGCCGCATCTGGAGCATAACCGGAGGGTTCTTCGTAGTTCGTATGCCCTTCGTTTCGTCAAGCATATCCTGAAAGGCGTCTTGACGCTGTTGTTTATTCATGATAGGCCACGCCTCTTTCAGCGCCAAACGTGTGACATACGCCGGGCATCCTGGGATCACAGGCAATTCCGGATCATAAGTGGACAGTTTCGTAGGTGGGTTCCAATATCTGTGTTTAACGCGAAAGTACATCATCGCGGTTCCACCAATCGACATTGTGCCAACCGTGGGACCAAGTGTGTCCTCGCCATCATCATGGTACTGACTCTGGTCAGCTCTCTCCGATCTGCTCTAATGTATCAGACTTACATTCATTTTTTGGCTTTCAAAATAGCCAACCGCGAGCAACTCATTGAAAGCAGGAACGTCTTTGCCGTGCAAGAAATAATCCCTAGCCCAGTTCAGGCGATGGAAAGCCCGGGCCAAGACAGGGGGAGCATCTTTGCCTGCCTTAGAGTCCACCGCGACGATGTATTCATAGGGCATTCCCTATTGCAAATATTGGTCAGTCCGACCCAAGTCCTAGAATAACGGCATAAGACGTACGTAGTTGACGGAAAAGTGGTTGGTTAGCATTCCCGCTTCTGCCAACCGTCAGTATAAATAGCAGAGTAAGACTTAGGCGTACTTACTGACAGCATTCTGTTTCATACCGAATCTTTGCAAGCCAATCTTGACTGTCTGCAGATCCTTGAACATATCGTTGGGACCATTCGTCCGGGAGTTGATGATGTCGTTCGCTAATAGATGGCCGACGAGTCCCGGCTCACACCCTGGCAGGGTGTACGTTTGCACGCGATAGTTGCCGAAAACCCCAATATCCATAGATATGGCCGTATGTGCTTTGTATACTGGGATGGCATGTCCCACGACCTTCATCTCATGCGCATCCAGGACCTGCGATGGTGACAGGACCGGAAGTTGCACAGCATGCTCAAATCCACAGTTTTCGCATTGCCATTGCTCCCATATCTTGCGGCAGTTGCATCGTCCGCACTGGGGACATGCCAGTCCAAGCAGTGCTTGCTCCGACACCGCAGATGTGCTTCCGGCAATGATCGCATTGCCTGGCAAGGGAGGCCGAATGGAGTTGGGAGGTTTCATATCACCGTACGACACTCGTTTCGCTAGAAAACTTGTGTCGTAATCAAATGTCATACCTGCCTTCTGGACACCCTTTAGGCACCACCATCGCTTGCACGAGAAGTTCAGGCACATCCAACCGTCAGATCTTATCGTAGGAGACGTCATGTTGCAGCTCTTGCAGGTTTTGTAGACGGTGTCATCCACAGTAGTCTGAGATTCGACTTCTTCGTAGCTGCTAGGCATCCACCAAGACGTCTCCTTGAGATCAAGCTTTTGAAGCCGAATCTTGTACATCTTCCCGCGCGACAGCGGCTCACACCACACATCCGTTACTATGAACCATCCTAGGACACAGTACGGGTGCGGAAGTGTGGTAGGGCATGCTGGGAAATCTTGTCCTACAGAATGATGAATGAAATTAGCAGTGTCCAGCGCTATGGATAGAACAAAACGAAGTCGCTCACCAAGGATGACTGCCAGCGGGATCCGCGAGTCTTTGTTCTTGATAAAGCACTGTACAATGTGCTCCATCTGAGTCTGCGTCCCTTCCGCCTTGACCAAATTACCTTCTGCGTCGACAGAACAACCGCCGCCACTATCATACGCATTAACTTAGAAACGACACAAGGGGCATGATACATACGTCCTAGTGATGATCGTGTCTGCGTCCATATAGGTTCTCTCGCCTGCATGACCAGCAATAAGACATGCACGTACGAAACCATTCATTGTGTAGCCACCGCTCTGATATGCCCGAAAATACGGCAGAGTTTGGCACAGGGCCGGGCGATCCTATTTAAATATTAGTCAACACCTGCATAAACACATTCAAACATAGGGATATACTAACATCAGCCCATACAAGTGGTACACCTCGTGGCTGAGGCTTCGAGACAGTAGTTTGTACTGCATTTGCTGTTGGTAGAAGCGTAGAGTCCGATGTTGTCGTATCTGTATCGTTTATAAACGAAGCGGTATCCGTTTCTGTCTTGGGATGGGAGTTTTTCTGACGTCTTGTCGTATTTTTCGTGGCTTTCGTCTTCCCTTGAGACTTCCCCGGACTGGGGACTTCGTCGCTGGAGGACTTCGGGGATGGCAATTTGCCGGGTTTACGGGGTACTGCTTTGCGGGGTGTTGCCTTCGGACTGACAGCTTTTCCACCCTTTTTGCCCCGTACGACCGACTTCTCTGACCGGGTCTTCTTCTTCGTGATTTGCGTCTTCGGAAATGATATCTTGAGTTTGACCAATAATTGGTGTCCGGTCTGCGCAGTCTTATCTACATCATGATTAACTTTCTGACGTTTTGAGGATGCATTGCCTTGAGCCATAGACGTATCGATGTTATCGTCCAAAACGGGCGTCTGGGACAAGCTGGACAATTCCGAAGATGTGGACTTTGTATCATCGACAGATCCATCGCGAACTAATTGGGTAGTCTGCGGTCGTTTTCTGGTTGCTGCGCCGACGTCATTCAAAACATCACGATAGTCAGGGTGGTTTTTTGCTGCAAGTCTTGATGAACGCCGGATGCCATACATCAAATTGGACGTTTCTGGGTTAGGATGAGAGACGCTGTCTAGGAAAGACAGGGGAAGATCCATTATGATATCTATGATATGTAATATCTTAGGATAGGTGATATCGATCTAGATGTTTATAGTAGAAGAAATCATCAAGATGATCAAACTGAGATGACTTCAGAATCAGATATCAAAACTGAATATCTTGATATCTGGTCAATTTCAGTAAGTTCGACTGAGACCGATAAGGTCAAGGAGGTATAGGTAGATATTGAGGAAGGGGAAAGATATAGAGGATAGAAGGAGAGGTCAAGGGTAGAGAGGATTGTAGAGGAGTTTGTAGAAGAAGGAAAGAAGTCCAGGGTTGAGAGAAAGGATGGTGTCTAAATATGTAAAGCTTGGACCATAGGTGTGAATTCACTTGAGCTGTCGCACAAGGTCAGTCAAACAAAGTTTAGGTTAGTGGTAGATCATGGTAATTCACCATAAGAGACCTTAAAATGGAGGTGAAGACCAAATCGCCGGCAGTTACTGCGGATTCCACCTCACTCTGGTGTGGATGCTTTCTAACAACCCCTAACTGCGGTAGAAATGGATGCTTGAGGTTCTGTAGTAGTGTAGATCTCCTAGAGAAACGTTCGAGCTCAATTATAAGGATGTTGACATAGGTGTGCTTGAGCGCGATGAAGTTGAAGCACGTTGCGGACTAGGAGTGCGGGATCACGGAGGGGAAAAAGGTAAAAGCACCAGTACTTACGGTATAACTATGTTAATGCAGCAGACCAAGGTAGATCTTCGGAGGTGAATCTGCAGAAGAGGGGTTGTTTGCCCAGTGTGAGAGCGCTGCCGGTGCGATGAAAGATGGGAGGAAAGGTGAGGATCTTGTCGTTCACCGGAACGTCCAGCACATCCACTCGAGCAGATCGATGCAACCGCTCCTTGCCCGGACCCGCACAATTCTACGTGATTATCCACCAACTTTACAGCTATCGGTCTGGCTGGTGTTTCGGACTCTTCTTGAGCTGGCGCAGTTCCATGCGATGTTTCGCAATGATAGCTCGTCGAGCAGAGTACTTTCAATTGTCAACCTCGTTCCCGTCAACCGATCATCAGAAGGCGAATGTAGCTGCAAAATCGCAGCTCACAGCATACAGTCTCCTGAACTTTCCTCCTTTTTCTCCGTTTTGTGTCCTTCCATTTCTTTTATTATTAGTTTTTTTTCTTTCCCATTTTCCGACTCTCGTACCGCTGCTAAACCATTATTCTAATGTTCGTTTTTTCCCTCCTTTTCTCCGCCTTCTACCTGTGGCTAATTGCTTCAAATGTCTCCTGACAGCTTCGTTGACACCAAATGGAGCCAAAGGTCATATGCAAACATCGAACCGGATACCTCTCTCATAGCAATGGGGTGTCTCGGACGTCCTCGAATCCTGCCTGTGGCGTCAAGCTTCGGGGTGTGATCCCTCCACAAAGCATCGCCATAAAGTCCGCTATGGAACGCCTAATGGTCTGTGCAGCATACGCCTGTTTGGTGGTGTGAAGCGCTTTGCATGCGGGGACAATGCTTGACACCAAGGATAGCGAAGGAACCGTGGACCTTCTCTCTAGATTGCTTTCGTAGGAAGAGGGCAAGCAAGTTTTGCGTCCTCGACTGCATCATGATGAGTAGGCTTTCCAGTCTCCAGCAACACTACTCTTGCAGCAACGCTACTCTTGCAGCTCCGCATTCGACCTGCGGAGAGAGCACGTACGTCAGAACCTTAATGGATTGTCAGTTGTCGGCCTGACCTGACGGTGGGATACCTGCGCTTCGCGATATTGTTTTCTGAAAAAGGACTGCAGACTCCAGCCTACCACCTCTTTTTGCGTCACGAGGAGCCAATATTGCGGTGTTCTCGATTCTTGAATTTGAGACCTGGAGCATCGAAAGGCTAGCAGGGGTTGGTATTTCTTGAGACGCACCCGTGGCGGTTCCGGTCAGGCTTATCCGAGGTCCAGTGTCTCCAGTCATCCTTCCAGAAATGGGACGAATATGCCTCCCATATCTTGCAATTCCCAATCAGCTACACTTACTGCGTGATGACTGGCGATAGGGTTTCATCTCAGCGGCTCGTCCCTGTACACCAACCCAGCTTCCATTCTGTTCCAACCAGTCTAACCGAATGATTTGAAGATAAATCTACCAAGCATTGGCCTTCTTCACACTCGTGTTTTTTCATGCCAATCATTCAGCTCTTGGGGGAGAGGACCGATGGTGCGCTTGTCCTCGCTCAATTCCCGGCGAGGTGCCCATCTTTCCATACCTTACATGTTCGCTGCTGTTAAGCATTTCCGACTTCCAGAGAACTTTCCTTTCTTTTATGTTCGCCGGATTTTCGAATTCTCTTTATCAAAATTTGAGGCTGATCTCCGAGTCGAATGGACATCTCTCCAGGGCTTATTTAGCCAAGCCTGAACCTCCCTCGGCAGTTACCTCGGCCCAGGCAAATGGGTACGAGATAGGTAAGGTAAGGTAGCATCGACGGCACTAAAGCAACTTCCCCGGGAACCGAGCACGAATCAAGTTGGAATTCCCCGCATTTTCTCCACCAAAGCGTGGGTCCCGCAAAAGTCTAACGCATTTTGAGGCACGAGGAGAAAGCATCCCAGGATGTGCCGAACCGCCGAGGCATAGCAACTCTCCAGCCTTAAACACCTTTATTTCCGGGATAAATCAACCCAGATCTTTCGTTTCACCCTGGTTATCGACCGAGGAGTCCAGGATAAAATTTTCTTGTTTCTGGATTCATAAAGCAAGTACCTTATACGCTTCTTTTTTGCGATCGAAGGTCTTCTCTTTTTGGTTTTTTGTCGCGTCGCCTGTGGCGTAGTTCCCATCTTTCGTGCCTAGAACCGTTGGAGTCTGTTCAACAGCCTCGACTTCTTCACGACCATGGTATTCAAAGCTCCATCATGGGTACCACCCCTGCCGGAGGTGCCTGACACGGTCCCTATTCATGATTTCATGTTCAATGAAAGTTATGGCCGCTTTCCCCTAGGATACTCACAGCCGCCGTTTACCTGCGGGCTATCTGGCAAGACTTATTCTGCCCTCGAAGTGCGAGATCGTGTGGATTTCCTTGCGCGGGCCTTGGCTAAAGAGTTGGACTGGGAGGTGGACAAGGGCACAGAGTGGGATAAGGTTGTTGGGATATTCAGCTTGAATACCGTATGTTCAATGAATTGTTGTCTATTGTTATAATGACGCCGACTAATCGAATTGCTTCAATTGGACAGATCGATACGCTTACGCTTGGATGGGCGACTCATAGGTTGAATGGTATTGCGACGCCGGCGAATGCTGCCTACTCAGTCGCAGAGCTAGTACATCAGCTCAAGTCTTCGGGCGCGAAATGCCTTTTTACCTGTTTGCCACTTTTGGCAACAGCTCAAGAAGCTGCAAAGCAGTCCGGAATACCAAACAATCGCATCTACATCCTCGAGATGCCTAAAGAAGTGACAGGCGGGAAATCCCCACCAAAAGAGCTCAAAACTGTCGATCAATTCATCCTTGAAGGCGCTCAACTACCACGGCTAGAAGAGATAAAGTGGAAGAAAGGCCAAGGGGCGCGGCAATGCGCTTTTCTGTGCTATTCGAGTGGCACTTCTGGATTACCGGTCAGCAAACCCTTCTGGTTGCGTTCGAATCCACTGACAACGGTATTTTTAGAAAGGGGTGATGATATCACATGTCAACGTAATTGCCAACACTCTCCAGTTAAATTCGTTTGAATCGGTTGACAGGCAAGAACGGCACCCTGAGGATGATTTTACGGAAACCTGCCTTGGTTTCCTTCCCAATAGCCACATTTATGGCCTGGTGGTTGTATGCCACAGCAATGTTCATCGAGGTGATGGTGTCATAATTCTGCCTCGATTTGAGATGCGGAGTTTCCTCGAAGCCATTCAAAAGTACAAGATCAACAAACTGTGTCTGGTAAGTCTCTGGCGGATTCTGAACTTATATACAGATTTAAATGAGTTTGTAGTCACTGACCTCTTCCTAGGTACCTCCCATTATAGTGCAAATGATAAACAACAAGGATCTTTTGCAAAAATACAATCTTGACTGCGTCGACTCTATTTTCAGCGGTGCTGCTCCCCTAGGTGCTGAGGTATCAGAAAGACTGCATTCAATGTATCCCAAGTGGCACATACGGCAAGGATATGGTATGTAAATCCAGTCGAGGAAACCGCCTCTCTTGTCTCCCTCTGATCGCTGAGCAGGCCTTACCGAAACATCCACTGTCGTCTGTACCACGTCTCCACATGACATCTGGTACGGTTCCTCTGGTTCTCTGGTGGCTGGTTGCACCGCTCGTTTGATGTCTGTCGAAGGAGTGGAGATCACGGGGTACGATCAACCAGGGGAGCTTGTCGTGAACTCTCCTTCAGTGGTCCTTGGATATCTGAACAACGACAAGGCGAACAAAGAGACTTTCTTCGAGGATGCAGAGGGACGCTGGTTGAGGACAGGCGATGAAGCAGTTATCCGAAAGTCACCAAAGGGCAATGAGCACATCTTCATCGTCGACAGAATCAAAGAGCTTATCAAAGTAAAGGTAGGGGTTTTGTTCTTCCAAGCATCTCGGTGTGCTGATCCAATTGCTCTTCAGGGTCACCAGGTTGCTCCTGCCGAGCTAGATGCTCATCTACTGAGCCACCCTGCTGTAGCCGATGCGGCTGTCATTCCTGTCCCTGATGAAACATCGGGAGAGATTCCCAAAGCGTTCGTTGTGAAATCTGCCAATGTAGGTCTCGAAGACAACGACAAAATGCTGGCTCGGACGCTTCAGAAATATGTAGAGAAGTCTACGGCGAAGTACAAGTGGCTCAAAGGAGGAGTCGAGTTTGTGGATGTAATTCCGAAGAGCCCAAGTGGAAAAATTTTGAGGAGGCTGCTGCGAGACCAAGAGAAAGAGAAGAGAAGGAAGCAAGGCGCCAGGATCTAGACAGAGGTGGGTCAAGAAGGATCACAGCTAGAGAAGACCAAGGCGTCAGAAATTCTGTAGATATTTCTCGTTGATAATTATACCGAAGGACTCGTCTGCCCTCTGGGCGCAAAGATGAATGCTCTGCCAAACAATAATGAAATCGCAGTCACAAGGGAGAATCTTGTCAATGGAGATCCCTTAAGACGGGACTATATTGCAGTGAGCCCATAAGTCGCATCCATGCGGGTTCGCGCCGCCGCGATATTCACATGGAGGATTTGTCCATGGATTGCCCGTCCTTGTGCATTGGACTGCTACTGCGGATCCCAAATTATTCCTAGAGACTCGAAACCTTCGAATCTGATTCACTCGGCCGTGGCCAATGCTAGAGAATCTGGCAATGGCTATTCCGTATAATACCTAAGGTAAGGTAGCATGGATCATATGCAGCCAGGAATTAGCGGCCGACGATGATATGCATCTGCAAGCCACCTCCAAGAAACTAGCAGGCAACCGCAGGCGGTGAACGAGAGACACTCAGGATTCTGCAGGCAGAAACCCCTCAACTACCACCTCTGGGGGGAGGTTGGCTTGAGGCGCCTGGAGGGGGGGGGGGGGGGGGGGGGGGAGGTGGGGGGGGGGGGGGGGGGGGGGGGGGGGGGGGGGGGGGGGGGGGGGGGGGGGGGGCGGTATAAGGGCATCGGGCGCTCAGGGCTGTGTCACTGGTTCGGGGCGGAGGCTTGTTTCTTGCAGGGAATTGGCAATGCCCTTGTTCATGGCTTTCTATCCTTGTTATCATCATGGTCTTCTGATCGAGTCATCACGAACAGGAGGGGAGCTTTTCCATAAGATAAATAAGGATAGTCCAATTGAACCGCCGAAACAACATCGAGTTAAATAACTAGTACGCATGCTTGTCGACGCCAGTTACAAAATGAAAATGCTACCGCTAATGCAAATTGATTGAGTCAGAAAAGGAAACAAGCCGATGCATGGGTCCCGCCAATGCAATGCCAATTCTAAAAAGCAAAAACCCAAACTGGAGCGCTCAAAGCTCAATTAACTTCATGATAAGCCACATATAGACGCCTTCACATTAAGAAAATCATGTAGAATGACGAGTTTCCACCGAAGATCCACTTCAAAGCACCTCTCTCCAATCCGAAGATGGAGCAACGCAATCTAATTCAGACCTTTAGGTCCTTGGAGAAGGAGGACCCCAGTCCTTGCGCCTGAGTCAACGGCAGATCAGCAACAGGCATTGCTGTGGCGGCGAAGCCCTTGAAGGTTTATGGAGGGACGAAAACCGAAGTGCATACCTTTCAAAGGGCATTGTTGACTTACTCGAGTTGGCAAGAAGAGCAACGCTTGTGTCGACACTCAACGCAAAAGTCGTCAAATTTGTAACTCAGCGGTCCAAAACCACACCAGCAGCAATACCACCTGGTAACTTCCTTTCCTCCATGAACTGTCGCCGTCCCGCTGTATGTTTGCAAATGTGAAGGTGCAGCAGATCCGGCAGTGCTGCCATACTGTGTCTGTCCTTGCATGCATCCAACGCTCTCGTACTGAGCCCAGTCGTCGCGAAGGTAGTGGCAGTTTGGACAATGAGAGTCGATACTAATGTTGAGAGGGCCGTAGTTGCAATGACCGCAGTACCACACCGAAGGGTATGGGCCATATGAGGATACCCCTGACGGAGTGAAAGCTCCCTGGACAGAACCCATGTGGCTATTGGTTCTTTGGAGACACATCGTGGAAAGGACGACCAGAGATGATTGACTAGCCACCTCAGCAACATGTTAAGGTGCACAATCACATAGAGTAGACATACATGGCTTGACAGTAGGAAGAGCCTTGGAGTTTAAGTAATATAGAAGCAAACAGACAGATTAAATAGTCTTGGAGAAGGTCTGAATCGCCGAGGAAGTATGCTTTGCAAACAACCAGAACACAGGAAATTCAAGAACGAAGAAGCATTTTGAAGATTTATAGCATCAAATTGTGGCTGTAAGCCCTGTTTGTGACAGAGGGCGTAGTTCTCCCGCTCTGTCAATGTCCTGGCAAAGGTTAGACTAAACCAACCTGAGGCCATTTGGCCGGAGGCGTGTGGCCCAAATTTAGGCCCGTCCGTCAAAATCGCTCTCCTTTGTTTTCCTCTGGTAGCCAACGAAGTTTCCCATTCAAAAGCGCGCTTCTGATGGGACTGCCTGCAACTTGGCAAGGCGAAGAATGAGTGCGCTGTCGTTCCTCAGTGGCGCAGAAAAACCGGTGCATAACGTCGAGGGCGGCGGAGCATAAGCCCTCTCGCTGCATAATTGGGTCACGCCCCAAAGGCCCGTCTGGGTGCGGAGGACTACCAGACAGCGACCGCAAATGAACGGCCAGAAGGGGAGGGCGGTCCCAACAGGATGGGTGGTCGAGGTAACGGCCAGCTTTGTGATGCGCCCATTCCACCTCTGAAGTGAAGGGCCGACTTCCGCCTGCCCAAGCCCACGAATGAGGCAGTGATTCTCTCAGATGTGTCCCATACAGTTCCGCCATCCTATTAAGGTACTGTATTGGCCCGAAAGACGAGCTAGCAGAGTGCCCTCAAAGCAATAAAGCCTTGGTCAGGCATTTTTAGCCAGATATTGACGGATGACTCAGGCAAAGAGTGCCTTGTTGCCTCAAGAATTGGAGGTCAAATCCGGCCAAGTGGCCATAAAACACAAGGCCTTGAATGGTCTTCCACTTGGGTTCTAGCAGCAGCCGTGGCTCTGCTTGGAAGGGATGGAGAGGAAGAAAGATTAAGATTGGTCTGATTTGACTGTTTTTAGAAAGAACAATGACTCGTTGCTCCGGTAGGCAACACGAGCCTTCCTCCTGAGCGGTGAGGCTTAAGCTTCGCATATCAAGTGTCCCGCTCGGTGCAATTGAGAGAATTGTGCATAATTAAACTTCTAACAAAGATTTTCAGACTTGAGAGGAATTGAGAGGAATTGAGATTGCTTTATGATAGAGAAAAATTACAGCCTTCTCAAATATCCAACAAGTTATAAACTTGGCCGCATTAACAGGAAAAAAATGCATCTAGACGAATTGAGACCCTCCCCGGGGACTTTGTGTAGCGGCGGGTTAGAAAGAGGGTGTGGGTGGTATCACGAAACTGTATATGATTGGTGAATTATTGTACGTTTTGACAATCTCCATGGACATGCTTGAGGACATTAGCTGAACTTTAGATGGTGCTGGGTTGCCTTGCGAGGATACCGCACTCAAAGTGCGTAAGATAGGCGAACAGAAACATCAGGCTGCTGCCTTTAGTGGATGCCTCTCGATGGCGTTTTAACCAGAGTCTAATGGTCGACGTGCGGACCACAATAAGACAGACTATGAAGTGACTTCATAGTCAGATAAAGTGCGGTAAAAAGTCAGGTCGCATTCAAGGGCTGCTCCACGAGAATGGCCTTTGCTCAGGCCGCAAGACAGCGGAAGGCTGCGCAATGGATTGTCGAAAGGGCGTAGACACCCCGGCTGGCACTGCCCAAATCCATGCATGAGTCAATGCCGCGCATGGGTACAATGCGCCCGGTGGAAGTGCTGGGATTACCTAGTCTATGCCTGAGCAGCAGTTCCTCAAGCCCGCAGAAGATGCCTTCGATGACAGAAGTCTGTCGAGCGTCAAGAGAAAAAGGGGCTTATCATCACGTGATATTTGGATGCCAAACAAGGCAAACATATGGGGTCGGATCCAGCATCTTGGATAGCCGACCCGGTCGTCAGCATGTCAGCGCCGCAATCCCACAACATATGAGGATGTGCGCCTTGAATATCGTGCCTCTTGTGGCGATCTTCGGCCTTTGTAAGTACATTTTCAATATGGAAATAGTAGGGACAAACTGACCTCTCCACAGAACGGCGTGAGGCCCACAATGGTCGCTACTTGCGCATCATAACAATGGCCAAAGATTTCAGCCAAAGAGCGCAAAAGCGGGCGAACCGCTGGGTTGCCCGCATAATACCGGTAGTACTGGCTGGCATAGTTGGGTACGTGACGTGGGTCTATATCGTCCTGCTTTGTGGTAGGTGAAGGAGGTTATATCAGTAGCTTCGACTCACCAACGTACAGTCCAATATCTCCTCAAGCCCTCATCAACAAGCGCTCATGGACCCCGGCGCGGAACCGCAATTAGTTTCCTTGTTGTCTACTCGATACTTCTCTTCCTGATGGCCATCTCGTACTTTCGAGTCATCTATACCATCCTGTCCAATCCTGGTTACGTACCATATGGACCACAGTGGCATAAAGAGCAACCCCGGAAGCCGAACTGGAGGTCGAAATTTGGCGGTAAGACGGCTCCATCGTCTCCGTCCTCGAATGAAAAAGCATGGAATGGGGATATGGAAGGTGGGCTGGCTGGGCAACCGTACAATGGCAGCGACTCTCTGGACAATCAAGATGTGACAGAATTGGCACCAGGATTGGAGACATTCCATAATCGAAACGTCTTCGTATGTGAGAATGACGGAAAACCGAGATGGTGTTCCAAGTGCAAGAATTGGAAACCCGATCGTGCCCACCACTGCTCGGAGATTGATCGTTGTGTCATGCGTATGGATCACTTCTGCCCTTGGTGAGTACCGATCCATTGACAGGTTTTGTACGCCGACTGCGGCCATGGCAACAACTTGAGACACGATCTGTCATGACAAGGACTAATTTGGGATCTATAGGGTCGGCGGCATAGTTTCTGAAACCAATTACAAATTCTTCGTGCAATTCGTGGGTTATGCAGCTGTATTCTGCACTTTTGTGCTTATCACGATGGCAATCTTCACCGCAGAGAGAGTGAGAGATGTGAGTGGAAATTCTTTTGTTGCTGCCTATTTCATATCACACCAACCTGGATTTTCTCCTTCCCATCGAGAAGTAAGGTGCTAGTCACGTCATCTGTACAAGGCCACGCTGTCAGGCATGAACTTTTGTGGCACAGACCAGCCAACCTTATATTGACGTACGAGAGTTTTTGGGGCCCCCAACTTTTGCAGCAATACTTTTTTGTGTTAGTCTTGACCAAGTTTGGATGTTTGGATTGCTGCACAATCCCACCAATCAGAGTGCGATCAGAATGGCACAGCTAACATGAAACCCCCTAGACTGGCTCGCCAAATGTCCACTTCGCAGTATCGACCGGGCTGTAAGTGAGCCTAATGTGCTTATGGTTCGTCACTAACGAATGAATCAGTGCGGGGTTATTCTTCCTCTTTTCCGCTGGCATGACTGGAAGTTCTGTACAACTCATGCTCCTTAATACGACAACCGTGGAGAATCTTAACCGGCATCACAAAGTCTGGGACTTGGCCATCCACATACCTTCTCAAGTGTACAATCAGTCCTTCCAACTCAATCCACCAAATCCAATACCTTACCCGATCGTCTCTTACCCAGCACAGCAGGAGAGCATATCTGCATCGCATCCTTCTTCCAACCATCCTGAAGCCCAACCAACGACACCGCAGCCACCGCCAGAGCTAAACAAATCCATTTCACCTGTTCGTACTTTCGTCATTCTTCATACTGCGCAGGGAGAAAATCCTTGGGATCTAGGGCCACGGCGTAATTTCACGCAGATGATGGGCCGCAACCCGCTTGAGTGGTTCTTGCCCATACGGATGAGTCCACTCTGTGACCATCGTAGCGGCGAAAGTTTATACGAGCTTGGTCCAGTGGTTGATCGTTTAAAGGAAAAGGCTGGAGTTGTTCGTTCATGATCTTACGACGTACAAGGTATTATAGGTTCTCATGGAGTCTGCTGAGGATAGAGTCCCACCAAATTCTCAGTAAGGAGTTCCGCAATGGCCCGAGTACTGTCTCGGCTGGAATGCATACTGAAACGGGAGCAAAAGTGCAATCCTCTTTCTCAACATTGGTTGGAGCGCATGAAAAGGGGCTTGTTATCAGGGTCGCCGAGGAATAGAGGCATTTCTATCTATGTTTTTCACTGTCATAAGGCATAGCGCGGAAAGGGAGCATCAAGGGGGCGTTGAATACAGCATTTGGTGCGTTGGACAATGACACGAGAATGATGAGAGCCCTTGCAAGTTTTATGAACGGTGTCATATCAAATAGTAATTCCACTCTCGTAGTTCAGGACAATGTGGTATTTTGTTCAGATGGTCTTGTAGATCGTAACCTATGAGAATAGCACTGCTTTCGTTGGTAAGGGCGCTGAGAGTCAACTGAAGCAGATGGATTCCAAAAGGGCGAGCCTCGCCGGCGGCCAAGCTTTAACTGAAGATTTGATTGTGGTTAGGCTGAATGCCACGATAAGAGTGGGGTGTCAGCCTGATCCCGAACTGTTGCCGGCGGCCCTCGGCTCAGGGTCCACTGGAAGACTAACGGGAATGACAGCACAGCAGCAGAACTACGGCTTATCGGCCTGAGCCAGACTTCAACGGACGGTCTAACCACTCCCACCACTCTATCGGTCCCCGCCCGACAGCCTGGTCCAGACAAGCTTTGGGGGTGCGGCATCTCCGTCATGTTTGAAGATGGAGGCCTTCTGGAATATTTACGACCGTTTTTGCGGCCTGCGACTCGGTCCTGACTTTCTTTTACTATTTCGGACCAATTGAACTTCTATCTGGAGGCCGTGTATCTCGGATTTACCCTCCTCTGTTGTGGGATTGTTCAGAGTGCCGTGTCTGCGGAAGCAGCCTCACAGCGGGATCGTCATGTCAGAAAAGGTCGATGTTCTTATAGTCGGCGGTGGCCCAGTTGGTGAGGACTACATTTCGAACGTCAGTGTCGCTGCAGAAGCTGACCTGCAACAGGGCTGGTGACCGCCTACCAATTGACACGCTTCGGCGGAGTCTCTGTTCACATCATCGAAAAGTATCCCAAGTCCAACCAAGATCAGTATGGGCGGGCAATCACACTCTTCCCCCGGTCTACCGAGATGCTAGCACAGGTCGGGCTGGCAGATGAACTGGCGCAGCAATGCTTTGCGAACCGGGCTAGTGTCACATACAACAAGGACGGGCAAGCAGTGCAAGGCCGAGGCTGGAGCTTCATGGAGAACATGAAGGATACGCAGTGGGATTTCGCGTTGGTGCTGCGTCAGAAATATCAGGAAGAGATCTTCCGGCAAGCTCTCAAGCGGAATGGCGTTAGCCTACATGCACCGGCGGAGCTCAAGGCTATCGACGTGGATGAAAGCGTTCCCCAGGGCGACTATAGGGTAACAGCTAAGGTATACGATGGTGTAGCGGGGAAAGAGATTACTATCAAGTGCAAATATCTGATCGGTGCGGATGGTGGGCGATCGTTCGTCCGAAACGCGGCCAATATTCCTTTTGAAGGAGATACGACAGAAGATAAATGGGTGCGGGTCGATGGGATTGTAGAGACGAACATGCCAAATCCAAGAAGCTACGGCTCCATAGAGTCTCCCACGCATGGAAATGTCTTATGGGCGGCTTTGGATCACGGTGCCACGCGTATCGGATATGCGTTCACCCCCGAACGGCAAAAAGGATACAAGGAGTTCAACGAGGAGGCAGCTGTCAAAGAGGCCATTGCCTCCGTTGCACCTTTCAAGCTCGAGTTCAAGCAGGTCGATTGGTACACTGTCTACTCTGTCGGGCAGAGGGTGGCCCGGAAGTTCTACGTGCAAGACTGCATATTTCTGGCTGGGGATGCCTGTCATACACACAGTTCAGGAGCCGCCCAAGGCATGAACACGGGAATGCACGACAGCATCAACCTCGCCTGGAAGCTGTCTCTCGTTCTTCGCGGCAAAGCTTCTCCCTCCCTCCTGGACACATATGAGAGCGAGCGGCGGCCAAACGTCCAGAAACTGATCGACTACGACAAGGACGTCTCAACACTCATGACCATGCGTCTGCCCAAGTCCTGGACAGGTCCGCAAGACGCCGACCCCAACGAGGTGTTAGGCAAGATGTTCGAGGAGATTGCCGGCTTCAACACGGGTCTCGGCATCGGCTTCACCGAGAACCTGCTTAACATCCCAGGCTCCTTCCCCAGCGGCGTCCTCCCCGGCCAGCGAGGGCCCGACGTCAAGCTGCAGTCCCCCGGCACGCTCGAGTCGACGCGGCTGCACACCGTGACACCCAACTTCGGCCGGTTCTGGATCGTCGTGTTCGCCGGAAACCCGCTGCTCACGTCGAAGAACCTGCACGCGCTGAAGGACGCCGTGGCCGCGTCTCCGTTCTTCTCCAGCCCGGACTCGTCTTCTGCTACCGTCGATACCGAGGATCATAGCCTGCCGGCCAACTGGCTGACTGTCCCTGCAGCGGCCGGGCCGTCGGCGATTGAGCTGTTAGGCATATTGCCCTTTGGAAAGGTGTACTTTGACACCGAACAGACGGCGCATGCACGATATGGGATCGATACGGGAAAGGGAGCCGTGGTTGTCCTCAGACCTGACGGATGGGTGGCTACAACGGTGGCGCTGGAAGCGAAGGCGGTGGGTGAGCTGGAGGACTATTTCAAGAGGTTCTTGATTGTATGATCGGGGCTATGAAGGGGTAAAAGCATATTTACAAAGGAGATCGGATCCTGTCATTGGAGTGACGGCCATGAAACGATAGATAGACGTCGCTGAACCGCAACACATGTCCAGATATCTTATATAGATTCTACCCAAGTATCTCTGTCTAGAATACAGACACATCCCACTCGCCCTTGGACCTTGGCCCCGCCAATGTACTTGAACCGCGCTTGACGAACTGTCCATAGCCTTTCTTACCAACCAAGCCTCCATTGTCCTTATCCCAGACCACCTCTCCACGCACAAGCGTATACCTAGGCCACTGCTTGACCGTCTTGCCCTCGTACGGCGTGTAGTCGACATCATGATGCAGCATGTCATTCGTCAGCGTGAAGCTCTCGGCCGTAGACGGCGGGTACCAGATGGTGATGTCGGCGTCCGAGACGCCCGGAATAAGCGCGCCCTTCTGCGGGTAGAGGACGTACAGCTTGGCAGCGTTGGTACTAGTGACCTCGACGAACTTCTGCAGGTTGAGGCGCTCGGCGCTAAACACCAGCGGCAGGCGCGTCTCGACGCCCGGCACGCCGTTGGCAATGTATCGGAAGTGCCCGTTGGGGAACTCGGCGCTGATGACCGACTTTTTGCCTTTCTCGTGGTTGTCGTACAGGAACGGGCAGTGGTCCGAGGACACGATCGTGAAGGTGCCGTTCTCGATGCCGGTCCAGATGGCTTCGTGGTCGGCGACGCCCTCGCGAGGTGGAGGCGAGCACACGCATTTGGCGCCTTCGAAGCCGGGTCTGTCGAGATCTTCCCGCGTGAGGAAGAGGTATTGTGGGCATGTTTCGCCGTAGACAGGTAGACCCCGCGTTTGCGCGTTACGGATGACGGCTGCGGCGTGGGGAGACGAGACATGGACGATGAGGATAGGAGCATCGATGAGCTCGCTGAGAACGACAGCACGGTTTGTGGCTTCCGTTTCGAGAAGTTGAGGACGAGAGGTGGAGTGGTATTTCGGGTCGAAGAGTTGGCGGGCTTCGAGTTGCTCGCACATCCAGTTTAGGATGTCACCGTTCTAGGCGTGGATCATGGTGGTGATCGACTGTTTGCGAGCTTCCAGAAGGACGTCCAAGATCTCGGCATCCCGCAATTGAAGCGACGCGTAGGTCATGTAGATCTTGAGCGAGGAAATACCCTCGGAGTGCTTGAGCCAGGCAAACTCGGACAGAGCTTGCTTTGTAGGATTGGAGACAATCATGTGAAAGGAGTAGTCACAATAGCATGTGCCATTGGCCTTGTCGTGCGTAGCCTTAAGAATTGGGACCAAGGAATTCTCGTCCTTCCGTTGCGCCGCGAATGTGACGACCGTTGTAGTTCCTCCGCAGATGGCAGATCTCGTGCCTACCGGATATCAGTTATGGACCTTTGCCGGACAGATCAACCATGCCTACCAGTCTCATAAGAGTCCGCTGCCACCGCATTTCCAAACAGGTTTGGCTCCTGTAAATGGACATGGGCATCGACACCACCGGGCTATACGGATGTCAGTATACTGTGACAACTCGAAAGCCGGCAAGGCCTCTTCAAGAACAATTCAACTCTGCCTTGACCGTCCACTTACCATAACATAGCCGCCCTCTGCATCTATGACCTTCTTTGCTTTTGCGCTGGACAAGAAGCCTTGTGGTGCCAACAGCGCAATCTTCCCATCCTTTACCGCAATATCGTAGTTTGCAACATCCGAGGCCGTGACCACCACGCCATTGACGATAAGCAAGTCAAAATCCATTGAGACGTTAGGGGGTATAGCAATTGACCCCTGACTCCCAGGTGCTTCAAGATCCACAGCCGTTCTCTTCAGAATTGCGAGGACAACAGAAGGCAGAAGGCAGAAACACCGGGCGACGGGCAAGAGATCATCTCATGAAGCTGCACGAGGGTCCAGATGGCCAGGGCCTACTTCGGGTTTCGCGCCATGGCCTTACCGGCAGTAGCTCCTGAAACAACCAATAGGGGCTCAGGATCCTTTCCAGCGGTGCGCCGACGGCCATCTCTAGGAAACGGTGGATGGTCTCCTTAGTGTCTCTTTTCTGCGTGTAGTGGGGGAAGTGTTGGTTGATACCGACAGACTCGGTGCTTGTCGTCGGCGCAGTCCGATGGTGGAGCGCGATAAGAAACTGCGCTAGAGAGGAGTCAAACCGCCTGAAGTTGCCCGTCAGGGACTTCGGCCCAACAAATCCCCGCGTTATCGACCGCCCGCCAATGACAAACGCCGTTTATGTCGCCCGAGCCAG
This sequence comes from Symbiotaphrina buchneri, assembly GCA_001599915.1. Lineage (NCBI taxonomy): Eukaryota > Fungi > Ascomycota > Symbiotaphrinales > Symbiotaphrinaceae > Symbiotaphrina > Symbiotaphrina buchneri. The sequence continues at coordinate 325,649 of BCIG01000003.1, read as the reverse complement.
GAGAGTCGGCGGATAGCGCACTGCCGCCATGACGATGGTCCAGGCACAGAATAGGGTACCGGCAGTTAGAAATGTCTGCAGGGTTCATTGATCAGCCGCATCTTCTATGTTGCTCTTGCTCTGATGGAGCAACTCAAAGTGAATAGTTCGCGTCTCAATGACACCCTGCAGACCACTTGCTCGTCATGGGGTGCCATACCCGACTCGACGGGTATGCGGCGGCTCGCCTTGAGTGAAGATGACAAGAAAGTAAGAGACTGGTTGGTGCAGGAGTGCAAGGGCCTGGGATGTACCGTCAAAATTGATCAGATGGGCAATATTTTCGCAACCCGGCCTGGAACAGCCAAGGATGCAAAAGCCATTGCAATTGGAAGTCATTTGGACACACAGCCTGCCGGTACGTACCCTGAAGCCCAATCTCATTCCTTGGTGAGTGATATTTGAAACCTGGTTCATCTGACTATGGACCAGGAGGAAGATATGATGGTATCTTTGGCGTACAATCTGGTCTCGAGGTCCTGAGAACTCTACACGACAACAATGTCCAAACCCACCATCCCATCTGCCTCATTGACTGGACGAATGAAGAAGGAGCTCGCTTTCCAGGTGCGATGATGTCTTCAGGGGTGTGGAGCACCAAGTCATCGACCGGGTTGGAAGCCTGCCATAAAATCACCGATACCGAAGGGATCAGTATGCGGAGAGCATTGGAAGAGACTGGTTATCTGGGCCCTACCCCCTGTGACTACCGAGAGAATCCAATTGCTGCTCATTTCGAACTTCATATCGAGCAGGGCCCTCACCTAGAACGAGCCAACAAGACTGTCGGTGTGGTGACGTCGGTCCAAGCAATGAAATGGCATGCCATAAGAGTTTTTGGGGTGGAAGGACATTCGGGGACTACACCAATGGCTGTGAGATCAGATGCCCTGGTGACCGCTTCGCGCTTGATTGCTGCGGTCAGGGACACGGTGGTTCAGACAAAGCTAGGCGTTGCAACAGTGGGGGTGATCAAGAGTGACACGCAGAGTCAGGCGACTATTCCATCAGGGATCGAATTCATCATAGACGTGCGCTGCTCCACCGACCAGATGGTGGATGACTTGTATGTCCAGCTGTTCAAGACCTTCGACCAGATCATCGCCGAAGAGGGAAATAAGACGGAATATAAAATAACACGTGTGTGGGGCTTGCCGGAGTCGATTTTCGACCCCGATTGCATCAGCATGGTCAGAAAGGCTGCCATTGGACTTGTGGGAGGAGAGAAGATCATGGACATGAAATCCGGCGCGGGCCATGACTCCGCTTGGACGAGCAAAGTAGTGCCGACCACCATGATCTTTGTACCGAGTAAGGATGGTATCAGTCATAATCCGCACGAGTACACTAGCCCTGAGGACTGTGCGATCGGAGCGCAAGTCCTCTTGCAGACGGTGTTGGGCTACGACCAGCTGATGAAGAATCGGTAACAATAGTTGTGCCAAATGAAAAAGTGCTTCTATCAGGGCTTCTCGTATTTGTTCTGATCGGTCCATAAAATGGCTCGGCTGTGATCCTTGGTTCTAACGCCTTCGAGTATGCTAGTGGTGAACTAACATGAGAATACCCTCGCTGTGCGGAGTAGAGCCAAGATGAGACCGGACTGCCATCCCATCAAAGAGCAGGCAGACTGATCCAGATAACCAAGAGGTACCTATATCTGCAAGTCCTCGAACTGCTCCTCCAACACTGCATCAGGAGGTTCCAATAACAAAGGATTTCGGAACTCTCCACCAGCCTCAAATCCGATCCCCTCGCAGCCGCCAGTCCGGTCGAACTCCACACCTAACATCTCACTAGCAACCCATCTGGCCGTCTTCGTGTGCAGACTTGGTTCCCTTGGCTCGTAGACTTCCTTCCCCTCAGGCTCGTTTTCTGCCTTCCTGGCGATCCTCCCTGCTTCAACTCGGCTCTTCCCTTGAGCTAAAGCTTGATAGACGACAAGTTGGTCCTGCATCCACTCGTCGACACAACCGCCAGCTTCAATCTCTTCTTCCAACTTTTCCACGACAACCCGCACGAGCTTCTTGACCGCCGAGGAGAAATCAGATATCTTCTCGCTGTAGAGCCAATCACTGCCGAGTCTCATGCCATTGATGCATTCGGCAACGAGCAGAAGATAAAGCCGTTTCGAACCATGACTGTCCTCGCTCCTGTGGATCTCGAGGTCGATGTCGGAAAGGTTGCTTGTAGATAGCTTCGTCTGAAGTTCGTACTTGACGAGTTTCTGCGCTTCCGCCCCTGGTGCAAGGATACAGGCGTAAATGCAACAGATATTGCCTCTGTCAACGAGGCTGAATGATGGCAGTGTCTGCCCGATCCGTAACGGGGTAACATCGAGAATGACTTCCCCTATCTCTATCGCGCCAGTACTCCACCCCCGTGAAACCAGCTGTATGTTCAAAGGCGAAATCCCAATCATTTGCAACACCGGAAATAGCACCAGCTGCATATAGTCAAAGGAAGGTGATGCGCTGACATTCGTGCCACCTTTGACCACCAGACGCACCTTCGTACTCCAGTCCTTTTCCTCTCCTTTGACTGCTCTCTCCGGTACCGCACCAGCAAACAAGAGGAACGGCAAAACAGCCTGAATGACCAAACCCACACTCCCAGGACTCTAAATATCAATCGTCACCGTCTTGAAGTCTTGCTTTGCCTCAAAATCTCTTTCGACCTCATCTTCCCATCCAGCCTTGCTCTTTCCCTCCTTAGGTACAAAGCCCAAATCTTTGCTCTTCAGCTTGGTGCCTTCAACCGATGCACCGCATGCTTTTGCCAGCCAATTGACGCAGACGAGATGCTGATGTTTCAGACCGCCTCCACCCGGCCGTCTGCCGCGGATCGATGTTATGCGGAATGGGCGTTTGGTCAGCGCGGAGAGACCGAGAGCGAGACGCAGAAGCTGTCCACCGCCCTCAAGGTATGTTCCCGGAAGGTGCAGAATTGATGGGTCAGGGTCGGCTGCAATGCTTGAAGAGGATGCATCAGGCATCGGACGTTTCTTTTTGGACGACATTATGCGTTGAAATCTCAGGATGCTGTTCCGTGAAGTTTGATCAAAATCAAAAGGACAGCAGAATTCGACAACTAGAGATTGCAAAGAATATGCTAAAATCACACTGCCAAAGGGCGAGCAAGTTTGCTTATGTTGCTATAAATCGCTTGCATGAGCAGAAGGCACGCGAAAGGAGCCGTGTGACTCACGGGACGTGAATGTACAGGGATTAACGGATAGAGTCATTTGAAAGAAATGACGAAGAAGAATCAATCATCGAAGGTGCATCAAACATTCCCTACTGCTCTAAGGGCGGTAAGGAGAGGTGGTTCCGCAGTTAACGTGCGAACTCCCGCGGGTGCAGCTGTGGAAGTGGGGAGATGTTGTTTGTCCCTTTTAGCCTGAGTAGCCCCTTATTTCTTGGCATGTGCCCCTTTTCCAGATTCACCGTGTGCATCACAATCGGCGCAGCTCCCCGCTATTTGCCCCGCGCATTGATTCTTTCATATTGCTGCTATTCACTATTTTGAATGTTTGTCTCTGCTCTTTGCTCATTCCCTGGGAGTAGCAAACTCCACCCGCCCTGTACTACTTAAGCAGCCATTCCGTCCAGCATCTCGAACGTTCTCTCTCGCTCCTCTCCATATCCATCGATCGCAGAAGCCAACAATCTGTATATACGTGTTGTCATATACCGTGGTGTTTATATTTCCCTCAACTTCTCTTTCTTATATATATCTATATGATGAGGTGGCATTGGTCCTTTCATACCGCTCACGAATCGATTTTATGTCTTATTATGAGTTGATTACCTGTCTCTGTGAGCAACAGGTGGTCTCACAGGTCTATACAATGCGCGCTTCCAACATGTAGGACCCTTCAGTCTTAACATAACAGCTCTATCTATTGGTCATAGCGCTGATGTCTTCCCCAGACCATGTGCCTGGCTTCCCATCCTATCTGGAACTGTCTCCATGATTTGTCTGTCGCCACCCTATCTACAGCTCCCTATTTCCTCGGTCAAATACTAATAAGTCTTGATACAGTGATAATGTCCGCGACTTGGCGGGGAACCAAGCCGGTGCCAACGCTCTCGGACTGATGATCCGCTCAATGGAGAGCAAAGAATGCAAAACCAAGAAAGTCCCATACGACATCATTGTGCACTATGGGCGGCACCCCTACGATTCACTCTTCTTCTTCCTCGGACTTGCCCTTGGTTTGGCCCTCCCGACGGGCCCCATAGTGCCTGAAACGGTGCACGCTCCTGCTCCCCTCCGCCAATAGCAACAGCACCTGCACCACCAGTCGTGGCCCCCGCGCCTGTGCTCGGTGCTGCTCCTTCGTCTACTGCCACTGCCCCGCCGAACCCTTAAATGCCTAAAGAAGCTCAATGCCTCCGTGGTCTGCCGAAGGAGAACCTAGTCGCCGCCACAATGGAACGGCTAGCCCGGAAGAGACTCAGCGCCATACCCCGGCGTTGTATGCTCCTCTTTCTTGAACAGTCCCGCCTTCCGTGCAAAATCCGAACTCCTCTCGCAGGGTGGAAGAATGGATGGCCCAAAATCTCAGGAAGACCGCTGGAGTATATGCAGCATTCCTAGGGCAGATCATTGGTCAATACGAGGAAGTCTGGAACAACGCGAAGACCTGGGAATTATCCTTCCTATGAAGCCACCGGTTCGAAGCTCGTCTGCACCGAGTACTTGCGCACAAGCAGCTGCCTCAATTGCTGGACCGTCACAGCCAGCATCCAAGGGCAGGCAGTCCTTATCCTCGTCGAGAGCTCTACTCCCACCTCCGGCGAGAGTGAAGTTGGTCAAATATATGAGAGCATTGAGGAAGACGATTCGTGCTCCAGCGATCCTGCAAGCTGAATGCTTATTGACAGTGTTGATGAGAGGTTGGCGGGCTTGTATAGAACCAACTAAGACGGCGTCGATAAGAGATTGGTGGAGGCTTTCCCCACCAATGACCGACTCTACGACCACCTCGATGATCAGGTATACCGCCAGTTCGGAATAAATATCCATAGGTTGACTAGGGGGGAGGGCGGGCTGGTGGCCCTCCAAGCCGCAAATGGAGATCAAGCCCAGATCCTCCGAGATCATGGGTGGAAGTCCTCGAAGCAGGTTCCCATATACTAACATTTCAAGTGGATATCGTGGCGGTTCCCTTGGCATGGATCTCGTCCACCAGCGACGCAGACTGGTCGAACAACTTCGCGACCAGAACCCAGCCACTATCCGAGATTCCCGGTTTAGCAACGTGATCAGGCTGGACGTGGACCTTCGTTCTAGTCCCCTGAGCGTACAAGTCCAACTTGGGCTTATCTTTCCTATATACCAGGACGCGCCCACGCTCGTCCGTAACGGGGTGGTTTGGCATGGGCCGTTTCGTGCTTTGAAAAGCAAGTCTGCCAAAGCACCCCGGCAACCTTCCGGAAGTCCCACATTAGCAAGGTGATCAGGCCAGGTGTGGATCTCACTTCTGATTATATGAAGCAACACGTCCGGGTTGTACTTATTTTTCCTGTATATCAGGACGTTGCCAGCTCATCCGCAGCTGCCCAAATGTCCATTCGATACGAAGACATGCGGGTTGAAGAGGGCTGAAGAGAAATGGATCGTGGACCCAGTCAGACGATGATTGCCCCGGTGGGGTACGGTACTTGAACGATCCGCACCGCAAAGGACAGAGAGCATAACGCTCATCATCAGCGCAGATACTGAGTGTGAGAGGGAGGCTTCGCAGGTTCAAGACTTATTGGAGCGCTGTCAAACCGGGCGGTGACATGGACCAGAGGCTGAAAGACGATTGTGAACGACTGCTAATCGCTCTGTTCGAGCGGAGCGTTAGTGACAGAGCTGTCGTCTATCTCTGGAGACGGACAGCATCCGTTTGAGGACAATTCTAAATCGAGCAACGAAGGTAGAGCGTTGCAAAAAGAGGCTGTACCGCTGACAATTTTACAACCATCCTACCAAGTTTTTGACCTTTTCCTTACCTGTTCCATACCAGTTGCGATAACATCAAAAAAAAGCTCTCATCATGATGAATCGGTATCTCCAATACAAGGGACGTCCAGATGGGTTGCCGCCTTTCAAGTAAAATTCTATGACTGACAATGTTGGAAGTTCTTGATGATTCTAAATGATCATGTGACAGTAGAAGCGGATGAAATGATAGCATAAATTTTAGCTGTGTAGTTTGATTGAGCTTTTCTTCCCTATGTGAAAATGATAGAAATGGAAATGTCCCAGCGCCTGATAATAGTCCATCATAAGATCCTAATGCATGCCCGATCCAGGGCGAGAGATTGCCTTGCCGGAGTCGATAATCCAGCCCTTTAACGCAATCTTAGATGAGGCTGCCCCTATGACTTCTTCAATGACAGCATTCGCGACCGAGAAGTCTTCTCCACGGGCTCCATATGCGCCAGCCATCGATGGTCCCGAGTCGACTTGCCACTGCCAAAGTACTTAACCGTCGTGATATGCGCTCGCGCTCCTGGATCGAAGAGGATGTACGTCGCGCAGGATTCGCAAGTGAGCGGTTTAGACCTCGTATAATCCACCTTGGAAGTCAGCACCCCCTGAATGACCCGCGGATCCGAAAGTGAGATGTGCGGACACAGGGGCAGGTCGTTATCTGTTAGGTGCTTGACAACTTCCAGAACGGGGATTGGAGTCGGATCTCGGTCGTAATTGAGACAGTTGGCGAAGATTTGCCAGTGGCTCAACAGGGCGAAGCCGCACCAGACTTCCCGCCATTCCATGTCGCAGGTGAGATGCCCTAGACAGCCCCGGCGGCTCGTGTGGCACCCACACACCGAATTGGGGAGCTTGTTGTGATCCGCTTCGATTATGCATTGATGTCTAGCCCTGTTTGTGTGCCCTCGGAGGGGGTACGTTTCCTCCTCCCACTCGCTGAGGTAGATCGGATATTGCTCCAGGCTGAAATATTCGGGGTGCAGCCTGTAGTAGTCCATCTTGAGCTGGTACTCCGCGAAGGATAGCTGGACATGCTGACAGAGGCCCATACGTCTGCACCGTCGACGAAAGGGTCCTAGACTCAACTGCTCGGGAGTGAAAGCCGCCTTGGAGTGCAACATGGTGCAGCCGACGCAATAGAAGAGCGGAGGGACGCCTTTGCGGTACTGGTATTCCGTTTCTTGTTGGCGTAGCAAGGAGATATATTGGTATGGGTCACGAAAGGCCCAATTGTAGAGCATCTCCAGTGGATATTGACCAGCATGATGGAGAAACCGTTTGCATGTACGCTTGAAATTGATTGTGTCCAAAGGGCAAAGATAATCCACGATCTCGTCAATGAGCTCCCTGGGAAGATGGTTGATAGATCGTCTTTTCTTCGGCCTCCACCTGAAGACCAAGGGGAATGATCTTCTAGCCATGCTTTATCAAGGTGCCGCTGGTAATATTGTCTCCATACATGACCGACTAGAGAGGCGATTGCGAAAGAAAAAAATGAAGATAGATTTCGGGTCATAGTTCACAGGCAACCTTGATGGTCAGACCTCTCTTCAATATCACCCATAACAATGCATCCATTCAAGATAAACCACCAAGGTTGTAACTCCTAGCAATATCTCAAGACCTTGATGAGACCGGAGACTTCGCGGCCGAATTGAAAAGTCCGACAACCTTACTAATTATTCAGACGATTGCATTCTCATGAACATATGAAGGAAGTGGTAGGCATCACTGGATACGATGCCATCGCGTCAAGACGGATGAGATTAAAGGAAACGATTAAGCGAACACTGCAATAAAAGCCACTATGCGAAGATGCGAAGACTGGTTGAAATGATCTGGGAATTCAAAAGAAAGGAGGGTGGAAGGTAGCAGTCATGATGGGAATGATAGCAAGATCGAACCTGCCACTGCATGAGGACTGCTTTTGTTTTGAAGTGTTCTGGAAAAACTGTAGTAGGTAGCAAAATCGCTAGTATTTTAGTGAACTCTCGATGTAGAATTTGCCCTAGCTACAACGGTAATCTCAGCTGGAGCTGGGCAGCAATCTGAGGCTGAGACAGCAGCGGATTCCGTCCCCTCAGATTTGGATCATAGGAGCAGCGCTCCGCCATTAGTACTGATCATGCTTCCCGTGATGAACTTATCTTTCATCACATATAAGTAGGCCTCGGCAACATCCTCGCTCTGACCTATTGCACCCGTTGGCAGCACTGCCGCCCTCTCCTTTATCATCTTTTCCCTTGGCTCCTTAGGAATGCCATCCCAAAGCTCCGTCAGCACCATTCCGGGGCTGACCAGGTTGACACGAATGGGTTTGAGGTCCAAGGCAAGACCGCGCGTCATCCCATGCAGACCGGTAGCAAAACTGCCTACAACGGACCAGTTTTCATGTGGTCTTTCTGAGACGCTGCCAGTGGTGAGGGTGATCGAGGACTCGGGTCCCTTGGAGAGGTACTTGCTGCCGACTTTTGCAACGATCAAGGGTGCGAAGAAACGGACCATTCCTGCCTGCTTGATCTTTGCCATTGTAGCGTCCTGGAGCGGGAGGATCGCAAGCGGATCCCCTGCCGTGAAGACGATATGGTCAACCTTGCCCGTCTTCTCAAAAAGCGTTTCGATGTTAGACTCAAGCGTGCTCTCATCACCGAGATTGCATGGATAACCGGCGATTTTCCCTTTCATGGACGGATAGGCCGAGGAGAGGCGCTCGATGGCAGTATCGATGCGGGGCTGCTTGGATGAAGAGATCGTGACGGAGGCTCCATGTTCGAGACAGGCTTCGGCAACGGCAAAGCCAATGCCCGAACTGCCACCAATGATCAGGACATGCTTGCCAGAGAGCTTCGTCGTATATTTCTTCTGGTCAGTCATTGTGGGTAGGTAGGATTAGACAGAGCAGAGATTGGAAGGTCCGGTGCCAGGAAGTAAACACGGCTGATCTTGCTGATGAAAAACTGGACGGGAAGGCGAGAAATCTCAGACATTCACCTCCTTAAGTATTGCATCGTGGGATTTTCAAGAGTCTGGGGACACAATTGGCAGAGCTGACAAAAGAAAACGGCGAAGACGGCGGAGTTAAGTGGAGGTAACTGCGATGAGAGCTTATCGTTGGGTTCATGATGTCAAGCTTGTACAACCACCATTCGAAAGGCCAATCAGTGAAATAGAGCTAACAAACCACTCAGACTAAGGTACCCCTTATCAAGCTCGCAGGACAACAAGATCAGACTGGAGATGCTGACGATGCACGCATTTGTATCGTCCGGAATGTTAAAGATCCCGGCGAAGCGGTGCGATTTATAATCAGTATGGCATGGTCGATAGTAATCAAGTACAAGTTCCGCACAATATTTGATGGGACCAATGGACTTAAGATGCAATATCCGCCAAGCTCATGATCGTCCAAAGCTTAGCGTTTCTAGGTTCGCTGTGAGTTTCCTTTGATGCTCGTTGCGGGAACGTCTCCACAGTTCTCCTTCCAACGCCAACCGGTACCTTATGTATCATATGCACGCATCCCTAATACTCTATCCTACTCACAACCACCATGGATGTCCATGGCTATGCATAGTTCCCAACAGAACTTTCGGCGTCACTACACCGACCACACCAAGGCCGCTCTCATTGCTTCAAAACATCCCACTCAACTACCCTGCCATCCTCATCCCCCGTATACACTACGGCTGCCTGAGCCAGTATACAGGTGATCGTCGCCGTGACATTCGCTCCTTCACGTTGATGATCGATATGATCCAGCTGCTTGAGCAACTGCAGATGAAACCTGCCCCGCTCAATGGTAAGGTTCCAGACCTGCATTGCCATTAGCGTCGCCCCATGAGCCGCACCACCAGATACTGACCTTGACGACGCCTCTTTTATGCCCAGTAAAGAGAATGGTTCGCTCCAGCCACTCTTTCCCATTGCCCTCGTAGAACGCACATGACGCCACATAATCATCGTGGGCGTCGCACACCGCTTGGTCTACAAGCAGTTGCCCGTTAAGAGTATATAGAGCCACTCTGTGGCCCCGGCATAGCATAATCATCCCTGTAATATCGTTGATACTTGCACACTGTGACTGATTAGCATATTTGCGAGGCTCTGGTGCTCCGAGACAAGCATTTACCTCCACGCGATGACCTGAAGGAAGTTTGCGGACAAATGCTAGTCGATTGAGATCCCATAGAAAGATGTCACCATCAGCGGAAGCAGACAGGAATGCGCTGAAAGACCTTGACACAGCCAGCTTGACAACAGCAGTCTTGTGACCAAAAAGACTTGACTTGAGTTGCAAATCCACTGATTTCGAGGACGAGGAAACATTCCAAACTGAGATGGTCGAATCAACGCCGGCAGTGATTAATGTCTTGGAATCCGCAAAGACAGCTGCAGAAAGCTGCCCCTGATGCAAGTGCTCAAACAATCCGACAAGCTTCAGAGATGTCGTCAGTAACGTAATGAAGACATCAAGGGGGTAGTACCTTTCTGCTGTCAGCGGAGTAAAACCGTATACTACAGTCGGCAAAGCCCCATTCCATATACTTGTCATTATCAGGCGGTATGTTGAGCCTGAAAGCACCTGAGCACAACAACTTGTCTTGTCTTGGTGAGAAGGTTAAGGAGGCTACCGCTTCTCCGCTGTCTGTTTGAACCGGTGAGCCAATGTCTGTGACAGGGTAACTCCTTTTTGGTTTCTTACCGAGTAGAGGGAGCGGTATACGCGTAAGAGACCCAGCACCAGTGTCTAATCGCTTAGATTTGGGATGCAACTCTGTTCGATGGGGATGAGGGCGTTGGAACACTTGATGAGGAGTCTGACCGAAGTTGTGAATGATTCCAATAGTTGCGACTCGTTCCACTGGGTCGTCAATCGTATCCAGGTTCTTCGCACCTGAGTAAGACAGATGGTGGAAGACATTGGTAGCTTCCACCGCAGCATCGCCGCGTTGCTTGAAGCCAAAGATGAGGTCGATCCAATGGTGCAGATTTTTGCTGACATATGGGCTCTCGAGGGCTTCCCTATGCTTGGCGATGAATATTGCCGGGTCGCCTTTGGCCCATGGAGGTAGAAGGACATTATCGACGGCCTCGTTGTTGGCTTGTCTCTTTCCAAAGTTGTAGCCATTTATATTGGTGAGAAACTCCGAAAGGTAGAAGAATTCAGGCGTAAGTTCTCTGACATCCGCCATATTATCTCGCGATGCTGATGCCCAGGCTTTCTCAATGGAAAAGAACAGACGATCAGGGTGATCAAAGTTGCCACCCTGCAACAATAGATACGACTGCACAAATGGCTGGAGACGAATGAGGTAGGATGTCACAATCATGGCTGAAGAGTAATGAGTCCCGTAGTGAAACGGAGGTTGATCTCCCATGTCAGCAAAGGCACGGTACCGTTCACGAAATTCTGCCTGCCGAGCTGGGTTCTGACAGCCCATTGGTTTCGAAAGGTCTCGGAACGTCCTTGGATTGGTAAGATCAAGTTCATCGCTGGTGTAGTCGGCCAACACCCAAGGGAAAACGGGATACTGAGTGAGATCGTTGAATGTTCGTCCGGCCATGGTGTTGACAAGCATGAGATAATGGAAGTTGGAGATCTCACCTCTCATCCACCTCCTGGTCGAGGGATTGGTGTTGCCAGTATTGAAGACGTTGGCAAATTTCGAACCAAGTGATTGGGGCACATCATCTGGGCTCTGTAGCGACTCGATCCTCCAAGTATCTTCAGACGGGAATGAGCTAGTTCCACCACTGACTTGCGGAGCTCGAGCGACTAATCTCGAGTGCAACTCGCTCTGCAAGTGAGGCGAAGATGTAGTTAGGAGATAGCTTCGCCCATCCGTGAAGAAGATCTCAATGCCCACATCTCGGAACAGGAACCTGCGTTTTGAGATGCTTATGACTTCTGTCCATTGCCAATGTCGGGCTTCGTGCTCCTCCTTGCTTAAATGTGAGAGTCGGTCATGGGAGTCTTTTCCAGCAATTATTTGCAAGTACTGATCTCTTTCCTCAGTCGGAGCCTGCCAGACATTGACTATGTCTCCATCTGCCCTTTGGAAATAGTTATCAATCAGGTACAGGCATGTCTTTCCTAAGATTAATAGGCCCTCGCATGCCTCCAATCCGACGATTCTCGAAACATTGTAGACATGTTGGACTTGGTCACCTCGTTCGAGACTGCGCATCACCTTGCGATGTCTGTCTTCGAACTCGACTTCACCTTCTCTTGGATCGTCAACTATCTCAAACCCCTCTTCCTGGTCGTTCCCGCCGTTTGATATTTCGCCACCTTCGTGCGGGGTCACCGCGCCAAGAAGAGCCTCATCGTCAGAAGTGCTCTGTATGGAGGAAGAGACTCCGTCCAATTCCGTGTCCGTCGTTGGCCGACTGGACTTTGTATCTACCCGCAAGCCCTTGACTGACTTAGCAGAAGGATTTACTTTCGGATGATAATCATCCTGGACTTTGTTGCCCGGAAGAAGACGAAGCCGCATCCGATTCCGCCCTTCCGTTTCATCAAGCTGCCAATTTTGCGGCGCCTCTTCTTCGAAGACCCCACCGGGCCGCGATAGATCTGCTTGAAGACGAGAAAAGACCGAGGAGATAAAGCTCAAATTGTCTTGGTTATCTTGCAAAGCTCGCTGGTGTTTCAGTTGTTCCGAGGCATAGATATTAGACATCCAGTGGTTGGAGGCGACTTCATGGCGTCTGATAATATCCTCGTTCTCAAAGTCTATTACCAGCCAGTTCTTCAGCCTCTCTGTCCTTTTTTCAACCCTGGCCTTTGCGGACTCCTCTATTTGAAGATTTTCGGCAGAAACAAAATTTTCCCATGCCTTTGACATAATCCCAAAGAAGAAAGAGTCCAGATCCTGACGGTGCTCATCAACCCATTCGATGAAGGCTTCAGTATCTACCTCGATCAATTTCTGAAAGTCCTTGCCAAAGTCCCATTTGTGTCCAGAATCGTCAGAATGAAGGAAAGCCGAGGTCTCCGCAGGCTTCTGCACAAGTATTATACGCCACAAATTCGCAGCAGTGGATCGGATTCTGGGGACTGTACTGATTAGCTTGATATAAAGCCAATAGCATATAAGGCGCAGGAAGTTGGGATTCTCGTCGTTGTTATCCGGATATAGTATTATGGTCTGCCAATAGGTCATTTTCTCAAGGAATTCCACAACATCCGCCTCATCGCTATCGTCTGTTTCTGACAGTCTCAACAAAAGGGTACGTAGAAATACCGTGCGAATGACGACGATTGCCTGGTGACATAATCTCACACTCTTTATTTTCGCCACGTCTGGATGCTGGAGGTAATCCAGAACAAGCCCAGTGAAGTTCAATAGCGGCATGGCCCCTTCAATAAACCAGCCTTCAAATACAGCCTCGCTAATGTGAGTCGCAAAGCGAGCCATATTGGTCAGAACCCTTGGCTCCCACAGCAGTTTTTGGTTCAGTTGGATTGTGTTGCCAACTTCGGAGATGGTGTTTCGCAGTATATAGGAGCGGAAGTAGGCTTGATGTTCTTGAAAGCCCGGTGGGACCTTTAGATAAAGCCCAAACCCTGGGAACTCTTTTCTCTGCAGTAATTGGTCTACAAAGACCGAGATGATGAGTTCAAGCACCTCCTCGACTAGTGAATGTCCCACATTGAGTGATGGAGCCTTGTCCAATTTTGGAGACATGATTGGCTTCAACCGGGCCGATGATGGGCTGTGTTGCGCATGATCAGACGTGACCAGGATATATGAAGAGCCTTGTCGAAGAGGGCGGGCTCTCTGCAAAGTAGGTGTTTGAGGAGACTCGACAATGGTGGTTCGTACTATTGGAGGTGCAAAGGTGGCGGCTTTGGATAGCGGTCGAATAACCACATCGTCTCCACCAAATGTCAAGGGAGATCCACGTGAGCTGAGCTCCGTTTCAGGACTTAAGGAGTCTGAGCTGACTATAATCGGGAACAAGCATGCGAGGAGTTCTCGAATATAGCTTGACGAAACGGAGAAATCCCGAAAATCCTGCGATCGAGCATGTACATCTGCAAGGAATCGACAGACTGTATGCATAAGAGAGGCGTACTCTTCCAGATCTTCTCTTTTGGGTTGCTGCCCTTTTGTCGAGGTAAGGTCTGCGTTCAGCGACATAGACCTGCGTCTGACATGTTGAGCGCTTTTGGAAGCGGGCTTGAGAAAAGTAGCCCCAGGATCCCTTTGAGCGGCCCCTTCCGAGGGCGACCGGCCTTCGATGCTTACGATCGTCTTCAGACCAGAGTGGAGCAAAGCAGTAATCACAGGTAATATGTCTGGATAGACGACCTTTGCCTTGGAGTCTTTCAGGAACGTCTCAAGTAGGCCGTAGAGATCAAAATCACGTTCAAAATTGATGTCCGCCACATCAAGCCCGAAAAGAATGGCAAAACAGATCGGCCAGAGCGTGGGCAAATTCCACCACCGTCTAAGTCGATGACGCATGACCACAAACCCTCCTGTCTTTTCGGCGAATTTGCCCACGTATGCAGTCCCATGGACGACAAGGACCCGCGCGAGTATTGTCATTGCGAGTCCCACAACTCGCGGATCATCTTCTGCAAGAAGATACAACAACCACTTCCTAGTCAGTATTTCCACGCATAATGGCCAGACAGGAGTACGAACCTTGTTTGTAACAGCTCTAGCAAACTTCTTGATATTGGATACATCTTTAGTCCCACAGAGCAGTCCACTGTACAGTTCAAGCATCTTCACTCCAACATCCGGAGCGTTCAGATCTTTCGAAGGAGATAATCGAGGAGCCGATATTGCAGATGAGAAGCTAACTGGAGTGGAGGGTCGGGACGCAGCTCGGCCGACATTCTGTTTGGCAAGTAATACACCCTTCCGACTTTGTAATGGGTGTGATGCGGTGACGTGTCTACCTTTCTGGAGCGCATATGTGATAAATAAAGAGATAGACCGCAGAGTATCCGCTGACAGGTTGGAGATAACCAACGATCTGAAGGCCTGCATGAACTCTTCAAGTACATCGGCTTCGAATGTCTCCCCTTTAAGCGCCTCCAAGAAACGTTTGACCGTACCTATTGGCTAAAGTTAGGAGATTTCAAAGGACAGGTCGATTGAGAGGCTTACGCATGCGGACCAGCCGCTTTGAATTGAAATGGTGATATTTGCTTGCGGTACCAAATACCACAAATTGCCGATAATAGAGCTTCTGGGTTGCGGTGGCAGCCTTCCTCCACATATCGAAATCAACCAGTAGAATCCGGTAGGCCAAAGGGTTGACAATGATGGATTCCTCAGGTCGTTTGTGATCATATCCGACAAAGCCAAGCACCAGGTTTAAGAGCTCAAGACTTAATTCCTCAGATTCCGAGCCGTCACGAACTGGTTCAGCAGAAGTGCCCGATACAAGAGGATCTAGGCCCATCTTGCCGCGTAGTATGCTGCCCAAGACACCGAATCCATTCTCCCTTTCCATGGCTTCACTATTTCGCCAACTTCCCTTAACAGTCTCGAAAAAGATTTCCACACTTCTGACGAGCTCAGCTCGAGTCCGGGCCATGTCCACCAATTTCAGGGTGACCGAAGCGCATCCGGCAATTTGCCAACTAGCATCGTCTAAAGAATGCGGAACGACGACTACTGGGCTGCCTGTAAGGACTGCTACACCATGAGGCCTTGAAAGAGCATCATTGATGGCAGGGACAGCGCCGTTTATTGCCACAGCATTCCCGCCTGAGCGGGTAAACTGCTCAAGATTCCTAGCTGCATGCTTTGAGAGAGATTTTATAAGCTCAGACTCGTCGATATTATTTCGATCCTCATCATCCAGGACTGCCAGTGGTGATATGTTCAAGAGAATTCGCGATTCTGGGAGGATTGCGCCGGCTTTGTAACGCACTGCAGTCACTATGTCCGATTTGTCCTCTTTGCCAGGGTGCAGAAGCTCGTTCCGCATATTAAGAGCAGCAGAGGCCTCGTAGGTTTGAAAAGATCCCAGACAATCCTGGAAGTTACCCTGGTAGCGGGGTCCAAGATGATAATAAACAGCAACCATGTCATCGCTCAGAACCTCTTCGAACAAATGGGCCGATGCCAACGACCATTTAGTGGAGTCTAATCGCCGCCCTAGTTTAGAGGAAAGATCCTGAGGTGTGCCAAGGAAGGCTTGGACGGGGCCATGACGCTTCGAGGAGGAAGAAAAAGATGCAAAGCTATCCGTGCTCTTGTTTACCGGCAGAGCAGCTGGAGACTCTGGGTACTGGCATTTGACCTGCTCCACGAACTGTCCATTAACATATAGTGAAGCTTTGCTGGAGGACGTTGTCCGTGGCCGTCGATGAGCTAACACTACATAGTACCATTTTCCTTCCTCAAAAACAGCATTTTTGAAACGGACACTTGGCCTTTTGGAGGTGACTGACGTCTGAAGGATGAAGTTGTGGCTGTCTTTCTCGATATATGCAAGTACAAAACATGTTTGGCTGGCGTCGAAGGCGCCGAAAATTGTCAAATGGGTGTCCTTGTCGAACTTGTCAACCTTGACCCACGCACTGAGGCTATAACCAGCGACTGAGGAGGATGGCGGGAACGCCCGACCCAAGGTTGGCAACTCGACAGACGAATAACCGTACAATGACAGATCAAAATGGATATGAGCAGGCTCTCTGAATGATTTAATCCCTTGAAGCAGGATTTCTGACAGCATGCTTGAAGTAGCTGACTCCTTGAAAAGATAACGTGCATCTTCTAGGGAATGAACTCCAAGTACCAAAAGGTCACTGACTAACTCTCGCAACAGTTCAAGCACTGCAATGTTTAACGAGGTTTCGGAGAGGCAACGCATCAATGTGCTAAGTATACCGGAAGTATGGCAAGCCACCAGGTTATTGGTGGATGACGAGACGATGATCCGCAATGCCAACAATACAGCAAGTGGTGTAGAGTTGCAGGGTGGCTTGCTGACATGACCTTTGTAGAATGCCAACCAGAAGTTGATCATGATATTGACAACTTCTGGATTAACCAAGAGATCGGTCTCCTTTAGAGACGCAGACAACTCTTCCCTCAGGTCCTTAATCGTCTTTATGTAATATGGACCATCTGGGCTGGTGAGTTCGTGTCCATTGGCTCCATCTTTTGCGTCCCTCGCTGGATTCGATTGTCCATCATCGTCATGGAGGCGGTTATGTGCCCCGACACGCTCAAAAACCGTAACCAATGTTTCGTCTCCTAGGGCAAAAGCCAGCAAACACCCAAACAAGCGTTGCTGCCCGTATAGATCATCAAAATCGTTTTCATTATGCATTCCCCCTACTCCGGTGCTTGCCAGCGCCTGTTCAAGTGCCTGCCAACCTCCGCCATCAGCTCGCTTTCTAAAATAACGGCGATTTCCAGTATGGTCAAGCAGAGCTTGTGAGAGGGTGCTCAATATAGATTCCAGCAATCCGAAGAATTCTCTTTTGAATGCTGCTGACACGGTGCCAGGGTTATAAATTCCAGACAGTGTTCTGAGACTGTGGAGAAGTGCCTGAAACCCGTGAAGGTTTCTGAAGGCATCCTGGGCCGGACTGGAGGAGCTGGAGTCGACAATAACCTGACGTAGCTTCTGCACATTCTCAGTGCGCTCTTTGAGGTCCGACAGGATATCCGCCGTTTGGGAGATTGGGGTGGCATCGAAGGCAGCTTCGACGAGGGGCTGCAGCTCAGCAACGTAGCTAGCGGTGCGCGATGAGACTGAGGTCGCGGTAGATGACCGCAGACGGCGCGAAGAAGCTGCCATTACCATCGTCCTGATACAACAATGGCTCAGCTCATTAGTCTTTGTGAGATACTCAGAATTGAGGCATAAATAGCGTCTGCTGTTGTTGTTATATCCCCTTAGCATACGAGTATTCTGTAGGGTCCTGGTATGGCGCGTCAGCAGTCTTCGGTGAGCTTCGGGTTTTGCCGAGCACATGATAGCCTGGAACCCCATGCGTCAACATCAAAATCAATGATTTATAGAGCAGATAAAAAAATTAAATAACCAGAAAAATAACAAAAGCTACTACTGTAAGGTATTCACTACAATGTTTACTAAGACCACTGGATCTTGTAGAGGCAAGCAGTGAATGGACATGTCCTTGAATGTGATATTCTATCAAGGTAAGCTTCTTTCTTATCCAGTACCACCTCGTTGTTGCCTTATACAAATTAGCAACTGATACTATGGACCTAATCCGCTGGTAGAATGAATCTGGGATCAAGTAAGACAGCAAACAAAGGGGAATTCATGTATTACAGGCAGTCTTCAGCATCATATTTATCACATTGCATTCAAAAGGAAGCTTATTCATGGTCGAGAACATTGATCTTTGAAAAGGTCTTGTTTAGGTTTTTTTGATAGTGTATTGAACCATAGTGGATAATCTCAGCAACCAGTTGCTGCTGTTATGACTCCCCCTTCTCAAAGAGACCTAAGGTATATCCTGGGCCCAGGTAGCCATGTGGTTAATACAAGAGCGGCAGATGATCAAATCCAGAGCGATGCGCAAAGCGATAAGAGATGTTCTGATGACCAGTATCAGTCTTTCAGGGTTCCTGGTCGTTGGAGCCTCACTTTCTTTTAGTTCGGCTGCTGACAGGAACAGCTGGACTCGAGCCCTTATGGGTTGCTGATGGATTGCCCCGTGGTTACAGAGGATGCTCCTTGGCACTGTCTCCATCTCCACCTTGCAGAACTTATATCAAAGTCCCATAATTCTTAGAAATGTATGTCTTGAAGTTAGGGGAGCTTTGACAGGTAAGAGCACTCATTATTATGGTTTTGCCGCTGTGTACGAGTAAAGGTAACATTGAGCGTGACCTTATCAGCAACACGCGCGGTGATGATACCATTAAGGCCATCTGTGAGTTGCTCTCGGAAACGGCGCATCCAATCAGGGCATTCCAGCGCGAGGCTGATCCCGCATATCTGGAGTCATCTGGTGCCACTACGGCGAAGCTAGTCCGCACACGGCAATGGCCCACTCTTTTCCTACAGTAACAGTACGGAGTACGTACAGCCACTCTCGCCGCCTTGGTTACAGGCCGAGCACGGACGCCGGCAACAGCACAAGACACACCGAGCTCCCCCCGGACTAGGACCCATCCACCCTTATCAACATCAACCCGGCCATCCTCCTCCCTTCATCCATCCTCCCATCCCCCGTTCCCCCTACCCTCCAGCATCCACTCCATCTCATCCATCTTTCCCCTCGATTATTTTAACATTCTTTCTTCATCCTCTGTCTTGTTCTGTTTTCACGTCGTTTCCACTGCAGCCGCCACCATGAAGGGTCTCTTTGCTCTGGCGGCCTTGCCGCTGCTGGTGTCAGCATCACCGATCGTCGTTGACAGCATCCACAACGGTGCAGCTCCCATACTGTCCTCGGCCAACTCCAAGGAGGTGCCCAACAGTTATATCGTCGTGTTCAAGAAGCACGTCGACCACGATGCAGCTGCTGCTCACCATGAGTGGATCCAACAGGTGCACACTGCGAAGACTGAGCTCCGGAAGCGGTCGCTGCAGTTCCCCTTCACCTCTGATATCTTCGAAGGGTTGAAGCATACCTACAATATCCCAGGAGGATTCCTTGGCTACTCAGGCCACTTTGATGATGAGACCATTGAGGAAGTGCGGAAACACCCTGATGTAAGTCGCTGATGATGTTGCTGCCTGCATTCTGCCTGTCTACACCTGGTCATCAGCGTGGCCTACTTGTTATCCACCTTCAGACTGCACTCCGCATGGTGCTCTACATTCTGTCCCCTATCTGCATTTTCACCACCATACAAAGTTCCTTGCTTCGTCGTTACCTCGTCGGCAGCTGGTGTTATCGTGTTATCGTGTTCTCTGACGCATTCGTTGGGGCCTTGCGCACGTGACCTTCCGCTTCGGGAGTGGCTTGATAAAGCATACCGATAAGCGGCCGCGGCTAACACGTACGTAACCACAGGTCGAATACATCGAGAAAGACTCTGAGGTCCATACCCTCAACGTCGGCGAAACAGAAAAGAATGCTCCCTGGGGACTTGCTCGTATTTCCAACCGCAAGTCTCTAAGCTTCGCCACCTTCAACAAGTACCTCTACTCTGCCGATGGCGGTGAGGGTGTTGACGTCTATGTCATCGATACTGGCACCAACGTTGAACACGTCGACTTCGAAGGACGGGCTTTCTGGGGCAAGACAATCCCCGCCAACGATGAAGACCTTGATGGTAACGGTCACGGCACTCACTGCTCGGGCACTGTGGCCGGCAGGAAGTTTGGTGTTGCGAAGAAGGCACATGTCTATGCTGTTAAGGTCCTCAGGTCCAACGGTTCTGGTACCATGTCAGATGTCGTCAAGGGCGTTGAATGGGCTGCCGAGGCACACTCCAAGAAGGTGGCCGCCACGAAGAAGGGCAAGGGTAAGAAAGGCTTTAAGGGTAGCGCTGCCAACATGAGTCTCGGAGGTGGCAAGTCTGTCACTCTCGACCTTGCTGTCAACGCTGCTGTCGATGCTGGTATTGCTTTCGCTGTCGCTGCCGGAAACGACAACGCGGACTCCTGCAACTACTCCCCCGCCGCAGCTGAGAAGGCCGTCACTGTCGGAGCTTCCAACCTCCAGGATGAGCGTGCGTACTTCTCCAACTACGGAAAGTGCAACGACATCTTTGCTCCTGGCTTGAACATCCAGTCTACCTGGATCGGAAGCAAGTACGCCGTCAACACCATCTCTGGTACCTCGATGGCTTCTCCCCACATTGCTGGTCTGTTGGCGTACTTCCTCTCCTTGCAGCCGCCCAAGGGCTCTGCGTACGCGGTCGAGGAAATCACACCGAAGAAACTGAAGGACAACCTGATTGCCATCGCCACTGAGGGTGCTTTGGATGATGTCCCGAGCAACACCAAGAACGTAAGTCATGACCATTCATTTCCTGCTATCGATCCTATTCTGACTTGGCGCAGCTTCTTGCCTGGAACGGCGGCGGTTCTTCCAACTACTCCGACATTGTGCACCAGGGCGGCTACACTATCAAGCGTGAGCAGTCCCAAGACAACATGATCGAGCTTCCCACCGTCGAGGAACTCGAGGCCGAGCTGAAGAAGGACTTTGAACTTGTGGAGCACAAGCTCAGCGCCAGCACTGATGCCGTTGCTTCGAAGGCGGAGAAGATCGCCGAGGAGATCGAGAAGGTTGCTGAAGAGGAGCTGGAGAGCCTCTTGGCTCGCATGAGGCACTCATCCGAATAGACTACTGCATAGATGAAGGGCTTTCACGCGTCGCTGTCTATGAGATACAGTGGCATTACCAACCATGATCGCCGATGTCCCCCAATTCTTTCCTTGGTTTTCTCTCATTAGTTGCAATTATCACCACTGTATGGGATGCATTGATCAAGCGTATGACATCCATGGGGCAGGGCATGGATTTGCGATTCGAAGGTCATGCTTGGAGCAAGCATCATCGGCATGAAGACGTCGCGCCAACCAGGCAGGCGGTCTCTGCCAGTTTCCTAGTGTACAGCCTGTTAGGTTAGACTGAATATGAGACCGCGCGATATTTTTGGATTAGTATGCAATGCAATGAATAGCCGCATCGATCATCGCGTCCCAGTATGGTTGTATACGGTGAAAGGGAGATATGTCCAGTGATGTTGTGTCCGTAAACTACAAGTTTGAAAGCTTCCACGCTCGATTTCTCAACTACAATGACTTGATTCTCTATGAACATTCTCTCTATTCCACATTGACGATTGCCATCTTCAAAGGTGCTTCTCGGCATTGGGCCGACGAGTTCCGAAGGCTAAGCACTCTTACGAGCATACCGCCCGTTGACCATTGGCGGTACACTCGTGGCTTATCTCAAGGGGTGAAGTGTGATAGGCAGGAACAGCCATGCCGTACGCGTGATTTGGCAATGTTGATAAGGTCGACTTGAGAAGGAAACCATCGTGAACGAATGTGACGGGGGTTGGGGGGTTGTGTGTGTTGCGCAGGAACCAAAGAATGAACAGTTGACAGACTCAAACCAATCCTGTGCCGTGCTCCGAGTGCGATGCAGTGGTGGGGGGATTCGATACCTTCTCTCGCGAGCTATGCAAGAAGTGCCGACAGGAAACTCAACAGACAAAACAGGGGAAAATGGGGATGAAGGAAACATAAAGTGGGTCGCGCAAGGAGTGGTGATTCTGATGGCCAAAACAGATAGGCTCCGCCAAGCGCCGAGGTGCAAGAAGCGTTCGCGCCGGGAAATCCAAAGCCATTGTCCAATTGTGTCAAATATGCACTCATGCTCCAAGTGTGAACGAAAGATGCAGAAGAAGCATTTAAGCATCGTTCACGCCGCCTGTGCTCCTCGGACAACACCACCACCTGTCCCATTGGCACCTTTAGACGATGGACCGACAAGGCCAGCAAGGTTTGGCGGAGGGGGGTCGGGGAGCCCGTTCTGCGCAGCATGGGCAAGCTCAGAAATGTCTTTTTGCAATGCAGCAATATCAGGCTTGTCAACAGGAAGAGGTTCGTCATCGAATTCATCTTCCAAATAGGCCTCGCTCTGGGTCCCTTGATGATGCACAGGTGTCTGATGCGATGCAGAATGCTGCGCACCATTGTGTGCTTGGTTGGTGTGCTGTTGGTTGGCTGTATTCGTATTCTTGGCCGCGGCTTTCGTCCCCTTTTTGCCCTTCCTGCCCTTCGACTTCGCCTTCTCTAACAGACGGCGCTTCTCCGCAACCCGGCGCCGCTCCTTCCGATCTTTGATTTCATACTGCCTGATAAGGGCTTCCGGCGGATGACCGAAGATGCTTTCATACTCGCAGAATTCGCAAATCCAAATTTCGTCAGCACTTGGCGGGTGGTGATAGTTATTATACTCTTGTTGGAGACGCCGTTGACGTGCTGCCAAAGCAAGTTCCTTGCCTGGACGTCGAGCACGAGATTTCTTTGCTTTCGCAGGGGCTGCTTCTTGTTCTGGTTGATCAGGATTCAGATGGTCATTGCGGCCAGTGCCAGACTGATTTGGCAGACCGTTCATCTTCGGACTGGTTTGAGTGCCATGCGTGGAAACACCGCCCTTCTGTGCAGGCAGACCAGCAGCTGGCACTCCAGATGCAGGACCAGGTGCAGCCTGGCTATAGTCCGAACCTATCGGCAGATGCTGGCCTGGCCAAACCATACTCTTGGCTGAATCTGATTCACAAGTAAACGTAAATTGAGATTTTGTCGGTGTAGACTTCTTCGAACTCTGTTGCAGTAGGCTGACATTCTCTTGACCTTTGACTGGTGTCGTTAGACCTTTCTCAGCTGCACTTGCTATAGCGGCGGAGATGATGCCTTGATCGTTTCCAGAGGAGCGGATGTCACCTAAACCTGGTCAGCACGAGAATAAGTTTGCGAGAGGCGCTTAAAGGCTTGTATACCTTGCCCTAGACTTGCTCCCCTAGCCTTTGCGTTGCGAGAGCGCACACCAGATCGAGAATTGGATCCATCCGCTAACACACCAAGTGGAGGTTTCCCGCTGGAGCGTCCATAACGACCTCTGCCTGCACCCGATATACCCGTACCAGCTGTTGGACTTGCGGCGTACCCTGAACCATAGTACTGCCCAACCCCCGTATTCGTTTCTTGAGGAGACGGTGGTCCTGTATCACGAGTCGAGATGCCCATGTTGGCAAGCTCGGCTGAGAGGTGAGAGTGTGGGCTACTGACACTCCCCGATGTAGGTATCTTTCGTTTTTTCTTGTTGTTGGTATTTTCAAATGATTCGTAGCCATCAGCTGAGGATGTCGTGGAGTGTGGTGCTGGCGGTTTCGTCGACTTCACGGAAGCATCCACATATTGTTGATACTGGGGCATAGTCCCTGGGTATGAGTGCGGCCCGACGGCGGGTCTTCCATTCTCGGTGGCGTCCCGGTAGACACGTGTGACGCCCGCGCCGTCATCCTCTTCACTATCGTAGCAGTCATCGTGGCTGTGGATCTGTTCATGACAGTGGGGACAAGTATGGTGGGTGTGGGTCCCGCCGTTGCTGTATTGAGAGTTCCCATTTGGGGGGCTGCTGTAGCTGTACGGGAACTGGAACAAGGGGGTTGATGTGTTAGGTGCCACAGGGTACAGGATTGAATCTGCAACTTCTGGAGATAGACGGGATCGTATGGGTCGTTTGGGAAGAGGTCTGATGGGTCGGTCAGGGTAGATCGGAGATGTAGTGTCCGGCGAAGCAGCCGCTGGAGAGTGCGGAGAGTGGCTGGGCCCTAAACATGTGTTGAAAAGAGCGATTAGCCACTGTATCAGGCAAGACATCTTGCAGACCAAGACCACCAGCAAGAGCAGGATACGTTGTATCATGCCACCCCAAAGCTGGATCGAGTTGCAGGAGTGGGTTTGGAAGAGTGACGGAGTAGAGTAGAATCGGCATACCCATCACAGCGGTCGACATCCGGAAAGATCTACCAACAATCACTGCAGGTACTGCAGGCCCGAAGACTCCAACGCTTGTCTGATATTCACCGCAGCCGGCGGAATTCTCGTTCGAGGATCGCAGAGAACTACAGCAACCTGAAAAAGAGCATGGACATAGCAATTAGTCAACCAGTTCGCATCATGAGAGCATAGCGATGAGATGGCCTCCACAACAAAGAGCTGCATTCACCGTCGCTGGAAAGGATCCACCAACATGCATTCACCGCCAACAAGCGAAGGAGAGGTGGCCATACAGTCTTATCATGGAGATACCAATGTTCATCCGAACAATAAAAGTTGAAGATGTGGTGCGATGAGCGTATACGAGCGGGCGTCGGAGATGCCAGAAGTGCTTCAAATGAGGATAGGTGGACGGTAGAGTGACTGTGGGAGGAAGATCAAATCATGGCGCCGCAAGTTAACACAAGCATGAAACAACGTGGGACAAGATAGAGATCACAGCTGCAATGAGATCCGGGGCCCTGCTGGTATGGGGTCTGTTCTCGTCTCGGTGATGCACAGCGTAGAAGAAGCAGCTATCCAATTCTCTGTTCTCTGTCTCTCTCCCTCTACCGTTCCAATCTCTCCTGTATCGACTAGGCCATTTTGGGCAAGAGACACTTTGTGGGCCCCTCCCTCGCCCAAAGCGCCCACAGGCGAGAGGCCAAACCACTGCGCAGCATCTACCAGATAATATCTACTTGTTAAGATTATTAAGAGTATGATTGGGCATCGATTACAACCGCGGACAGTTATTCGACCATAGAATACGTTGCAGCGGGTCGTGGCGGCATCCGTGGCAGATACGATCAAACTTCAGGGGCAAGCCGGCTACTTGATACCAACGATGCCACCCAGTGTAATTTCTCTACTTCCATATTGCACGAATAGGATACTCCGGGATCCATCCGAACAGTCACATCTCCGCCATCTTCTTGTATGCTGTTATATATCCTAATCATTGAGCGGCCATTGCAGAATCTGCTCCGGACGGCGCTCTTGGGGTAGACGAGACACGTGGGATCGGCACACAGCCTCGTAGACATGGACGGATGGCATATCCAGCCCTCCCTGAATCCATCTGCCGCGCTCATCCAAGTCGTAGAAAGACCGTTTATTCTGATGTCATTTGATGGGAGAATGTGTTTTCAGCCATTGAACCTCCAGGTGAATCAACTTGAACTCCCAAAGGGATGAAAGGACTGCCGCAGCTCTTACGGCCCGAAGCGGTGACGAGTCGGCGATAGATAAATGTGTGAATCAGAGCTCTACACCACAGGGCCGAGGGCTTACCAGACTGGTGATCGGCTGCTGCTTAGTCAAAGCATGCCCCCATGCCAGTTAGGGCTTGGGCGATAGCTTTGGTGTGCGCACCGACTGGCCGAGCGGATCGAACAGTTACGGTGTAGGACGAGAGGAGTATCTTCGTACCCGCATGGCATTTGCCGCGGGCTTGAACGGAAGAGGAAAATACAGAAACAGAGTGCACGGAAGAGGTACATGCATCACTACGAAGCTACCGCGGAGAGTGCTGTACCTACGCATTATTACCGTACACTGAGTGGACTAGGTGAAAGAGGAGCACACGCTCTCTCCGCGCCGCCAGCCCCCCTCCTCTCACCTTCACGCTTTTCCTCTTCACCAGACTCATGTCCATCCTCGCGCGTGCCCGGCCTCAAGCTGCCTTGGTTTCCATCTTGCCCCCCTCGAGTTGACGATTCCGCTACTTGCCCCGGGAAGGGCTTCTTGCAAGCTCTTTCTGGGTGTCTCTCTCCGCTGCTGGCCCTCTCTCTTTGCGATCCTACACAGCGGCCGAAGCTCACGACGGGTCCGAAGCGGATCCGCCGTCAAAATACGTCAAGGAATACCTCATTGGCATCTAATTGGGCTTATACTCTGTTGTTTTTTTACCGTGTCTCCAGTCTTGTCAAGATGAGACGTTCTTCCCGAACCGTCCAACCTCCATCGGTGCCGCACTCTTCTGCCTCCTCGTCCAGCTCTTCCGGGCGGCCAGAACGTAGCACCAGATCTCTCCACAAGCAGTCGTCTGTGGGGAAGTCGAGGTCTCCTCTGTCCCGCTCGTCAGAAGAGCTCGACGACTCGGGCGAGATGGTCGCCGGCCAGCTGCCCCAGACGCGCCGCAGGAAGCGCGACCAGCCTGGCGAGGACAACAATCTGCTGCCCAAGCCCACCGACGAGGATGGTGGAGATATTGTCGAGGAAGAAGAGGTGACCCGTTGTATTTGCGGCCAAGAGGACTATCCAGGGCCACCGACGCCTCCGGCCGACGCAACATTCCCCACCGAGGTCAAGGCTGCGGTCAAGACTGACTTTGACCCCAATGCCCCATTGGACGATGTCGCAGTGGACGAGGCAGGGGGCCTGTTCATCCAGTGTGATGATTGTAAGGTGTGGCAGCATGGCGGTTGTGTCGGGATCATGGATGAAGCCATGAGTCCAGAAGAATATTATTGTGAGCAGTGTCGACGGGACCTTCATAAAATTGTGATAGGATCATCAGGGTAAGCCGCATCCGCGCATCCATTCACATCCACACGTATCCTAAACTGATCCTGGAATGTCGCTCGGCGCAAACTTGTTGCTGCAGCTGGGCGTTGGTGGTGTCATTTGTCTGGATCTCGTATTCACTCCAGTGGACCATTGGGAATGGACATATAACAATGGCAAGCTAACAATTGATCTTCCTAGACAAAAATCCTCCCGCTACCTGCCAGTTCTTGACCCCGCGTCTCCCAAAGTCGCCCGCGCTACATCACACTCGAAGGACGCAGAGATCAAAACTCCCAAAGACATGAAACCATCTAAGACGAACCCATCCGGTGGCGCTACAAAGCGGCGTTCGACAATGAATAGCCGTGACGCTGCATATGACGAGGAGGAACAACTACGGAGAGCTATAGAAGCCAGTCGAGGCGAGGGCGGAGCATTATCTGAGAACGGCAATAAACGGCCAAAAAGAGGCAGAAGCGACAGTGAAGAGTGAGTTGCACGTGTTTTACTCGAGTTTTACTTCCTCCCAATCATCAATGGTTGCTCTGTTTCGCTGCTTGTAGTACGCTCAGGCTAATGGTAATGGCTGCACAGATCAAAGCAAGATGCGAAGCGTCAACGAATGTCTGAAAGCCCCTCGCCGTCAGGTCTCCAGGAGTCCCAGAATGCAGACTCTGCGGATGAAGACTCTGCAGCAAACGGAGGAAATAAGCAGCGGTCCCGCGGTACTGTTCGTACACAGCGTGAAAAGGAGCAGCGTGAACGAGAGAAGGAACAGGAACGTGCCGAAGCCGCTGGTAAACGAAGGAATAGAGCTGACAGACGTCGGGGAGAAGGTAATAACCTTGTATCGGGTTTGGATCATAGCTGACAGTGATAGATCCTGAACCCACAGGAGCGAAAGGTAACACGGAGACTGTCGCCCAATCCGCCGACCCTCCTACTCCTTCCCACATCCTCACGACCGATCTCCTTCCTCCACCGACTTCCAACCCCTCAAATAATACGCAGCGCAAGACAGGCCGCCCTGCGGCGCGGCGTGGCCGTGTTGGCCGCAACCAGTACACCAAGGACCGAGATACATTCACTGATCCTGATGGGTCGCCAAATCGCTCTCAGTCTCGTACCGGAAGTGCTGCCGGCGAGGACGGTAGCCATCCGAACGGCTTCTCACACCATGCGAACGGCGAGACTACCAAGCCCAGTCGGCCACGCTTACTGAATCCGAGCCGAACAACCATGAACGAGATGAAGCGTCGTGTAGCGGCGATCCTGGAATTCATCTCGCGCACACAAATCGAAATGGCGGGCGAGCGGACTCCGCCCAGCGCATTGGAAGGTTCGGCCACGGCGATGCTGCGTAGCTTGGCGGAAGGCCTCGGCCCCAGCATCATGGTG
Source organism: Symbiotaphrina buchneri (assembly GCA_001599915.1). Taxonomy (NCBI): domain Eukaryota; kingdom Fungi; phylum Ascomycota; order Symbiotaphrinales; family Symbiotaphrinaceae; genus Symbiotaphrina; species Symbiotaphrina buchneri. The sequence goes on along the minus strand of BCIG01000003.1, from coordinate 297,239 downwards.
AACGGAGCCAACAATGGCGAGAAGAAGGCGAAGGAGTTTGGCGATATGAGCAGCATGGAGATGTTGGATGAATTGACGAGGAAACTGATGCTTTGGCAGAAGGAGTTTGGAAAATATAGGGAGAAGTAACGAGGCATCTTCCCGGGCACACTACCAGTACACTTCATAAATGGGACTGTGAAGCATGAAGGGACGAATGGCGGTACATGTTGACAGGCGTTCAATACCTCATGATATCCCTGGATTCTCCGCAGATAATGGCGCTCTGGGCTGTTCTTGTTTCGTGGGCTGTCCATTTATGGAGGCACAATCTCACCCGGGGCGCTGCTGAAAGGGCTGTAATTACTTTCCTAATAATGCATCTTGTTTCTAACCTTGGTCATGAGAGGACGAGACCGCGCGATGGCTGTGATGTTTCAATAAATCCTATTTAGCGTGCCAAATATAACGTGTTTCGCGTTTGCACTGCACCTTAAGTCTACAGCATCGAATATACATGCTTCCGCTGAAGAATGACCACGCTGCTAACCGTTACATTCGGCCGGGCACTCCCGGCCATAAACGCCACAACCGGTGATGCTCAAGCGCCAGAAAACCCTATCAAAGCAGGTATCTATAAGAATCCCTTGCTGTTGCTTGATCTCCTCTGCGGAATATCAATCAAGCTCTCCCGGCGGCTGGCCCTCCGGCCAGTGGAATCCGAGCTGTCAAGCTCACTCATCGCCGTCACAGTATCGCTCCTCTGCAATTGGCTCCTCTCCACTCTTAGGCCTTTCCATCCTTCCCGCTCTCGCTCGAGACGTAGTCTTTTCTCCTTCTCCTCTCTGAGATCACGCTCCAACCGGCGAACTTGAAGCTGGTTATCGCTATCACTCGCTTGGAGCTCGTCAATGGTTTTAAGCAGTCGCTCCACTTTGTCGCGAGACTTGTTGATCTCTTCGGTAAGTTGGGTGTTGGCCTTGTCGCGGCGTTCGATCTGCGATTGCAGGTCACGAACTGTGCGATCTACGTTCCGCACCTCGCGGAGAGACTTGTTCCTGACGCTCTCTTTCTCTTCGATCTGCTTTTCCAGCTGTACAGGAGATACAAGTCAGTATGAAGGCTGACCAATTTAGGGAATCATCTTACCTCTTTTATCCTGCCATGTAGGAATCTCACATCCTGGCTTGCTGAGGAATAGCTTCTGGTCTCAAAATCCACCAGCTTGAGCTGGAGGTCTTTGACCTGTTTCTCCAGACCAGCTTTGTCCTTGTGCAGCTGCACGTTCGACTCTCTCTCCACGCTGATGTCTTTCTGAATCTCCGCAGCAAGCGCTTCAGCCCTCCTCATCTTGCCAACTGCAGCCGCTGCCATGTCTTCCCGACGAGCCAGCTTCGTTTTCAAGTCTAAGAGTTCCCTGTCCATATGTGCAGCATTGCGCATGGACGGACTCTCGCTCTTCGCTAGCTCCTCGAGCCGATCGGCGGCTTCTTTGAGTCGTGTCTCGAGGCTCTTCTTCTCCATATGCAGCATGTCTCTCTCAGCCGTAATGTCATCCATTGACGTCCTCAAAGTTCGAACTTGAGATAGTAAGCTAACAATCTTACTCTGTGCTTCGTTGTGGGCGTTGACAGCCTCATCTCGGGAGGCAGATAGATCTTGGACGGTCATTTCCATCCGTGCCTTTTCTTTCGCCCAGGTAGAACTGTTGAGAAGCTCATCATCCCATTTCGATCTCAGGTCCTCCAGCTCATCCCGCAGACGGGTGTTCTCGTTGCGGACATAGATCACACTCTCGCGTTCGATATCAAGTTCATTGGTGAGCGCCGAGAGTTCCGCTTGATATTTTCGTCGGGTCTGCTCCAGAGAAGACTCCTTGTCCTCAATATCCATAGCACGTTGACTCCGATAATCCTCGAGTTCATGCTGCAGGCGTTTCTTCGCCTGCAGCGCAGCTTCTAGGTCGGCCGCCATATCTTCCACCCTCTCTTCATAGTGTTGATTCTGACGTTGAAGATCTTCTATGGTGGAATCTGTCTGCTTCCGCTCCGCCATTATAGAAGCACATGTCTCCTCGGCTTCTTGTGCTTGCGCCTTTGCAAATTGCTCTGCTCTGGTAGCTTTCAAAACGGCAATTTCAGCTTGTTCAAGCTTGCTAAAGTATTCTTCAGCGCGACCCTTATACAGATTCAGACTAGAAATGGCGTCTGCAAGCTTGGACGTCTCGCTATCTAATCTCAACTGGAGATCAGAAAATTCCTGCAAAAGTTGGGTTCGGCTGATGGCATCCTGATCTTTCGCTAAGACAAGCTCCTGAAATTCTGATTTGAGATCACGGAGCTCTACTTCCAAAGCAAGCTTTGTATGCTTGAGCTTGTCATACTGTTCTTTGGCGTCCGCCAGTTCAGACACGGTATGATTGTGGGCTTTGAGAAGCGACTTCCGTGACACCTCTTGAGAGTTGATCAGATCAAAAAGCTCCTCGTGCGATTTTGTCTGTACATCCCGGAGTGATAGTTCGCCGGTCTGAACATGCTTTTCAAGGGCGGAAACCTTTTTCGCCGAGTCATCAAGCATTTCATGAAGCCGATTGTTCTCCCTTTCCAGCTTGTGGACTCGTCTCACAGAAGGGCTGTCATCCTGCCACACATCCCTAATTGGGGTCGTCCGGTCGATCTGACCCTGCAGATGTCGATTCTGCATTTGACTCATTTGTAGCTGGTTTTGAAGCAGTTCTACCTCAGCAGCCAAGTCCATTCTCCTATTGTAGGCCAGAGTGTCCACGGTACGGTCCGATCGTGCCGAATCCGTGGTAGCATTACTGAGGTGGCGACGCGTGGGTGTAGATGTTGCAGAATGAGGTTTTGTCATATCTGAATCTTTCCGGATATGTTTGGGGGAGCGAGTGGTCATGACTTGATTTTGGCTCACCTCCTCCAACAAGGCTCTCCTTGAAGACGAGTATTTCTCGTCGATTTCTGTCATCTCTTCCTCATGCCGTCTTCGTAGTTCTTCCAGCTGCTTCTCGGCCCGTAAGCATCTCTCATTCGAAACACGAAGTGCTTCTTGGGATGCCTCCAGCTTTCTGGCTATATGCACAGTTGATGCAAGCCGGGGTTGTATCTTGTCCCATGCCTCCAGGTTGCCACCACTTTCGGGATCGAAGGCTTTTTGTAGGAGGATGAGATGATCATGGCATTCAGTAAGTTCGCGGTTAGCTTGATCCAAAGTTGCTTGCAGTTTTCGAGAGTTAGCCTGGGCTTGTGACCTGAGCTGACGCTCGGTCTCAAGATTTCTATTCGCTTCGGCCAGCTGGATGGTAAATGTGGACGAAGCCTTTTCTGCATTGCGGCTCGATTTATGCTCCCGGGCTATTTCGTGATTGAGATCCTCCAGGGTTAACGAAAGCTTCTCTTTTTGCTTTTCCAGGGCCGCAATTGAGACCTGTGCATCATTCAACTGCTTCAACAACTTGTCATTCTCTTCGCTAAGCTTGTTCTTCTCGGCCTGCAGCTGGGTGAACCGTAGCCGCTGATTTTCGCCGGCCCTAGAGTTGGAACGCGCTATCTCAAGATTCTTGTGCTGTATCTTGTTCAACAGAGCCCGATTGTCATTCTCAGAAGCAGCTAAGCGGCCCTTCACAGTGACCAGCTCTCGTTCGAGTCGTTCTTTGTGCTGATCATGATTCAGCTTGAAGATGTCGGAATCTGCAATTGTTCTGGTAAGTTCTTGAACTTGTTCGGCCAGCTTCACCCTCTCCGCATCAACGTCCTGCAGCTGCCTGTCTTTGGCATCCAGTTCTTGGCGTAAACTCTCATGCCTTTCCTTGGCCTGTCTGGCTGCCAACCGTTCGGAATCTGCTTCCAATCGAGCGCTATCAAGCTCAGTAAAGCGTTCTCGAAGTTTCGAAAGCTCAAGTTGAAGCTGTTTGCGTTCCCTTTCGGCGGTTGCCCTCCCTTCGTTGGCCCTTCGCAGAATATCCTGTTGGGAATAAAGCTCTTTTTCAATGATAATCTTGGATTCGTTGAGGGAGTCATAGTCTCGTTTCAATGTTGAGAATTTGTGTTCGCTCAATAATTGGACGTCATCACGAGACTGTCGCTCACGAGCCAAATCGCCTTGTACTTGAGCAAGCTCGGCCTTCATTTCTTGGACTTGCTGCTCAAGGAGCTTGCGATTCTGGCCAGACTTCGCGTCCTCAGATAACCTAGCCTCCAGTAGGGTTTTCGCATCCGTCAGCTCTCGCTCTACCTGCGCTTTTTGGGAATTGAGGACTTGAATATGAGCTTGAGCATCCCTAAGTCGGCCTTGGATGTTGTCGTGCTTGCTAGAGAGGGCTTGCCTTTCGCTGTCGAAGACCTTTCTATCAGACTCGAATTTCTTAAGGTCGGCTTTCAAAACTGCGAGCTCGCCTTCTTTCTGCCTCATAAGATCCTCATAGTTTGTGGATGTCGAGGACAGTTCCGACAGTTGCTGGCGTATGCTGCGATTCTCCTCTACAAGCTCCTTAATCTGCTTTCTTGAGGCCTGAAGGTCTTTCGTGGTCATAGAAAGCTTAACATCAAGGTCCTGATCCGTCTTCAGAAGCTTGGTCTCAAGTTCCTGCATTTTTCGCTCCTTCAAACTCAGACGGCTTTGAAGCATCTTGATTTCCTGGGAGAGGGAATCCTGCTCCGTAAGCCGTTGGTTACGAGCATTTTCTGCCTCCGCAAGCCGTGTTTCGACTTCCTCCACTTTGGCAAGCAGTTGCTCCTTTTCCCCTTCAAGTTTAGAGATTAGCTGGGCAGCTTGGTCGAGTTGACCTCTACAAATTTCAGCCTGGTCTTCGGCCTTTTTCTTCGCAGATAGCAGTTGGTCTAGCTGCTCCTCCAGTTGGTCTTGGTCTTTCAAAGCATCTGAAAGCTTCTCCGTGAGTTCTATTTCGCGGTGCTGTAAACGTTTGAAAACTTCCTCCTTGTCCAGGGCAAGGGCACGTTCACTCTCAAGAGTTTGCTGAATTCTCTGAATTTCTGAGTCGGTACGTCGTCGCTCCTCTTCTAGTCTCTGCTTCTCAGCATGCTCTTGTTGTATCTTCGCTTCCATCCTTTGGATCATCTCATCCCGCTTCTTCACCTCTGCTGATGTGCGAGCGGCTCCAAGTAAGGGCCTCATCCGCACGAAAAGTTTCCACCACGGGTTCTCACAGAGGTCCAAATAGACCTTGAAGTTCCGCTGAATGATCCTGGTAGCCTCGGCACGGTAGAGGCGCTTGTTGGCTATACGCCTCTGTACAAAGCCTCGAGCAATGGATTGGAAATTGTTAATAGTGTTGCGAATGAGCGTGTCTCGTTGTTCCTCCAATTCTGCTAGAACACCGGCCCTGAAGAAAACCTTGGTTAAACCAACACGGTAGAGTGACCTATCAAGGTCGAGGCTGTCAAGCATAATCTGCGCCACTTTTTGTCCTTCCATGTAGCCCTTGGGGATATCCTTGCATAGTACTTCGTAACGTTGGCGGAACTCGGCGAAAGGAAGGCGGTTCGGAAATCCTGTTCGGGCTATGCGAATTCCTTCTAGAACACCATTGCATCGAAGTTGATCTAGAACCAAGGGAGCGCTGAAATGCTTCGGCTTCTTCTTATGATTGGGAAGGATGCATCTGACAAAGTGTGGGTGAGTTGAGTGCAATTGCTTCATCAGAGTTGACAGTTGCTCTTTGTGCCGTTGTGCTACAGTCCGGAATAGGCCCTTTTTGACTCTTGTTTTGGAGATAGCAACCTCATCATCACCCTCCATGCAATCTACGAACAGATTTGCAACATGTCTCTCAGACGAGGTTGCAAGAAGTCGCGTTATATTGTCGTTGAGAGGGTCCTTGTTCTTTTCTAGCCAACCAGCTGTAGAATACTCTACCTCCGCAGCGTAGTGAGTGAGAATGAAGCCCTGGTTGAGCAGTGGACGTTTGTATTTTGGCGTCTTCCGATCCCAAAGAGAGTGAAGCTTTTCAGTGAATGACTTATCGGTAGCCTTCGGCATGACCGAGTCCTCATCGAGGCAGGAAAATATGCCAATTGGATTTGGGAGTTCGATCAGGTCAATCGTCGGTTGGAGATCCTTACCAAAGTCGATAAACTTCCACTCAATTTGTTCGCGTGCATACTCCTCTTGCTCCAGCACGAACATGTGATGATTAAAGAACTGTTGCAGCTTCTCATTGGTGTAGTTAATACACAGCTGTTCGAAACTGTTTTCCTCGAAGATCTCGAATCCAGCAATATCCAGGACTCCTATAAAATGAGAGTCGTCGTTGCTCATGCCGCTGCGATCCAGTTGCTTGTTGATACGAGAAACCAGGTCACCGAATCCTCGCTCATAGATCCCCTTGGCTAATGCATCAATTGATAGACGGACTTGTTCCGGAGTTTGGACTTTCTCGACCCATTCTCTTCCAGCTTTTACTCGTGGATGTAGTAGTCCTTTGATAAATGGTTCAGCAGGGATCCCTAGCAATTGACAGACCTTCCGCGCCTGGATTTCTCCATCCGGCGTCAGTGTAGCCTGATCTGCACGTAGGCTTTCCTTAGCGACCTGGATGTTCCCTAGATGGAGTACACCAGCGATCATCTGCAATATGCCGCGTTGTTCTTCCTTGGTAAACCCCATGACGTTGAAGGCTTCTATCAAGCTTTTCCACTCTTCTTGGTCCGAGACCCCCGTGATATAAGCATTGCCATCCTTGGTGTAGACGAAATCATCACTATCTTTATCATGAAGCAGGAAATCCTTCTTCGTGGATTCATCAGCGCCTGTCAAAAGCTGGTAAAAGATGTGATAGTTTCTCTCGTATCGGTTCAGTCTCACAACTCGAGACTTCTCCAATAGATACCAGTCGATGAAAGCACCCGCAATTTGACCCGATCGTGTGAATTCGATGCGGATAAACTTTCCGAACCGGGAAGAGTTATTGTTTCGAACAGTCTGTGCATTGCCGAATGCCTCTAAGATCGGATTTGCTCGCAATATCTGCTGCGAGAGGTTGGATAGTTGCCTCGAAGGCCCCTTGGTGCTGGGAGAATCCGACGTAGCGACGGCGGCGAGGTATTGTATCACTTTCTTGGTGTTCTCCGTTTTCCCTGCGCCAGACTCCCCACTGTCGAAATCAGCATATTACTGTAGAAGGGAAATGGCTAACTCACGTAACCAATATACTTTGGTTCTCTCCCTCATCTACTAGGTTACGGAATGCCTCGTCCGCCATAGCAAATATGTGGGGCTTCGTGTCTTCTCTATCTCGTCCTTTGTACATTCTGACATATTCATTGGTGTAAATCGGTAGAGGACAGTAGGGATTCACAGTGACCAGAAAGAGGCCAGAGTATGTCTATCCACTTGTCAGCACGATCCATATATCAATGACTAGGGTACACACATATATCAGATCTGCCTGATATCTCATGTGAAGATTGTGCACAACGGAAGCTTCGTTCAAGTGCGTAAGCTCGGCCATATCATCAGCTTTGTCGAATTTGGCTGGATTGACCTTGTCGACAGAATCCCGATTAACTTCTCGCTGCTACAGCGGAAAATACTGTTAGCTTAGGTAGTCTGATAGAGCCAGCAACGCCTACATTGCCATCGTCGCATTGTACCAGCAATTGGCCATCTTCTTTTTCGGACACCACCCACCCGCGTACGAACGCAGTCTCCGGGTCTTGAAGCCAAACATATCTCTTGCCCGAGAAATCATTCTCGCCTTCAATACGGCCAGAATCCTCTGTTTTGCCTCCTATGTCTTCGGACGTGATGAATTTGGGGGCAAATGTCGTGAGATTGGAGGGCGAACTCCGGTAGGAATTGGACCGAAAGCGTGAGGTTGGAGCCATTAGTGCCACATCGACGCTCTGCATAGACTGATGCCGTGCATGTTTTTGGCTATCGCTATGAGAGGAGGGTGACAACAAAACGGCGGACTTCGGTCTCTCGTTCATAGTCGGCCGGCCCGGCGAAGGTGACGCAGAATCTCGCATGAAAGGACTATTTCGCCGTGTCGACGCGCTCATGGTAGACGCCGCCATATTCAGAGCGCCCGTCTCTGGGCGTTGTGCCCTCTTAAGTCCTCAAGACGGCGACCTCAACCTCAATCCAGCTCGGTGCTTCAGCGAGCAGCTACTGGAGGAAGCAACATTCTTCGTCTTCGGTTAAGCTGGAGAAGGTCCGTAGCGGAAGCAGTGCAGCAGTACTTTCACAAAAATGGTGACCGCACCTTGGATTTGACTGAGTAGATTAACGGATGAGCACAACACACACGTTGCCAGATCGTGCGCTCTCGTGCAGCTGGTCTGGCTTGGATGGGAGATCCGTAGGCCGGCTGCTGTGCGGGGGGAGTGCAATAATGAGGGCCGGGGAAAGGTAATGTAAACAGACGATCGTAGCTAAGGTAAACAATCCAAAATCCCCGGAGTCTAAAGTCGAAATCTGGGCTATTCTATGTGCGGTTTAGCGGCGCTGCTTGATCTGTACACGAGTATTCGTAAGGTACCTCGTACCTTATACGCGCCGAGAGCGAATCTTCACGTTCTTGACTCCTCATCCTTTCATGTCTCTTTCAATCATCCTTCTTTCATTCACTGCTACAGAACGCCACGACGGCTCGTTGTTCGCGTAACTGCTCTAACCCCGCAAAGAGACAAACGAGCTGTGCTCAATCAGCCTACAGCTTCCGTTATCCACGTCGCTTCTAGGGAACCGTATCTTGTCTGCTCGCGGCAACAGGAACAAGGCCCGCTGCAGGTCGGGGAAGAGGAGGATCTGTGTGGTCATCCGGAGACAGTAAATTGCTCGTCGTAGACCTCTATGCCCTGCTCGCTCAATTTCCTACATCATGCTGCAGTTGCTGTCACGATGCTGCCAACTGGACTCGAATACTAACACCAGCTTTCGGTCTTTTTCTTCTTGATTTCAGCGAGCTCTGTGGCATTTGGTGTCTATTGTAGGCACAAACCAAGCAATATGTCGAACTACCCGCCAACTCCTTCGTTTGGAATGCCGTTCAGCTTGCCAGAAAGCTTCGCGCAACACCCGAGTTATGGGCTGCACTCTCTACCCCCTGGGCACGTCGTGCAACATGGCGGCCAACCGAGCAATAATGGTATTCTGGCGCAACAGGGAATGGGTTCCAATTCAAACGTGCAGGCGCATTTGCAGAATGCCACTTTGTCTGCCGGCTATCAGTACCCGACAGCAATAGGCCTGGGGGCTGCACAACCTCCGCTCCCCGGGTTATCACCGTTCCCCAATGGGTACTCATCTGTTCCGCCCAATCCACTGGTGCCAGTGCCTCAATATCCCTTTGTGCTGCCTAATCCACAGTTCATTCCGATGAATGCAAGCAATGTGCTTCATCATGATACTCAGCAGGCTATATCTCTACCTCCATTTCATCAACCATCAACTGACGGTGATCCACCACGAGCAAAACAGGTAGATGTAGTAGATGTATCTGATAAGGAAGAAGGGGAGTTGAGCGAGGGCGAAGTGAACGACCCGGGACCACGGCATGTCCCTGAACCTCAGCGGACAGGCGTCGTACTTACTGGGCGCTCACCGCGGCCGGATACGGGAGATATGATTCCTGGAATAAGAGGTATGCTTTCATCTCTATGCCATTTTTTCATTTGACTCGTATTTGTCCATGCGCGCACAATTGGCCTCCATCTCACACACAAATTTACTACGAAGGCCATACAAAGATAAAGGGAACAGGTGCCACTTCACACCAACCGGGACCGGTCGATTTCGGCGGAACCTACCAGAGTTCCGCCCCAAAGACGTTGGACTCTCCAGTATACCAGCCAAGACATCACCTTGGAAGTGAAAGTAGGGTTAAGTGCTGCATGGCCATTGGAGACCGCTGCTTATACCGACTCTAGTCCGTGGGCTTGTTGATTCACCACACGATCCCGACCACCCTGAAAAGTCGACTCCTGGCGTTTCACAAGCTGGCATGCCCAGTCCACATTCACATATGGCGGGCCCTGCAACACCTCAAAGTCAGCCACGCTACAGCCCTACCTTGGGCAAATCAATCATGGAGCTACGCGCGTCCGCCAAAAACGCGCTCTTGAACCTCGCGCCTTACAAAATTAGATATCAGGAACTAGTTTCCGAAGACATTGACGCCGAAACATTGCGCAGCTTGTATGAGGACTTGGGTTTTCATGTCCCACCCAGGGCCGAGGCTGGCCAAGATCGTTCATCCCCCGCATCTCAGCCTTCATTGACGGGCAGCAGTACGGCTGCCGGAAGTGCGCATCCTCCTGTCAGCGCCGTGAAATCTGACCACCAACACTCGATTCAACGTTCGCCTACCCAGGGGGCAGATCCTCAGCGAGCGGAGACGACCGCGAAGACAGAACCTGTGCTAGTGGATCAAGGCAAAACCTCAGACTCGAAGCCAAGTCAACTGCCTAAACAATCCAGTGTGCGGAGTATACTACAACGAGCGGCAACTGTCAACAGTGGGGAGGTGGCTTTGGAGAGGAAAGACTACATTGCTCGTTTGTTGGCTGCAAAGAACAGCAAGGCATCCGCCAGTCCATTGCAGTCGAGCATCACGCGTCCGGAAGCAATTACTTCCGCAGAGTCACTGCAACCAGGCAGTACCGTGAGACAGTCGTCCACGATCTCGGATCGACCTGAAGGCATTCAAAAGATGGATAACAACACAACAGCCGATGGCTTCAACCCTAAAGCTCCTGCGCTAGAAGAGATAAGAAAGGCCAAAACTGAGCTAGCGCGTCAAAGGATGGAAGCGCTCAAGAGGAAGACCTTCAGCAAGTCCACCAAAGTGACAGAACCACAAAATGCTCTCAGCTCCACCCCACAACCGAATCTCAAAGGACCACTAGAAACAGAAGCCCCGACGAGTTCTGCATATCACAGCGCACCACCGTCCGTAACCGATGCCGCTCACGCAGGACTTCAGCCTTCAGTGGCCTCAGATGACGCATCATTTGCCAGCATTCCCGGGCTGTTCATGACCTCCATTAACACCTCGAGGACCGCCGAGCCCACCCTGACTGCGCTGTGTTCAACCCCATCCTCTATGCAGGAAGCTTCCAAGGATACTTCCTCGGCCAAACGCAAACGGCCTGTGGCTTCGGACTTTGACAGCGAAGTCTACGCAGTACCTAGTAGTTTCAAGCGTCCATTTGGTCAAAGTAGGACCGAGAGCTTCATCATTGACATATCCGATGACGAAACAGTCGAGGATGCCGAAGAGATGGACATCATGGACGATGACAATGAAGATGTTCACTCTCTTACTCGGACTGACTCCATAAAGCAATCAAACATACGTGATCATCCGCCACTCACCGATGTCCCCACAAAGAGGCATTTTCCGAGAAGTACACCAAGCACTGTCAGCTCAACACCCGCATCACTGTTGGCCGCCGGCAAGGGCAAGGAATCCGAGGAGCTAAAAAGGAAAGAGGAACAAATCCAACTCATGCAACGAAAAATCGCAGAACTGGAACAGAGGAAGAAGGTCAAGCCAAGTATTAGCAGAGGTCAAACCCCGCTCACGTCAAGGCCTGCGTCTACATCCTCTGGGCAGGGCCACGCAACTCCAACAACTCAGCAGGAACCCGAACCTCATTCTGAGGGTCGAGTTTCTGAGCTGCAACCGGCAGACGGAACTGTATTCAATAAAGAGCAGAAGACGTCTTCTATTTCCAATGAGACGACGGATGTATCCACCAGCCCTCAATCAAGTCATAGTCAACCTGCCGCGTCTAGCTCTGCTAATGGAGCCGGGACAGTAACAAGTACTACGTTGAAAGATAGTGCCATGCCGGACAAAAACGAGACTGACTTAAATGCCCGCAAGAGTCAGCGCCATGAGGAGATCACATCTGGTCTTCCAGCACTGGACGCTGACCTGGAGACGAGGAGGAACAGACTCGAGCAGTTAAAGAAGGAAATGCTTGAACTCGAGGCCGAAGTTGAGCAGAAGCTCAAGCGTCGAAAAACTCTCGTGGAGGAGTTAGAAAGCTTAGGAGTCTCTACAGAGGGCTTGCCTGTAGAAGTTCTGCAGGCCAAGAAAGATGAGATCGTTGAGCAGAGACAAACCGAACCAGACATTACCTCTGGTAAGTTCATTCGCCCATTGAGTTCCGTTTCGTAGTCCCAGACAGGTGCTTAGTCACTGTCATTGATCACTATATGTCCTCACACCAAGTGTTTTAGGATATGTCTCTGCTGGGCCATCTGACCTAGAAGGGCAGACTAGCCCGGCTCAAAACCCAACCCGACCTTCTTCGGCTCTGTCACGTCATTCTTCAGGTCCTTCAGGGGGGCACGATAATGAGAGGGATGATGAGGCGATGGACACATCTGACAACAGCCCGGATGTGGGCAAGGTAGGTTACATCCAGCATGAGCCTGGGACGCAATCGCCAGCGTCTTGGACTGTCGACTCGATTCCGGAAAGGTCCAGTGTGCCTCCCGATAACGGACAAACGCCAGAAGACCACATGATCGGTGAAGAGCAGTCCCAAGAGTCACGCAGTGGAACTAATTCGCGGTTCGAGGCTCACACAAATGATGCACAGCCTGCCGCTGCAGCCCGCCAAGCTGATCTAGGATTCTTATCTGACATGACCGCTGAGGACAATGATGAGGCGGATTCGTTGCGAGATTCAGATGACTACGAACCACCCGAAGCACCACCTGATATTGTTCGGCCTCCGTCCAGCCCACCCAGTGCTCCTCCATCTTCCGTTTCCACGCCCGCGCCTATACAAACGATATCTGGCAATGTTGATAAGCTTGATGTTGGAAGGCCTCTGCCTTCTCCAGCTCCCGATGCGGCGCGAACATTACCTGAGATAGTGTCGCCCATTGAAACGGTTGCCCCCAAAACGGTGAGCATTTCACTGTTTATGTGGCAGGATCACTGACAATTTCTGCAGTTTACGTTGGCACAGGATATCAAGGGTCAAGGTCGATTTGTGCCCTATTCGAGTCCTTTGAAGATGTTCAAGGCATATCGTTACCATCCCAACTACACCAAAGAAGTTTCTGGAGGATATCGGTCTTTGACATACAGTCATAACATCGATGCTAACAATCCTATATGTCAATATGAAGCTGCGGGTGGTATCTGTAATGATACAACGTGTGCCAGTCAACACTTTCGGAATATGGGTCTCAGTGGTGCGTTAACTTGGGCTCGCATGCGAAATACAAGTTGATCTCTTTCGTCTTTTTGTTAAGCGATTTCCGCGTATTGGTCTGCCTCAGTTCTTGGGATGGACTCTCACTGACTGCGGCCGTCGCCTGCTCGTCTAGATGATATGATCCTCGTTCAAATTGGCTCAGTCCACGAGGGGCGGACAGAGACAGAACAGTACGAGTATAGACGTGGCTTTATGCAGATTATCCAGGAGATGCGGGGCCGTAAAGTCAAAGACTTCAATGTTGTCGCGTCAGAAATTGCTGCTTACCGCGCAAAGTTCTTGGGGGATACTACGAGGGTTCTGCTACTCTGAGCTCATGGACCTCTCAAATGGCCATCTCACCAGGCCAATCGCGTGGGCCTGGCCCTATTATGGCTCACCTGTACAGCAGGTCTCATGCTCGAGGCATTCGTGTCCTTAGCCAAACCMCCCGGCMCCCCGCCGTTCTTCCCATGCGCCGTGCAATGTTCTTGCAGAGTTGCGCACGGCTTTTCTTCCATTCCCTTTCTCTTCGGACTGGGACTGTCCACGTTGCCTATTGAGGGTTCAGGAAGCAAGATCTCTGTTCATACCTGGTGCGCCGAGCCAAAACTAGAGTTTTTGGTTGTAAGAGGGGGGCAGCTGTGGCATGACTTGAGGATGCGCAGCAGTAAGAGGTGCACGCACCCCTTTCTCCGGGTCACCATCAGGACGCAGTTGGCGTCATCGTACTTTAGCCGTAGACGCATTGCCTTCAAGGCATGAAGCAATGAAATTATTGTTCATTCACAGATTGTGATACGTACAGTGTTGTTCGTAACTGCTTGCTTCGGTAGATGTCCACCGATAATCATAAATCTGTACGAACTGCTCTACTAAGATCTGATGTGAAGCTGCCTGAATGATTTACTCGAATACAGAGCAATGTCGGCTTCGTGTCATGGATCGGGGGTGTCACATTCACATTCTAGTACGTGCTTCAAGCACAAGCACTCCCCATGGAGCCGTCTCGCCGTGTAGCGAATCATGTCGGGAGTCTCCGCCCTTGACCAATTGACTCGGCTACGGACATCACTCTTCCTCCTTCGACCTCAACCAACATTAAGTATCGAAAATAATTCATTATACGAAATACATCGCCATCACTCCCTCTCCCATTCGAAACCAGTCGAAATCGAGGTCACCCTTTCTACCATCGCTGTCGATCAGCATAATTCGACGACGCGCTGCTTCAAGCTCAAGCTCAAGCTGCAAGGACGCGAGATGGACCGAAGTCTCGACGAGGTTATCAGTGAGCGCCAGGTGAGCCAAAAAATCGTGTCTAACGGCCGTAACGTCGAATCTGGTCGCAGGAGCGCAGAGCTTAACTATCTTTCAGAGAGCTGGTCGAGGTCGACGTCGGCCTGCTCGTAACAATGGACCACGCGACGGCATAAGAAAGGTACGTCTCCTGGCGCTCCCTCGACGCAGTGGTCAAGTCGCCCAGTGGGATCTTCTTCCCCGCAGTGGTCTTGAGAATCGGAGATTATACTTACTCTGCCGCAGGTTCCTCACCACCTCTACCCTCCCGCACGATTCTACCTTAGTCGTGTCACTTGAACGACTTCTCCGCATGGCGTCAATGGTTGCCTTCACAGCACCGGCGGTGTACATGGTCACCTATTCCATAGAATTCCTTCGGCTGACCCTATCGTCTTGATCCATCCTCAGCCAGATTCAAGAGACACCTACAGAAACCTAGACCGGTGTGTCCTCCTTTTAATGTCATTCCTGTCCTGTTTCTGGAGATACTGAGTGATCCGAATTAGTGATTGGGTCCATGATCGATTCGAGGACGACGATTGTGAGTCTGTCAGATCTTGTAGGTCGGACTAAAGACCAACGGTTATCTAGCCAGACCACCAGTGAAGGGATCAAGAGGTCAAAGAAACGGTCGATCATCGCCAGAAAGTCAGCCGTACGTCTGCGGTCGTCGACGTTTCCAATGTCTCCTGCTGACAAGAAATCACCAGGGCACGAGCTACCGGAGCAAGGCTCCGCGTTGACAACATTCACTATGAGCTTAACGAAGAAGACCTCGAGGTAAATTCTTCCGGCTCCACTAAATGGATATCGCAGTCTGACATCCCATTCCTGCCTCATAGGGACTATTCAGCCGTATTGGGCCCGTTAGATCTTTGTCTATCCGTTATGACCGTGCTGGTCGCTCAGAGGGCACCGCATTCGTGACGTACGAGCAAATCGCAGACGCCAGGGAAGCCATACGAGAATTCGATGGAGCGAATGCCAATGGTCAGCCAATTCGGCTCACTCTGTTACCAGCTGCACCAGCTCGGGCTAATGGGCGGGATCTTCTTGATTCTGGGGCAAGGCCTGGCCGGAGTCTGTTCGAAAGGATAACGGGACCGACCAGTTCTAGGTCGCTCAGCCCGCGCAACTCGCGGCGGAGCGATGTGAGCAAACCTCCTCCGGACAATATTGACCGCTACGTCCCTGGTCAGCGGAATCGCTCACCCCGTCGAGGTCCTAGATCTGGAAGGGGACCGGGTTCGAAGAGAGAGGAAAGCAGGCGAAATGGTGGAAGGGGCTCGAGGGAAGGGGAACCGAGGCCGAAGAAAACCCAAGAAGAGCTTGATGCCGAAATGGAAGATTACTGGGGTAAGCAGGAGACTCAGGGTGAGGAAGGTGTCTCTGCGAATGCTGCATCTGTCGAGGGCGGGGATAGCTCTGTCAAGGCTCCTGGGATCGAGTCGACAGCTACTGCTGGCGACAACGACATTGACATGATTGAGTAAGGGTGTCTTCGCGTCTTGTTACAAAGGCTCTGAGTGGTCCAAAAAGATCAGTTGTACACCTTACAGCAATGGGTTCTGTCACTCCTAATTGTGTGCCTATAAAATCCCAATTGACAATCTGCGCGGTGCCGTAGAGCTCAACACCATTGCTAACCCTGGTACTCCAGCCTGTTCAGTTGAGAAATGCTTGTGCGGTCCAATCGCGATATGGCTGTTTCGAGGTTCAGTCAGAACCTGCTTTTCCTACAACTTACACGTCGGTGCAACGACCTCGCTGGGTCGCAGGAGGAGAAATACAATGGCTCATTGATGGACCGTGTCCTAGAATCGTCCCTTCGACTTGCCACGTCTATTATACAGTTGGTGCCGTGAAGAATGACCTGTGAGATAGCCACGAAAGGACCAAAAAGCAAAGCGCCGTAAGTGTGCAGATGCGGATGCGATTAAATCACAAAAAAACGCCTTATTCTGTTGTACATCCTACTTTGAAGCAACCGTTGGGGGTATCTTCCGAAGCAAATAGGGTCGCGCCCTCCGACAAAAGACGATCCTTTGGCTCTGCTGGCCACGAGTTCCTCCAAAGAGTTCGACCCCTCACGGTCCTCACCTCCAGAGACCGTAGGGGCTATTAGTGAACTTCCACAACTTGATCGTCCCGTCCTCGCTCCCAGTGGCAAAGAGTTTGCCATCTGGAGAGAAGCTGGTAGACCAGACAGGGCCATGGTGTCCTTTGTAAACATCTGATACACCATCAGTCTTGTTTCTTTATGGATGAGAGTAGAGAATCATTGCGCTTACCCAACTCTTTCTCTTCATCCAGATCATATAACCTCACCCAAGTATCACCACTTCCGCCGGTTACGAAACGCCGTTGTTCACTATGGTAAGCCACACTGGCAACCTCATGTGGAGTTTTGACTGCTTTTACCAAGCGACGAGGCTCAAGGCCGTCGAAGAAGTAGACGCTTTTGCCAGATGCCACGCTCAATACACCTCCAGCACCAACGCCTTCCGAGGATAGTGTATTAAGCTCGCATGAGCCAATCAGCCCATCTACCTTGTACTCTCCAATTACGGAGCGTGAGCGCAAATCCCACCATCGGATCATTCGATCGTCAGCAGCTGTTACGAGAATGTTAAGGTCGGCACCCCAGACGATCGACTTGATGGTCCCTTCATGCACACCAGCACCAATCTCGTAGCTTGTGGCCGCTTGTGCGGTGCCATTCGAGTGGCCATTTGATAGATAATTAGCGTGAACTGGTGAAGACTGGCCACTGCTTTGGCGCAAATCGAAGATACGGAGTTTCTTTTCAGCGCCACCAGTGGCAAGGAGTTTTGGCTGTGATTGAGCTGGGAAAGCGACAGCTCTCACGATATGCGCATGCTGAAGCGTATGAAGCGTCTCGCCCGTGTAGGTATCCCACACCTTGCTGTCCCGCCATTATATTAGTGCACATGACAAGGAAAGGATTCTGCAAGTGGAATACTTACGCTGAGAAATCGGCCGAACCTGTAGCTGCAAGGGAAGCATCTGCCGAGAGACGTGCCTGCCAAACAGCACCTTTATGGCCAATGAATGTGCCAATCCTACACATGTGTAAGCCCACGCCATCTCCGCTGTACTGGCGCAGAGTTTACCAGTCGCCGGTGATACCGTCCCGAAGCATAGGGTTATTATCTTTCAGGGGTTAGCTCCAGCAGCTATCTTCAAGGTCCACAATTGCAAACCTTTGCAGGCGGAAATAAGATAATGCTGCCCATCCTCCCCGACCGATGAGAAGCTAAGGTGGGTAACGGGGCGGGAATGCCCGTGACAGGTGAGAGGTACAACCTTCGGTGTCTCTATGATGGTTATCAGCTGCTATCCGCGTGCAATAAAGAAAGGGACGATATGCAGTCGATGGTAGAGAATCTCCACCTTGGCGAGGAAGTTCACGAAGAAGTAGCATAGAGAGAAAGACAATTAGTTACGTACCAGAAGCCATGAGTATGGGGGAACGAGTGTCGATTATGCGGCAGGACTGGAAGAATAGAAAGGCTCGAGAAGGGAACGAGAAGTCCGCGCCTTCTCAGGGACAGGGAAGGTAAAAGAAGCAGATAAGATATATTAGTCCAGAGCGCACACTGGTCTGAGACGGTTCGTATTCAGTAGCGACAGAGAAGAGCTGGTGTGGAATCTGGCCAATGGCGAATTTAAAGGCGAGCACAGTAATGGGATGTATCAGGTCTGAAGCAGCTGGAACCCCAGTGTGCTAGTCGTTGCAGGCGCGATGAGGTTTGAGGTCCGTAGATGTCGTTCACTTCGTTAAGGGGGGTAACTGCAAAGAAGCAAGGGTTTCCTGGTTTCAGGAGCGTCGGCAAGAGAGTGAGATGATATAAGTCGTGGGCAACAGAGAGAAGGCACCGGCAGGAAACAGGGGTAAGAAGGAAAGATCACCGCAGGAGGATAGAGTCGTGGTCGATGGCTCGAATCGCGATATGCTGCTCTACAGCGCATTCTCTCTTCCCCCCGCCCATCCATCCGCCTTTGGGAACACCGGGAAATACGTTATGCCGTACCGAGCCAGCTATGTACCTACCTCATACTCATAGCTCATACGCCATAGCTCCCGCCGTCCCAAAGTAAGGTCCGAACTTCAAGCTCCTCTCCTTTTGGTCTCGTCCTTGCAACTCGTTATCGGTTCTTGCTTTGGTTTGGCTTGGTCTATCCTATCACAGGCTCCGGAGTGAGACCTGTCTGTCATGGGCGACTACAAACTCTCGGCCTCATTGCAAGGCCACGAGGACGATGTAAGATACCCCGCAGGTTGGCCTTCTACCTACCTACCTATACCGGGCTCAGTCCGGGTTATTTACAAAAGAAAATGATAAAATACTGACACGATCACATAGGTCCGCGGTGTGGTCTTCCCAAATGCGAACGCCGTCATATCTGCATCTCGCGTCGCAACAGTCCGCTTGTGGAAACGCATCTCATCAACACCTCCAGCCTTTGAGCAGACACTCTCCTCGCATGGTAGCTCCTTCATCAACGCTCTCGCATACTTCCCTCCAACCTCAGAATTTCCCGAGGGTCTGGTGATATCTGGAGGCAAGGACACAATAATAGACGTACGACAGCCGGGAAAGGCGCCGGAGGACAATGCGGATGCTCTATTGCTGGGGCATGCGAACAACGTGTGCTCCTTGGACGTCCAGGCCGAGGGCGGCTGGATTGTCAGCGGTGGCTGGGATGGACAGGCAAGGATATGGAGGCTTGGGAAATGGGAGTGTGAGGCGGTACTAGAGGATCATGCTGGCAGCGTATGGGCAGTACTGGCCTATGATCGGAAAACGGTGATAACAGGTAAGTTAAATATGAACCGTTTCATATCTTGTCTAACGTGGGCTCTCAGGGTGTGCGGACAAGCTGATTCGGATATTTGACGTCTCCGGCAAGTTACTACGAACAATAAGGGGTGTTCCGGATGTTATTCGTGCATTATGTCTGGTGCCTTCGATTCACCCGTCCGGCGCACATTTTGCATCGGCTAGTAACGATGGGATAATTCGCCTCTGGACTATAGATGGCCGTAATGTTGGCGAGCTTCTCGGCCATGACAGCTTCATCTACTCTCTGGCTAGCCTTCCCACCGGGGAGTTGCTAAGCTCGGGCGAAGACCGAACAGTGCGGATATGGCGAGGAACCAATTGTGTACAGACAATCACCCATCCAGCAATATCAGTATGGTGCGTCGCTGCTTGTGGTGAGAACGGAGATATAGTAAGCGGTGCCAGTGATCGGATGGTCCGTGTCTTTACCCGAGATCAAGAGAGGCAAGCGGATTCGCAGGTCATTGCAGAGTTTGAGGAAGCCGTCAGGACCTCGTCAATTCCTCAACAACAGGAGGGGGACATCAGCAAAGAGAATCTTCCGGGCCCAGAGTTTCTGCAACAAAAATCAGGCACAAAAGAAGGTCAAGTTGTCATGATCCGGGAAGGGAACGGTAGTATTACTGCTCATCAATGGTCGCAAGCCGCCCAACAATGGGTGAATGTGGGCACGGTAGTCGATGCTGTGGGTAGCAGCGGGAAGAAACAGGCATTCCAAGGCAAGGACTACGACTATGTTTTTGACGTGGATATAGAAGATGGCAAACCGCCATTGAAGCTTCCATACAATCTTTCGGAAAATCCCTATGAGGCTGCAACCAAGTTTATTCAAGACAACGAGTTGCCTATCAGCTACCTTGACCAAGTCGCAAACTTCATAATACAG
This sequence comes from Symbiotaphrina buchneri, assembly GCA_001599915.1. Classification (NCBI taxonomy): domain Eukaryota; kingdom Fungi; phylum Ascomycota; order Symbiotaphrinales; family Symbiotaphrinaceae; genus Symbiotaphrina; species Symbiotaphrina buchneri. The sequence continues at coordinate 277,005 of BCIG01000003.1, read as the reverse complement.
AACACTCAAGGGGCTACTCTTGGACAGTCAAGCCAGGCAGCCGTGGGTCCGGATCCACTTGGTACCGAGTCACGGTACCGCCCAGGTGATGCATCTGCTGTGGCTCCACAACAACCTGAGCGGCCGAAAGTGCTTCCACAGACATCTTACCTGTCAATACGGACGGCAAACTTGAAGACTATACAAAGAAAGATCGAAGAATTAAACGACAACTTGGTGACAAACGGACAAAAGGAGCTTTCGCTCAACCCTGCGGATCTATCGACCTTGTCAGCCCTAATCAAGGCCTTAGAAAAGCAAACCGTACAATCAGACCCTGTGATCATGGCTGGTGTGGAGCTTGTCATCAAGATTATCACTGAATGGCCGCCTGCACAACGATTACCAGGCCTGGATCTTCTTCGCCTCCTTGCTGCCGCTACATCGGCCACTGCAGAAGTCCACTCAAGTCGTGGCGGCAATATTGTGGATGTGCTGGCAGCCAGCGGCGTGTTTGAGGATGCTGACAGGAGTAACAATATCATGCTTGCGGTACGAACGTTAGCCAATATCTTCGAGACCTATGCCGGGAGGAGCTTGGCCGATGCAGAGTTTGAAATGGTAGAGTCCGGGCTGTCATATATACATTGCTCATTTGCTAATTATCATTCAGATCCATGGCCTTGTTAGATCCTCCTTGGCCCGAGCAAGCAATCGCAACCTCACTATTGCCGTAGCGACCCTCTATATCAACTATGCTGTCCTGTTCACTTCACCCACTCACGCATCGTCTCCAGCATCAGTCCAGCGAGCGATTGATCTCCTAGAGGAGTTGGCATCCATCATCACAGAAGCTTCGGACTCCGAAGCCACATACAGAGCGTTGGTGGCGGTTGGGACGCTGCTGACGCTGGATCAGAAGGTTGGGGATGCAGCGAACAATATAAATATCAAAGGGGCCGTAGGCAACGCCAGAGAAAAGCTCAAGGAGCCGCGGATCAAAGGGGTGACAGCGGAGATAGAGGCCTTGTTGTAGTAGATGCATGTTCCCAGCATTATATGCGGCATTCAGCTCACTCTAGCTATTCATAGCAGTCTCAATAAAATAAAGGACTGCGAATATACTCTTGACGAAAATGCCCGCGTCCAATTCTCTGGATATTGAAATACCGGAGCTCAAAAATGGAAAGCTAAAATCACCGTGGTCCTCCACCAAGCTTCAGTCTTGTCAAATATCGGTTCTCCGTCATGACGAAAAGCTTCACAAATTGCATGACCTCGTATTCCGGGCAGCCTCGACCTAGAAGGCATCTCCATACATGACATGAGCATAAGAGAATCGCCATAAATATTCCTGCATAATCCCATGTTGTCGCAGTAGATTATGGTCAAATACCACCTACTTACAGTTGAGGTTAGGGCCAGTTCCTGCGGAATTTTCCACTCTCGTTGCTTCACACGCACAAAACCAGGTCACATTTAATATTTCGACGTAGAAAAATTAGCACTATTGTGACAAAAATGCGACCGTACACAACCCATCAATCCTGTTTCACAGGCTCCAAAATAATTACTAGAGCACTGCCACCCAAAAAGAAAGGCCGACAATGCCCAGAATAGCAAAACAAATGAATCAATGCATCAGCCGGGAATCGAACCCAGACCTGCCGCTAACACCTTTCCAGTTCAAGTTGAATGGAAGGCGGCAATCCTAACCGTTGGACTACTGATGCTGTTATGACATGACTTTGGCGGAATTTGATTATATAAATCTCTTAGAACCGGGTCGGCGCTAATCCCCGCCGTGCGCCTGTGCCCTCCGTAAATGATTGGCTGCCTACCTTACCTTGCGGGAGGAGTACACCGTAGTCAAAGGTGCGGAGCAGGACTCTGAGCGTTCAAATTCTGAATCTACGCCCTTGTTTTCAAGATTGATATGGACCCCTGTTGGAGTATGTACATAATCGAGAACATTGACTGCGCATGAACTAGTAGTGACCGACATGTAAATCCACATTTGCTCCTGTGGTTAGTCGATCGCGGTTGATCTCACATCAATCTACTGGGACTTGTACGATCTACTGTGTCTAGAGGCAACTCTTCGCGAGTGGGAATGAGGAGCTGAAGCGCTTTGCGTTGGAAGTAGAACTCGACGATGGAGAAGAGATTCTTATCGCCGCAGATAGGGCGTAGAAGTAGGATGGCTGATGAGAGTAGAGTCGACGTGTAGAAGTGGAATGACTGCGTAGAAGTAGGATCTCTGATGAGAGTAGAGTCGACGTGTAGAAGTAGGATGGCTGCGTAGAAGTAGGAAGTAGAATGGATTTTTAGAAGTCCAAAGCTGGAGGCGTTCCTTGAAGGAGCAGGTGGGCAGATGTAGAATTCCAAAGGTAATGGTCCATCTACTTGTAGGTAAGGTAATCGGTGATGGCCCGCCCTGATTTTTGGTTACCGCACGCCCTCATCTATTTCGCATCGTATCAAATCTATCCGTATATCTCATCTATCTGCATCGTATCGTATCTATCTGTCCGTGTATCAGCATCGGAGCCTATCCGTATCACATCTCATCTATCTGGTTAATCTTCAAGGGATGGATCGATCAACTATCCAGGATAGCATATGTCAGATCTATCCGTATATCTATCCGTATATCTATCCGTATATCTATCCGTATATCTATCCGTATATCTACATCGTATCTTATCATATCGTATTAACTGGTTTATCTTCGTGATGGAATGGACCGATAAATCGATCAATCGGTCAAGGGTGCCATCTTATACATGTTCACATATCTATCCGTATATCAAAGTGGGACTCGTACGGTCTACTGTATTGGTCCATCTAGTTGTATTGGAACTATGGTACACTTCATTTTGAAGGCAAAAGATTTCTGCGCACGACGTCACCAACCAGGAGCGCTCCAGTCCCGACGCCAGCATACGGGAGACACCAGAAGTGACCCAGAGACTTGTCTAGCCACTGAGCATACGCTCGAGGCTCAACAACTTCTGGACACGGTAGACAAGTCTCCGTGCCACTTCTGGTGTCTTTCCGTACACCAGCGTCCAGACCTTGCTGCCGGCCTTGTCGCCGTATTCGAGGTACTCCTCGCGGAGGCGCATATAAGCGGACCTCGCCGCTTCGTTGGCGTTTAGCCACGAGCGGCGCTCCATGTGGAGCTTGTAAAGCATCCACATGGTAGCCACGAGGAGCACCCCGAACACGACGACCGCCAACAGCTTGAAGACGCCCCAATTGGACGCCTCTCCCGTGACCTTCGAATCCAAAGTTGCTTGGACCCCGGCTTCTTCCTTTTCGATGTTCTCGGCCACCTGCTGTGACTTGCTGACTAGCTCCTGTTTCATGCTAGCTACTTGCTGTGCCATCGTGGCCACTTTCTGCTCCTTCTCAGCAATCGACTGTTTCATGCTAGCCGCCTCCTGTGCCATCATGGCCAGTTGCTGCTCTTTTTGAGCATTCGCCTCGGTCATGCTGGCCATATGCTCCATTTCAGCATTCGTCCGCGCCATGCTTATCAACTGCTGAGCCATCATAATCATTTGCTGCTTTTTGGAATCATTCGCCTCCATCAAGCTGGCCACCTCCTGTGCCATCATGGCTATCTGCTGCTCTTGTTCAGCATTCGCCTGGGCCATGCTGGCCATATGCTCCGTTTCAGCATTTGTCTGCGTCATGCTTGTCAACTTCTGTGCCATCATCGCCATTTGGTGCTCTTTTTCAGTGTTCGCCTGGGTCATGGTGGCCATTCGCTGTTCCATAGCAGCTACTTGCCGCTCCTTTTCAGCATTGGCCTGCGTCATGCTCGTGACGTGCTGTTCCATCACAGCGATTTGCTGCTGGTTTGCAGCATTCGCCTGGGCTAGCAAGGCATTATCATTTGCGCCGCTTGCTGCCGCCACAAAGGCATTCTGATAATCTTGGGTGGCCTTCTCCAATTGGAGCCTCAGCGATTCCGTCTCTCGGGTGAACAGCTCCTTGGCATGGTCCAACTCCATGTCACACTTCCTCTTCACCTCCTCTTCGAACTTGGATTCCATCTCCTTCACTTGATGTTTCAGCTTTTGAATCTGGATGTCTTTACTGCCAACCGGCTTCAGAACTTCTCTGTTCTCGAACTTCGCGTCGAGCTCAGCATCAACATTCTTCACATGAGTACTCAGCCTTGCGATCTCCTTGTCTTTGCTATCAACCGCTTTTTGGACTTCTCTCTGAACCTTGAGATTGATTGCATTCCTTAGCATCTCAATGTTTCTTGATTTTTCAGCAAGGTTTTGTACTGCTGTGCCATCCTGCCCTGGCAAAACAGGGGCAGCGGAGCCAGAGGTGGCAGTTGATGGGTCTTCAAGCAAGGGGGCCATTATGACCTCAGCTTCCTCGTCAGTTATCGACGACAAGAAAGGTTGTGCTCCGGCAGTGTCCAACCAATTATTGAAAGCCTTATCAATCGGAAACGTCCCCGACGTGTCCGTCACCAGCGGCGCGATCTGCATCGCTTCCGCGTCTTGTCGGTCGTTGGCTGCTTCAAGTGACAGCGTACTCTGCGGGTTGTTGATGGTTTGCGTCGCATCTTGGGCTTGTTGTTCCTGTCGATCAAGATTCTCGAACCCTTCGAGCATAGCACGAGTGAAGTCCTCATCATCTGTGTTGACCGTTGGTCTCTCCTGCGTGATCGCTCCCTCATTGTTTGGTTCAGCGTTAATCTGAGCTGCAAATGCGTAGAAAGAAGGAGCAGTATTCTTCAAGGCCTCAACTTCTCCGTCCTTCTCGTGTAACTGACGTTCAAGGTCCAGCTTCTCTTGACGACAAAGCTGTAACTGCGTACCGAGTTCAGCGACTGAAGTCCGAAGCTGTTGCGTTTCTCCAAGGTGTCCGTCCCAAGTTGACCGGAATTCTTTCATTTCCGCGACTTTTTCGTCGTACGTCTTTTGGATCGCACGTCTCGCCTCTGTTTCCTCGACCAGCTGTCTGACAGTCTGTGACGCCTTTTCTTTCCAGCTCTGTGCTTCTCTGGTCTGCACTTTGAGTTTCTCGTCGAGAAGAATCACCTCGTTCTCGAGCTTGCGGACTGACTTCACAGACTCGTTATACTGATGCTGAAATTGGTGCATAGTTACTTCCATACTGTTCTGCTTCTTCTTAACCTCGTCCACATGCATTTCGCGTGTCACAAGCTGAGCTTCTCGAGATGCGAGCTGTCTCCTGGCCTCTGTCTCAAGCCTTCTGGACTTCGTTAAGTCTCTGTTGAGCTTTTGAATTTCTTTGCGATTGGATTCGAGTTTGTTGTCTCGACGCTTGATCTGCTCAAGTAACTCCTCGGGGGCGGGCTGCGATGTCGCGGTGCTGCGATTGCTGGCTACCTTGTTCGGTGTCGCAACAGCGGGTTTCAGACCCTCTTGCTCCCCGGAAGTGTCTGCATTGCGTGTATGGCGAGAGTCTTGTTCGTTAGTCTCCATGCCAGCAGAATCGGCTAGAGCTTTGGTGTGTGAATGGGTGCCGGCACTCCCTTCGAGTCCGGCTGCTTCTGAAGACTTAGCAGGGGCAGCATTTCCGTCCGATGCGGCCATGTTATGAGGTTGGGGCGTGCCCTGATTATCCAGCTGCATGTCTGACATGTTCTGGTCTTCGCTTGGTTGAGCGGACATCGTGAAGAGTTCTTGTTACACGACTGGTCTATCGTGTTTCGGTGCGGTTTCTGTTGCTTCGAGAAATAGGCTTCCTGAAGCAGTGTTGAGAGATGTAAACGAAGCTGGAATGTTCTATGCTCCATCAGTATGAGGTCAAAAGATCTGTCAAGAGGACACAACTAACCGCTTGAAGAGGAGTTATGACACCTGCCGCTTTTCTCGTAGGTTGAGACGACGACTAGGTAGCCGGTTGTAATCGCAGAGCTTGATCAGGGTAAGGAGGATCGATGCTTGTAGGACCTGAATTGGTCACGGGTTGTCTAGAGGCAACGCTTCGCGAGTGGGAATGAGGAGGTAATGCGCTTTGCGCTGGAAGTAGAACTCGACGATGGAGAAGAAATTCTTCTCGCCGCAGATAGGGCGTAGAAGTAGGAGGGCGGATAAGAGAAGAGTCGACTTGTAGAAGTTGGATGGCTGCGTAGAAGTAGGAAGGATGTGTGAGAAGTAAATGGATCTTTAGAAGTCCGAAGCTGAAGGTGTTCCTTGAAGGAGGAGGTGGTCAGACGTAGAAGTCCAAAGCTTGCAGGTGTCCTTAAAGGAGTAAGAGGTCAGATGCAGAAATCCAAAGCTTGAAGAAGTGCTTGCAGGAGCAAGTAGTCAGACGTAGAAGTTCAAAGCTTGAAGATGTTCTGGAAGACGAGAGTGAGAAGAAGAGAGTGAGAAGAAGAGAGTGAGAAGAAGAGATGGCTGGTGGGGTTGGGATGCAGAAGTGCTCAAAGTGGGAATATCACCAGGGCTGTCCTCGTCTATGGTGTAATTGGCGGGCGATTCAACTCCTCTGGCGCGTCTAAAGGCTCTAAAGGCTGCGGCTGGCATGTGGGCAGTGAATGCAGCGTACAACAATGGACAATAATGGCACAAAAGCCCACGACCCAATGCGGAAAGCACTTCTTGGGCGCGCACAAAGCGAGCACATGGACGAGGCATTCACTGCACGTTCTGGAAGCAGGCAAGAGCAGCCATCCTCGGATTGAGGCAGCTGAGAATTCTCGGACAATGTTGTGTATATGCATATTCGGTGGTCGCGACGGAATGGTTTGTAGATTTGACCTCACGATATGTTCTGACCCAACAGCAGATCCGAAGATGAGGTGGAATGGAACAATAAAGGAGGAAGTTTACCTGAGGAAGGAGGGCGCGCAGGGGTTCGACGTCTCCTTATCTTATCGCTCCCTCAAGAGAGGTCAGACACGCTTGGCAAGTAGGTACCTAGCTTCGTACCGCACGGAGAGATACGGTACCTTACTGTACCTTAGGTACCTCACCTTACCTTAGGTACCATACCTTACCTGACATCTTACGACGAACTACCTTAGGTACTTCGGATCTCAGCTTAGAGGTACCCATACCTGTGTGCCTGTGCTCCTCCCTTCTGTCCCTCCTACCTACTAGAACTGTGAATCACCTTCTGGAGAGGAGGACTGTACTATTTCAGAGTGAGCCTTACGGACGAGAGATGCTGTGAGGCCCATAATCAACGACACTGGCACACGCATCCCGTGCATACATGTCGCTCTCTTCGTCTGTCTCGGGAGCTTCTGCCTCCTTCATTCATTTTACGACCTCCTAAACGCGTCCCAACGAGACCCTGTCCGGCCACTCGATACTGTTGAGCCGGCGCTCTGGACGTCATGTTCAATATCACCTCCCTCGTGCAAAAGGCGCAGTCTCTAATTGACCCGTCCCTGTCGCTATCCTCCTCACCATCTGCTGTCGAGCGGAAACCATCCAAATCGACGCTATTCCGACTGCAATTCCGACTACCCGATACTCAGAACCCGCTGCAGGAGATCAATGCCGAGCTTGCCCTGCCCTCTCCTTCCACTACCAAATCGTCACGTAGCCCTCACAGCGAGATCGATCGGGACCGAGACAAGGGCAACCATTATGTGGGGAAGCTTCACCTGAGCGAGAGCTTCCTCTGTTTCTCCACTCAGCCCAGTAGCTTCCTTCCGTCCGCAAGTACCACGGCCTCGAGCGCATTTACCGGGCAAACGAGAGGTTCCGGCCCGGCTGGTAATGGGTTTGCATTACCACTATGCGCCATCAGACGCGTCGAAAGATTGCACAGTCAAAGCTACGTATTTTCACTAGCAATAACCACATGGAATGGCACTGGGAGCCCCTCAACGGATAAGTCCGTGCCAAAGCTCGGACAGCGACTGACCATCCAACTGGTGGGGAGCAGACAAGCTTGCGAGAGATTTTGTGACGGCTTGAAAAAGGGTCTAAGAGAAGCAGCAAAGGATGTGGAAAACCTGAGGCAGGTGGTTGCTGCTTGCTATTCCGAATACCTCTTCTCAAGTGACTTCAAGAGAGCCGAAGATGGTGGTGCGAGAGGACAAGAAACCCCCAGACCCCCGGACGCTGGCCTGGGCATGGTGTTCAAGTATCCCGGGGATGCTCGCAAACTGCGTGACAGGAGTAAGATGCGGTTGTGGGGCGAGTACATGAGAGGTACGACAATGTCTGGCCACTAAGATACGATCTTGCTGACGCACGTTTACTAGAAAACGGGCGGAACGTGACCCTGATCCGACAGCCTACTTTTCACAAACTCATCCGAGTCGGGCTGCCGAACCGACTACGCGGAGAAATCTGGGAGCTCACTTCAGGATCGTTGTTCCTCCGTCTGCAAAATCCCAAGCTTTACACGCAGACCTTGGCCAAGTTCTCCGGCCAGGAATCTCTAGCAATTGATGAAATAGAGAAGGACCTCAACCGCAGTCTCCCTGAATACCCGGGGTTCCAGAGCGAGGAAGGCATAGGGCGTCTTAGAAGGGTCCTTGTTGCGTACAGCTGGACTAATGAAGAAGTCGGCTACTGCCAAGCGATGAACATTGTAGTCGCTGCTTTGCTTATGTGAGTATTCTCGGACAGTCTGAAGAACCGTAGCTGACCACACAAGCTACATGTCTGAAGCCCAAGCCTTCTTTCTGCTCTCTGTCCTTTGTGATCGGCTGTTGCCTGGATACTACTCCACGACCATGTATGGAACATTGCTTGACCAGCGCGTTTTCGAATCACTCGTTGAAAAAACCATGCCCATCTTGTGGGACCATCTCGTCGAATCCGACGTGCAACTGTCGGTTGTCTCTCTCCCGTGGTTTCTTTCATTATATATCAATTCAATGCCACTCGTGTTCGCTTTTCGTGTCCTTGACTGCTTCTTCCTGGAGGGACCGAAAGTGCTCTTTCAGGTAGGTCTGGCAATCTTAAGGATCAACGGAGAGGAATTGTTGGACGCCACCGATGATGGAGCATTCATATCCGTCTTGAAATCATACTTTTCGCGGCTCGATGAATCAGCGCACCCAAAGTCGGAGAACGAGAAACTGCGTGCGGTGACTCGCTTCCAGGAACTCATGGTCGTCGCTTTCAAAGAGTTCGCCGGCATAACACAAAACACCATCTCGGAGCAGCGTGCAAAGCACAAGGATGCTGTGCTCAACAATATTGAAAGTTTTGCGAAGAGGACCTCGCTACGAAATCTGGGCCCAGACAGTAAGCGTCTGAGCTTGGAAGAATTAGGCTTCCTTTACGATCGATTCTATGGGATACTGTACGAACGACAGCAGCGGCAGGAAATGATCCGTGCCGAGAGTGAAAGGCGTGCCAAATTAGGCAGAACAAAAGCCGCTGAGCTCGTGAATGGGTTGGCCAGCAATGCTGGCCCCGAGGTTGGCCGCGTCGGCCTTGGGCCGAGCCCTTCTCTCATGGACTACGATGCCTTCAGAGAGTTTCTTGCCGCGACGGCAAAGTGGGCCATAACCGATTCACCGAGCTCACCCCAACAACGTGATCAGCCGTTCGAGAAGGATACGTATACCTACTTTGGTGGCAGTACTCGAGGCAAACAGGCGTCATTGTCTCCCTGGGGTGCTGGAAATCCGGAGCCTGCAGATCATGAGTTTATGCGAAGATTATTCCACCGGTGGGATGTGGAGAAGAAGGATGGGCTAAGCTTGCAGAATGTGGTAACTGGCTTAGCTCATATCAAAGGTACAAGGGACCTCATGGCCAGCATAAGCTATTTCTTCGAGTTATACGATGAAGACGGAGATGGCAAAGTTGACCGAGAAGGTATCCTTCGAATTTCGGAAGCTCTCCTGTTTCTCTCGCGGCGAGGGCTCGAGGGCACCTTGTCACCCTCAGCATCCTTGAACGGCCTGAATGAAATGCTCACTGGTTCCACCGGTGCGCTAGAAGATACACGAAAAGGAGGCCTCGATGAGAAATTTCTTGGGAGCGTCAGCGCCTTTATCAGGAGGTGCTTTGAGTATGCAGATCCCGACCACGCCGATCAGGCAGTCAAAGCAGCGGATGGAATGCTCAGTGGAATGGAGCCTGTCAAGGAAGGGATGGAGGCGTTTAGCATTGGGGATGAAGGCGATGATGAGGAGGAGGATCTGCTGGACCTGAATGACGATTCCGCCACTCCCAGCACCGTTCCAGTCTCATCGGAAGCAAGTGACAAACAGTCGCAAGCTCCAGATAGTAGGTCCGCTAAGAGGCCTTCCCTAGCGGATCGACCGAGCTCAGACCGTGTCTCAAAAACAGCAGCTGAATCAGCCAATGTAGCTCTTGACCCGGCTCATCCCCTATGCATCACGCTGCCCACCTTTCGAATGGTCATACTAGCGGATGAATTGCTGCAACAATTCTTCGAATCCTCCTTTCCGGCTTCGTTCCACCTTTCGGAGAAAGGCTCTTCCGGCCCTGCTGCGGCTGCTTCACCCACAAGTCTTACGACGTTTTCGAACCTCGGCAGTGCTAGAAGCGCAGGTCAGGCAGCAGGGACACCATCTGGACCTGCAGGTTCGGGGGCAGTGGTGCCGCCTGGGAAGGGGCTACGAGGTGTACTGGACAACATTGTTAGTGACGGGATGCGCGTAGCGGCAGAAGTAAAGCGCAGGATGGACGAGGCGCAAAGAGAGATGGAGAGGAACGCGCTAGGCAAAGACGAAGAAGAGGATGATGATGAAGCGGGAGACGAAGCAGCCAAGGCCGGTTATGCGGGAGACGCCGAAAGGAGAAGTGTGCGGGAGCGCGATCATGATCTGCTTGAGGGGGCCGAAGCCGATGCTGGGAGTCTGAAGGAAAGGGATGTTGAGGCTGAGTCCCCGGATTTGATGGATGTCGGGAGCGGAACTCGAAAGAGGGTCGACAGCGCTAGCTCGGACACGACAAAGACGGTCGAGTTTGAACGATGAATTTTTGGAGGCCACTCTCGGATTCTCTACCACAACAACATGGTGTCCCCAGCGTCGTCAGCGGAGCGGTGTTTCGTCTTCTCTTCGATTTCTCATTGTCTTGTTATTGCCGGTGTATCAGCGAGAGGACTTTGATGTTATGGTGTTGGATGGGGCTTGAAGGGATCCTTGGGCCTGGTCTCCTCCGACGTGCCTCCTCGGTGGGCCATGGGCGACGCCTAAGAAAGAAAGGGGTCGATGTCTTCATGTACGACTGAATCTGCGGGGGAATGCAGGCGGAGAGGCGCGAAGGGACAATCTAGGATGGAAAGCAAGGGCCATTATGAAGGAATTTGATCAAAGCTTAGCGACTGTACAAGTGGTCGACAGCTTGCCGTTGGATAAGGTAGTTGAAGAACGAAGTTCTAGATTACTAGTAGTCTAGTGTTGGAGACTGCAGTTGCTGTCGCATTATTGCTGTTGACCGCGGGATCAAGCCCATCTACCTTACATGGACATGCAGCAGCTTAAGGTTGACTCAGGCATTATTGAAGTGGCTACCTGTGATCTGGGCGATGCGAAGCGTCGAGGTTCGAAGATGAGAGATGCGGGTGGAAGCGGTTAGTTGGGCGAGTAAGGGGCTGAGGACAGAGAGACCCTTGACACAATTGGATGATTGGTACTCCGTACCTGCGAGCGCTTGGGCTGCCTGCCACACACGAGCCCGTTGCCTGCCTTACCGTCCGCGGGTACCGTATGCAGCACGGCCTGCTTGAGTTTGAGGGTCGGGCCGAGTCCCGTCCGCCGTTGCTTTATTTGCTTTGATCACGCACGGGAAGTGTGTTGGAGAGACCGTGGTGTTCATAAAGACCTTAGGCTGGTAGGAACCTTACAGAGGGAAGATGGGCTCAGATGTTTTGGAGCCCCTAACAACCTAAGAGAAATATCATGTCTGATGACGGGGAACCGAGTGCAGATGATGCGGACGCATGATCAGCGATAGATGGAGACTTGTACATGGTCCGTGATAATAATGATGGGTAATTCTGGATAATTGTATTGTTTACTGCCGTTATTATTATTCATCTTCCTCACCGATCTCATATGTTCTCTCTCGCTATTCATTCCCCTCTCCTCTCTGCATGCACATTGCATGCAGTGTTGCGTCAGCGTCCGTTGAGGATCTGTGCGTATGGCTGGCTACTGGGTACTCGTAACAATTTGTGGGCTTGCTACCTTAAGTCAGGCACCTCCGCGACCAACCTGCCAGTACCAAGTAAGGTGAATATTCGTAGCTTCGTAGTCAAACTGCTGCCCTGCCCTGGCACGCGGCAGCTAAGTAAAACTGCCTGAAAACTGACAGTTTTGTGAAGGCTACCTGTACCTTAGATAAGACCACAACAAGTCCCACCTTCCAACCACCCCGGTCCCATTCGCGCTCTGTTCTGTTGTTCATCTTCCCTGCCTACCTTACGCTACTACTACCCTGCCTTACTTACCTTACCTCACTTGTCCTTCTTTACTCGACCTTTCCAACCACCCCGCCTCCCTTTCTTCGTCTTCCATGACAATCCACCATCGCTTCATGTTCGACCTCACTTGACGCACTTTCCACGCCTGCTGCTTCACCCCGCTTCCATTCACTTGCACCTTCGCCATCCCGCTCTTTCTTACCTTTCGCTTTCGCTTGGCCTTTGCATCTGGTCAATTACAGCTGTGGTTGCCTGCTTGTACCAGTGACCTCCTATCTAACCGTCTCACCGACTCACCGATAAAGAGGTGGGGCGGGGAACTGTCAGCATCACTATGTCGCGACGCTACCCAGTCTCGGAGCTTTACGAAGAGCGAGAACGTGACTACTATCGCAATGGGCGCGAACGGGAATATGACGAGGTGGACGTCATTCGCCGACCCGAGCGCCGCAGAGAGCCTGAGTTTCTTCGTGAGGATTATGGTCGCACTTCGGCCGGGCCCTTGGTCGTGAGGGAACGAACTGAAGAGACGTACACGCGGCCCAGAGAGCGGGAGCGGCCACGCGAGCGCGAGCGCGAGAAGGAAGAGATTGAAATCGTCAGGTCTCGCTCCGTCCCACGCGACTGGGAGAGAGAGGAGATTGAGTTTACTCGCGCCCGTGAGCGGCCAAGAGAGCGCGTACGGGAGCGAGAGCGAGAGCCTGAACGTGAACGGGAGCGTGATAGAACAGAGATCGAAATCACTCGCCAGCGAGATCGGCCCCGTGAGCGCGAGACGACAGAGATCGACATCATCAGGGCTCCTTCACGAGGCAGAGAGAGGACACCAGAGCCTGAGATTATCCGCGAGCCAGAGATCCATCAGAATGTCGTGACCCACCACTATCATATCGACCACGGTTAGTGTTTCAACGGTGAAGCTGAAACCCTGGGAATTTCTACTAACACAGGCAGGAACAGGTACAACGAGGCTGCCTTCACCATCCCCACCACCTGCCCCACGTCGCCCTCCCTCTCCGCCGGTGCGTGAATTCGAAGAGATAGACATCCGCAAGCGGTAAGTGCTCAATCCTGTCTGGCAGCCAAGTTGACAATAGTCCTGACACTGATTTCAGTGGGTTTCGAGGAGGCCGTCCCTATGACGATGAGCTCATAATAAGAGAGCGTGAGGGGGAGCGTCGTCGCCCTCGGTCGCCCAGTGCACCTCGAATGTTCTCGCAATCCGAACCCGACATTTTGGCCGAGGCAGACTACTACAATCGCCGCGCAGACGAGCGACGGTATATGGGCGAGGCGTACAATGGTGCGACACGCGATTGGGCAATTGTAGATGTACCTCCTGGTACGAAACGGGTCCAAATGGAAGGCATTGGGGGCGCGACGGAAGAGATTACCTGGCAACGGTACAATGGCGTGCGACGGTCGAAGTTCATTCCGGAGGGGCCACCTGAGCCCATCCGGGAGGAAAGGCGAGAAGAGAAGGAGGTGATCATTGCGGAGACACCTAGGAGATATGTCGGGCAGAGGCCAAAGCAGCGGGAAATGTGGACAGAAATCACCAAGGATCTGGTTCTGAAGGAAGCCATTGAGGAGATTGGTTATGATTACGAGGAGACGGACTACTTATTCTATGTCTTTGAGTACCTGCGCTATGTATGACCCCCACCGCGCGTGCGCATTTATGGTGGACACCGTGCTGACACCCAGTCTTACAGGAGGATGTTTCTGAATTGGTGGAGCTCTCGGAAGCCATCCGACGGGAACGGCGTGGGCGCATTCGCGAGATCCAGTGGGAGCGGGAGCAGGTCAATGAGCGTCGCCGCTACCCAGAGGAGAGGATCATTGAGCGGGAGGTCATCTTCGATTCGCGACCGCCTCCTCGAGGGTATATCCGATGAAGTGGCCGGGAGCGATTTGCTTTGCTTGTTCCGACGAACCTTTGCAGCGTGCACCCTCAGCCTCGTGTGCTACTCGCACCATTCATGCTAACGAGGCGCTGATGAATGACGATTTCCAAAGACTTGCATCTTCATGACATGACGTGCTACGGCCGCGCAAGGAGGAGATGAGGCTCTCTCTTTTCTCTTTCCACGAAATTCTCTTACGGGCTACGAATCGGACTGCATAGTAGATATGGGATAGCATTTCCAGATGAGAGATGAGAGAAAGGCAGGATGAGTTGCTTGTTTGTTCTAATAGTCGCTATCTGTTTACTTTTGAAACTCTCCCCCCGACCAGACTCAGTATCTTCGTGAATGATGTGAGAAGTTGATTAAACATGTATGTATGTATGTATTGTATGTATATATGGCTCACCCGATTTGGCAGTAATTCGCGGGAAATGCGCCCTTGACGCCCTTCAACTCGCCCTCCCACCAGTCGTCGGTGCTGTCTGTCTTCTTGATGACGCGAATGCGGTCGCCTTCCCTGAACGACAGGTCTCCTGCGTTCTGGCCCTGAAAGGCGTAGAGAGCTGTAGCAAACGAGGACTGCGCCGAAGGCAATCTCTTGGGAGGAGGCGGAGGCGGGGGTCTCTTGCCAGCTGCGGCGGCGGAAAGAACAGATGACGACGATGGCTTGCGGTCCCGCGAGAAGTAGTCCGGTCGAGATTGGGCAGTAGGACTGGTGATAGCAGAGTTGCTTGTCCTGAAGGATGTCACGGAGTCACTTGGAGACGCAATGGACGGTATCCGGGCCCGCGGCGCCTCGTCGGGCGATTGAGCGTTGGCGGAGGACGTCCGCGACAAGGGGGCCTGCGCCTGGCTGCTGGCGCGGCGGCCAAAGCTGCTCAGGCCGTTCAGCATCCTGCTGCTGCTAGAGGAGGACTTCTGCTCGTCTAGCTCCATCGGCCGGTGCACCGCCTTGCCGTTCGCAATACAATGGATCTCGGTCTCCACATGCAGGTGCACCGGTCTGAAACTGGCGTCCCATGCACTCACAATCTCTTGCGGTGAGACAGCTTGTGAAGGATACTGAGACTCTTCGCAGTAGCTGTGCAGGGTCGTGTAGTATTGAGCTAGCAAGCTGTACTGTGTCTAGATCTGCGCCGAGAGGATGTGCGGGAGTAGCGAAAAGGCAGATGCCACGATGTTGGGAAGATGTTGCTTGAGATGATCGTCTGCCGCTTGATATTCCTGAATCGAGTCAATGGCTAGCCATGTAAATCCAGCGCCCGACATACCTCTGTAGCTCTTGCTAGCTCCATTTCAGCCTTGTCTAAAGCGCCATTTTCCCGGTCGGAGCGGTTGGTCTTCTTCCTGTACGAGTCCACACGGCTCTGGTAGCGATCAAAGTCCGCCTGCGTTCATCAGCACCATCATCTCATGAGCGAAAGCAGTGTTGCCAGCTCCGCCAATTAATCGACTGTGCTGTGTACTGACCTTTAGATTTTCTCTCTTTTTTATTGTCTTTTTCAAGGGACTGAGATGTTCTCTGGCATCCATCGCAGGCTTGACTATTCTAGCATCGGCCAGATTGACTTCTTCAAGCAGCTCTGCCCTCAATTCTTCGTATGTTGAGTTCAGCTTCGATGCCCTCTCTCTGGTGTGCTTCGGAGTCTCCGCAGGCTGACGACTGTAGTCGCTCGCCGATACGACGGGCTGATACAGGGTGTCGAATTCCTTTGCGATGGATTGCTGCGTGGCCAGGATCGACACCCAAGAATCTCTCCAAGCTTTGGAGGCGTCGATTATCTGCAGCAGGAGGCATCAGCACTTCGGTCACCCACATTGCGCTTGTATAGTGAGCCATACCCTTGTCAATGCCGTGTCGGCATCTTCAAACTCTTTCAGAAGCATGGCAACTTGGGACTCATCGGCGCTCTTGGAGCCGCCAAACCTCCCCAGCCGGCGCTGCACGCTGCTCATCATGCTTGCAGCCATTGTTCGTATGTACAATGTCCAATTGGACGACCTGTCATGCAGGAGTAGGTGACCAGGCAAGCCGTTGGAGGAAGATTACGAAGCTGTCAAGCCCACGCAAAGAGGCGAGACGGCGGGGCTGTGGGGCGGGAGCGGGGCTCGGATCATCTTAGTCAAGAGCAGGCCTTCTCCATGCATTGGATCCCATACGGCTACGAATATTAAGAAAAATTGGGTGGAAACGTAAAGGATACACAAATTTGCCTTTATACAGATCAACACAGAAGATAAACCCCGAGACAATTGTACTCGTGCGAGGGTGCAGGACTCTAGAGAAGGGACTGAGGGCAGGCGCTCGATACCTAATAATAGTACTGTAGTAAGCAACTTTCTGGCTTTCTCAATGATCGTTATAATCAATCACGTGATCGCGTGTCTCCCTCGTGTAAATCCGTAGAGTCTTGGACACGAAGCGGATCATATCGTGATTTACAGGCGCGCCGCTTAGTCCATACTCCGAACACCATCCAGCCAGCATCACCAAGGCATGCTAGGCACCACTTCAATGAACGACCTTCGGGTACACGACGCCCTGATAGCCGCGCATGATTATAACGTCCTGCTACGCATCACGATGACACAATCAGTGGCACAGCGAAAAAGCAATGCCCCACATGTGTAGTATGTTCTACCCAGGTCCCATATGGCATCCTCTCATCCTACTTCGAGCGCAGCCTTCGCGCTGCCCTCAACACAAAACACGGCTCCAATCAATGAGTTCCGCTGTCTCTATACCCATGATTTGCGCCGGAAGCAGAAGCGTTGGCAGGATGGCTTCTTGAGATTCCACACATTCAACAAGCGTGTGATGGTGTATGATGAAACCCGGAACTTCATCGGAGATACCCATTGGCGGCAGGATGGGGAAGTTGAGGATGGAGAGGAGCTGGAGCTTGAGAAAGGGGTTTTGGTGCAGGTGCAAGAGGCGCTGGGAAGGATAGAGCAGGATCTGACCGGCCTCTTCGAGAAAAAGCTCAAGGACCGCGAGGTCCGTACAAACCGAGCCATGACCACAGCCCAGAGGTCGCCCGTCCGAAAGAGTCCTGTCAACCCACGCACGCCAATGACTGGTGCGTCAAGGCGCGATACCCGCTCGCTGGCACCGTTATCCCATCTACAATCGAGTGGCATGAATGCCCTATCAGGCGCAACGGGTCGTCCATATGGAAGAGCGTCCTTTCCAACGCAGTCGCCCTTCGAACAACAGCGCAAATCAGCCGCAGACAGCTACTCGAAGACACCTGACAGAGCTCCAAAAAGGCAAAGAGTCGGTGGCCAATTACAAAAGACGAATATCGATGCTTATTCTAGTCCGTCATTGCCCAAGACCGCTCGAAGAAGCCCTGATATCATCGAAGTGGAAAAGTCGACTGCGCCTGCGGTCTCAAAGGCGAATAATCCCAAAGGAGCTATACGAGGTTCAGGTCTAGGCAAGGCACGGCCAGAACTCACGACGAGCCAAACCCAAGCTGTGCAGCAGCCTGCAGTAACCGACGCTCTTCGCACACGCATCCCATCGCCTCCTGTGAGCACTTCTAATCAGATAAGCGCCGATGATTTCCAGTCTCTGCAGTCCCTCTCTCCTGCACGCGAAGAGCCCTTGTCGGCGCAGGGAGACAGTCCTCCCAAGGTCTCTCTGCGCTTGTTTCCGAGTTCAACGCGCCGGAAGTTGATCAGTCAAGGCTCATCCACCCCAACGGTCGGTGGGACAGACTCGAGGACCAAATCGCGGAAGATCCAGGACGTTGTAAAGGACAAGGAAGAATCTCCACCCATCCGCTCCACGCCGAAAGATGACTTGGGAAAGTTTTGTCAGAAGCAACATGAGCGGTTAAGTTCAAGACTTTCGAAACAACTTGATCAAGGCCAGACCACAAATGGGAGAAGGTCCAAAACGAACTACGAGCCAAGGCTGGGTCTGACCAATCGGCAAAAACGACAGGCTCTCACCTCAGACCCTGAAGTTGCTTCAGATGAGCTTCCACCAGCGTCAGTAAAGGTAGGACTCACAACGGACGTCGATAGACGATCTAAACCTCCAGATGCTCGACATGATGTTACTTCGGTGGCACCGGCGGAAGACAACTTCACCATCAGTGCATCGACCCAAGCTGCGCTCGCAGCCGTGACATGGCCCAGGCTCAACGCGGATGATCCTTCCCTGGTCTACGCTACGCTGGACGAACGATTGCTTCTTCAGAGACCGCGGCCTGGTGAGAGAAGATCGACGGGACTCAAACGTACACAGTCAGATGCACTTGCCTCCCGCAAGCAGGTCGCTCCGGGGAACAGCGGGCGCCAGCTGCACAAGCAAGTATCGGCACCGCCGGCTTTGCCAGAGGAAGGGTCGGCCATAAATGGTTTGGAAAGGGCGCAGGGGGTGGATGACGATGTTGGCCCCTGGAGTCGGGAAGCCTTTGATCTCTTTGACTGGAAACGCCCAAATAACGGCGACGCCAACATTGCTATCTCTGGAGTGGGATGAGATTGCGTATGCATGGCCATAGTCCAGGAACAACGAACAGAAACAGTCACAATATGCTTCCATCGCACTCAGGATAGGCTATGGATCAAAGGTTCGCTAAGTCAGTATTAGCTACAAAATTCATAACAAATGAAAAGTGACTGGATCGACCATGTGAATCACCGGAGTCTGATCTGACGGCTGGGGGTCTGCATAACAATCTGGACCTCCCCGGACACGAGCACCCCCATTAACGCCCACTAGTGCACTGACGAAAAGGGACCGGACAAACGAATGCCGCCAAAGGTGAGATAAAGGTAAATGAAAGTCCAGTCAATGGATGTCAACATGAAAGCCAAGTGTTAGGAAGGCGTCCCTTCCTCTTCCTCCCGCGGGTGGATCAGGAACTGTGCGTTTGAGTATCTCGACGCTTGCAAACTATGACGACCCTTTCCCTTGGGGTGATGGTGCAGATGCCCCACGTCGTGTTTGCCTGCAACCGTTAGTATCAAAGTTTCATGTAAACCGCTTCTTCTACGGGAGCATATCTTACCATCGCAGCAAGCCCGTACATTCTCCACTCCATCCGACTCCATTTCTTGCTGTCGAATCACGGCTCTTACATCTTCCGCAGAGTCATGGACTTCACTAGCCTCGTATATGCTGGCGTCTTGGGCACTTCGACGACTGCGTCGGCTTGAAAACGATGCCCGGGGTTCATCCGCCATGGATGACCCTGGCCGCCAGTAGCTCTTCAATCTGGATATGGAGCTTTGCCGGTTTTTTGTCTTGACGCTACCAGGAGTCTGTCGGCTGTTGTACGAAGACATGTTGGATTCTCTTTGTGCCGGCGATGAGTTCGCGGTAGTGCGGCTGTTGTACGATGACAAGGAAGCAGGCTTGGCCATGCCACGGCTGCCGGAGTATGCGGGATTGAATTCATTGACTTCCTCCGGAGTGATATGCTGCTCGTCTACAGGTATAGCGTCGCCACCTGTCCTCAACAGCAGATAAGATAATGCATTGAACCAGGTCTCGTGCCTTTGACCAGTTGTAGCTGTGAACTTGATCGGACGGCTGGGAGTAACAATCACAAGACTCTTACGGTGCAGGCCAGGTGGCATTGGATTATCGTCTGTGACCACACGAACCGCTTCGATAGGAACGCTTTTGGCTTTCAGCTCAGACCTTCCAGCCATGGAAGGATCCTTATCACTCCAGTACAAGGTCCGTGTATAAGGGTGCACCCAGAAGAACCGACGGTGCCGACTGTTGGAAAGGTCGCCACGTCCCGCTTTCCTTGTGTATTTCCACAAGAACTCTCCAATCATCGTCTGTGTGATGGCTTGGATCATCCTAGGATCTGTCCCAGCCTCAAAGCCATGAGGCATAGGCATGCCCTCGTAGCGTATGTTGAAGCGTTGATCCAGCTCCGAAGCGAAAGACGATACAGATGATCGTCGGGTTGTGGCAGGCGAGGCCACTTCACTGCGGCTGGAGCGGCGAGCTCGGGGTGTTGCCCCTCCCTTGGGTGGGCTCTGATACACTGAATTCGGTGTCCGCGGCCGCAGATGCGGAGTAGTACTCCTGTAAGCCGAGGCTGGCACAAGCGGAGGTCCCATGGAGCCAGCCTTGGATTCGGTCGAGGATACTCTTTGTGCAGCTGCTGCGATGACCTGTTTGTGGTCGGGCGGGAGCGGAGGGTGAGTGGAGCTTCTATGACTGCTGACACTGCCTGAGCGTCTGAACGGTTTTGCCGCAGCAGGGTCATCCCTGAAGGCCTCAGTCATAGCCCTACCTCTGATCACGCTATCACTGTCACCAGCATCGTCCCGGCCTGACAGCTTGATAACCGACTGTGCAGACGAGGGAGGTCTTGCTGGCGATGCCGGTGCACCTCTCCGCTCCTCGGCAGTAGCAATTGCCTGTACGCCGGCTTCTTTCTTGTTGAAGAGGTCGTCGATGATTTCGGAAGATAACAACGTCTGCGAGCTCTGATCGGAGAATTGGACGCTGGACATCTTTGGCTTGCTAGGGCCATTGTGATCGGTCTCTTGTGATGTCTTCTGAACGACATTCGCGGATATATCCTTGAAAGGCACCTGAGCATCATCATCAGGTTGCCTTGATGTGATATCTGTGACAGGTTGACTGGTCTCGTCTTCCGCAATCCGCGGCTCCATTTTCTGTTTCGCTTTGCTCCACCCGAACATCGTGCTCACAAAACTTGGCTTCTGTTCAGCAACGGTATCTTCTCCAACGGCTGGCTTTGGTGCGGGCGACTCGTATTTTGCCTCATCGGTTGTTTGCGCTGCAGCATCCGTTGCATCAGTGCGGAGGAGCGCAGCATGCGCAATCGGTTCGGTCGCCTGAACTTGAATTGGAGAGAATGAGAATTGAGGCAATCCTGGGGCCGCGAGTTCTGTGAGGGAGTCATCAGCAGAAGCGTCGATGGGTATGATACTCTGGATATCGATGGGCGAGAAGTCCAGAGAGGGTCTCTGCTGCTGGGGTTCCTCCCTCCGCTCCTCGGCTAGACTTCGACCAGTCGAAGCAAATATAGGTTCGAAAACAGGAATATTTTCTAGGAGCTGGCTTGCTTGAAGATCTCCACCCGTTTGCGGTGGAGGAACATATGCCTCAGATGTCGGGGCCAACTGTGCGGCCTCAGGCATATCCGCCAAGGCTTCTGCGCGATGTACTTGGACGGCTACAGGTGCAGGAGTTGATGTTGACGCTTTAGATGCGATTGGATCTGGTATCCAAGGGTCGGTCATGACCGCCGCATCAGCCATCTGCGGTGCAATTGGCTTGGGCTTAGCCTGCGAACCAGGCGAGACGACTTCAGCCGCAGAGTGAGTGACGTTCGGTGTAGAAGTTGGCGAGACGACATTGCTACGGCTTGGGGTCCCGTCGGCACTGTACGTTTCCGCGAAGCCTTCCGCTCCAAGGTCATCTAGTTCAGCGAACAAACTCTGACCTCCTTGCCCAGGTTGCCCACTCTGGCTGACAAAACTGGCCGGTGAGTTTTTGGCACTAGACTGATTACTACCGAAGCCTCCCACGTCCGGACTCATTCGAGATCGACGTGCTCTGTTCATCTTAAGACGATAGCGTTGTTGCTGATGGCTTATTGGTGTTCTGATGGAATTGTCATCTTGCTCGTCCTCGGAAGTGGATGCAGTGCTAATGAATGAGTTTCTGCTGCCAGCCGTGGCGATAGACTGCCTCATCGACTGATTTGCCCGAATTGTATCGGTCCCTGCAGCTCCAGCTTCTGTCTCGGTGAGATCATCACTACTGTCCCCTGCTATGCTCTCAACTCCTGTCTGGAACGCATCTGTTTCCGTGGTGGTGCCATCCTTTTCGTGAGCAGTCTCGAAAGCGTCACTAGTGTCGTTTGCCGTCTCACGATCATTAGAGGCCGTGGCATATGGGGACTGGATCCTTCTGTTGGGGCCTCCGCGGTTGGAAGCCATGTCAGCACCATCATGATCTTCCCAGTTACCGTCATCCAGAGAAACTTCTGTGGTGGATGTCCGCCCTATACCCAATTGGCCGGGTTTAACTGGTTTCTTAAACGGATCTTGCTGGGTTCCAGTCTTTTTCCGTTTTCCATTGTGATTGCCCGAGCCTGCAAGCGCTCCATCTCCTCGCCGCAGTTCAAGTTCATCCCTAGCCTCTTGTAACATTCGTTTTAACTCAATCTTCTCCGTTTTCTCCCTGTGGATATTGCTCTTCAGATTTTGTATCATTCGGTGAGCGTGGTGCAGTGAGCTCTTCAACGTTTCCGACTCGAGCATGCTGTGTCTGGGTGTCCCTTTCGTAGGAGAAGGTGGGGGTGAACTTTCAGGGGTGGTTGCCTCCACCGGCACGTCGATCTCTTCAGATCTAGTCGCTCTGACGGGACTATGCTCATCATCCCTGTATCTTCCGGCTACGGCCTTCGCGAGCTCCTGGTTCTGTGAATTCAATTCTTCAGCCTTTCGTTGCAGGACCGCCCGCTCGTTATCGGCAGCTGCGAGATTCCGCCGCATCAAGGACAGCTCAGCCTCCTGTGTCTTTTTCAACATTGCAACTTCTTCAACGGTCTTCCCAAATTGCTGCCTTAACTCGTCCAACTCTCTCTGAGTATTGAGCTTCTCAGTATTCGATGCAGCAAGGGTTTGAGCCAATTTCTGTTCTCTTTCTGTAGACTCTTTGCATGTTGCCATGAGATCATGAACCTGTGTCTCCAAGCTCCAATTTTCATCTTTGTAGCGCTGTTCGCTTTCTGTGAGGGCACGCAGGCGCTGCGTAAGCCCTTCTTCTTGCGCTTCTAGTCTGGACTTTTCAAATTCCACCGCCTTCAAGGCCTCATCTTTCTCCACAAGCAAGGCTTGAAGGCTCCGCACCTGCGCCAAAAGTGACGTGCTGATTTCCGTCGCGAACTCGATGTCGTGTACCCGGTTAGATGGCTGATTGCGGTGTTTCCGGGAGGGAACATTGACTTTAGAAGGAGAAGCTGTTGCTTGACTGGAGAAAGTCTCCCCATTCGGACCCGTCTCCACGCTGACCAGACTCGACTTGGGACCTAGGAAGGCTCTCGCGCTCTCTCGGCCGACCTCATTGTATTCTCGTTCCAAGTCAGCCAGCTTCTGCCGTAGCTCCGGGCCCATCTCCTCCTCGGCATGTTGTTGTCCCACTTCCTTTATCCGTTCCAGGAGCTCTGCCCTTTGTTTGACCAAAGTTGTACCGAGATTGGAGGCCTCTTGAATCCTTCGCTCCGTCTCCTCAAAGTGCGCTTCGAGAGCCCGTCGCGCCTGTGTGGGAGAAGCTGAAGAGCCGAGCGAGAATAGCTGGGTGTTGATGGCAGAAAAGCGGTGCGAATGTCGGTT
Source organism: Symbiotaphrina buchneri (assembly GCA_001599915.1). NCBI lineage: Eukaryota > Fungi > Ascomycota > Symbiotaphrinales > Symbiotaphrinaceae > Symbiotaphrina > Symbiotaphrina buchneri. The sequence goes on along the minus strand of BCIG01000003.1, from coordinate 253,390 downwards.
GTGCGACGGCGTAGAAACGAAAGGGTCTTCCTCAGTTTGGGAGGCCATCTTGCCCTCAATGACAGCACAACAGGGACTAGATGATCAGGGTTCGGACGAAGCTCGAGGAACGACGCGCGATAGCCACACAAGAGCGTAGTCACTGCTGCAAGCGTACCGTGTGGGCACGCCGGCCTTGTCCGTACAAACTTGACGCAGTGACAGGCACGAGAAGACCAATGACTATCAGTCGCGTCTTTGGACCGCAAAGGAAGGTCAACTAGACCTGAAATCGTCCGGCACGATCGTTTCTCGTTGTACCGGGCAATGAATGGAATGCGGGCGACGTCCTTTTACTTCTGCCAAGGGAATTTGACGCGTTTCATCGTTTTGTGGGGTGAGTCTGCACGATCAGCAAGGGAAGGCGGCAGCGACAGTGACGGCCGACAACCTTAATTGCAATCAGTAATGAATATCTAGGTTGCACATGTTGAGACGAATCAGAGGGGTTGACAATCGGACGACGCGCCGGGCGGGCGGGTGCATAACAAAGGTCGTGGTTCGTTGCGAATCGCTGCTTTATCTGTTTAGTGAGGTGCGGATGGTTGTCCATCGCTTAATATTAATCCTCTTGGCGAGCTCAGAAATAACAAACAAGGCAATCAGAAGCTGCAGGGGCACATCACGCACAGCCACCAGGTAGGTGTGGCGCCCGCTTATGTAAGTCAGGGTGTCTTAATTATCGCGATCCCGATTGCTAAACATTCTGCGAACTCTGTGCCTTCAGAGAGGATTCGTAGGTGGTCGAAACCGGCTGTCCATCTTTACTTTCCAAGAAGCTCTACAAGTTCTATTCATATCACTATCTATACATACTCTGGCTCTGCCCACCATGGCAGACGCTGTAGAAGCACAGTCTTTACCTCCATCTGCAGCCGATGACGCTATGCCGATGTTCAAGAAGCGCGCCAACAAGCCGAAATCCAACTTTCGCAAGCGCCCTGCGACACCTCCACCCGCAGACTCAAACTCCGACTCCGAGTACTCTTCGCAGGACGAGGAGGGAGGGCGCATAATCAAGAAGAGGCGGAAGAACACTGGTGCAGTCGTTGCTTCGTCAGGGCTCCCGAAATCGAGATATGATGGCCTGGAAACTACTCAGTTCAAGGGGGATCGCTCAAAGGAAATGGATCTCACCAATGACGCCACGAAGCATTCCAACTGGTTTGAGGAGCAGTCATCCGGGGACCTCGACTCGAAGAATCTCTTGGGAACGACTCGAGCCCGACCAGATAATGATGGCAATTACAAAGGCGCAGCCAATTACCAGACGTTCATACCAAAGAATCCCAACGCTCCGACGCGTCAAGCCGGGCCAGTGAAAGCACCAACGAACATTCGTACAATCACTGTGACTGATTTCGCGCCTGATGTCTGCAAGGATTACAAACAGACAGGCTTCTGTGGGTTCGGCGACAGCTGCAAGTTCTTGCATGCGCGAGAGGACTATAAGCAAGGCTGGGAGTTGGACCGAGACTGGGAGATCGGTACAAGAGGCAAGAAGGTTATTGGCAAGACAGTAGCCTCGGCGAACAGGAGCTCCAAAGGCGATGGGGAGGATGATGACGACGATGACGAGATGCTTCAGAATATACCTTTTGCGTGCATTATCTGCAAGGAGCCCTACAAAAATCCGATCGTCACCAAATGCGGGCACTACTTTTGCGAGGCCTGTGCCTTACAGAGGTATCGGAAGAACCCGTCATGCGCAGTGTGTGGTGCTGGGACTGGGGGCGTCTTCAATGTCGCCAAAGGCTTGCGGAAATTACTGGACAAAAAGAGGGAGAGGGCTCGCAAACGACGAGAGAAGGCATTAGCGGAAGGTGAGGAGGTCAGCGAAGACGAGGAAGAGCAGGTGGAATGATGGAACTTGGTCACGAGTCATGTTTGAGCTGTACATAGAAATGACTACGAGGACTCAATACCATGAGTGAGCAATATGATTTCGACGTACTCGGGGACCCATTCTTGTCCACGGTTGTTTATGCCGTACTGCAGTCTGCTGAGATATTAGATCAGCATGGAACAGCGCATTCTGCGCTCTGAGATCATTAGGACGTGATGAGCGGGCAAAGTCTTCAAGAAGCAAATCCCATGTGCTTTTCTATTAGATCCCGTAACAAAGGGTTGCCATTATGCGCCAGCCGTAACTACCAATGCAAAATATTCTGTTTCAAAAGGGGACATAAAATTTCAACGCCTTGGCCAAAAGAAGAACGAGCGTCCTCTGGATCAGTCCCGCCCCCTGGCAGTACGCCATACACGATGCCCTGAGCCATGCAGCTCACCCCACTTTGCCTCTAAAGAGCCTGACTCGATAGCTTTTCCAGCCGCCTAGTTTCCTGTAGCTCCATGACCCCTGACAGATGCCACAAAGCAAGGAAGGGGATGGGGAAAGGAAAAGCTGACAAAAAGCCCGCTGCCCAAAGAAATGCCGCCATAACAGAAGCCAAGATGTGCTGATACAGGAACCCGCGAGAAACTCCAAAGTTTAAGCAAATTCCAATCCATAAGCGCGTGCGCCAGTGCGTAAACCTCTCCTACACACAGTTGCCACGTAACACCATAGCAGAGACAGATACGACGGCTGAAAAGCAGACTCCAAGCTGAAAGGATGGATGAGTAGCCAAGAGGAATGACAGTAACCAGCAATACGACATGGGGTACTCCGAAGGCTTCTGCAACGCAAGACAAGCGCCTCAAAAAGAAGTGGCTCCATAGTCAGCATTTGTACATTGAGAATCGCTCAACTCCGTTTCAAGTCACGCCTCCGGTCTCAAATTCCAATACGCCTAACCCCACACAGAAGCTTGAACACCAAGAGCACTCTTAGTGCCCCATACGCCGCTTTTGCTGCCCCAGCCCAAGCCCACATTGCTCTCGGGGGCGCTGACGGCTGGGGTCGAACCGGCCGAGGTAGTTTTCTCGGTCGACTGTTTATCTTCGTTCGGCGCGAACCCGTAACTAAGTGGAGATGGAAGAGGGGTGGTGGAGCGCTTGTTGAGAGCAGGGTTAGCAGCCTGCCCTTGTACGTTACCAGCGGGTCTCGTTCCGATGGGAGCGACGCCGCCAGAGGTAGGACCGGACTTGGCATTCTGTCTGGGAGGCGAACCACCGGGGGACGAGGTCGAAGTTCGACTAGATTGCTGCGCGTTCTCGAAGAGGCTGAAGCTGTTGGGGTTGGACGCGGGCGAAGAGGTGCTGTTGGCTCGCGAGCGCTGTCCTTGATGCCCAGGTTGCGACTGTCCCGAAGGAGCAGCATGTGGCGCTGCTTGTTGTTCGTTTGTGCCGCTCTCAGCCGACGCCAGGCTGGCTTGACTCTGAGCCATTCCGAACGGATCGAACGCCAAAGGAGACTGGCCGCGAGCACTGGTGGCGGCAGAGGCGGGAACGCTGGCAGCTTGAGTCCCAGGACGAGGTGTGTGGGTCTCACTGCCGAGCCCACCGCTGCCATAATAGGCAGGCGCATCGTTCCCATATAGAGCTCGATGTTGACGTGCAATAAGCTCTCGGCGTTCTTCCTCCGACATCATGCCGGGACTCAAAGCGCGGTCAGTCTTCCCTTGAGTAGCGATCTCGGCCAGGAGACCTTCCCCACGTATTAGCCAACTTGTCCAGGTTCGTACCGTCACTGACCAGACGTACTTCGATTGTACTGCTGCTCCTGATGATAGTTGCGCAACTCACGCTCACGTTGTGCGGCCAAACGACGCTTGCCCTGCATCATCTGGTCCACCTCACTAGGGCGGCCCCCGTAGCGCTGGCTGGCATAAAACCCCTGGACATTGCCGGCAGAGTGAGTCCGCATCGGCTCGAAGTCACTCACAGAGTGATGGCGTTGAGGGGGCGCGGCGCCGCCGAGACGAGGATCTAGAGTATACATTAACATTGTGACCCTCGAAGATTTATGTCAGACTTACCATATTCACCGAATGTCCTTCCCGGTCCCACAGGCGGCATAGAGTCACGGCGACCAGGCACATTGAACAGCTTGCCACTCTTGACGAGGTTGTCCATGGCTCTATCCACCTCTTCGAACTGTGCCTGAAAAGCATTCGGCTCCTCACGCTGGACCGCAGAACTGGCTCCTACCGGCTCATTAGTATCTATTACCCCTTTCGCTTCAAGGACAAAGAGCATACCAGAGCGAGATGGGGGTGCCGGCTGCTCCCATGACGGTTGCCGTGCAGAGTTTGGCCATGCCTGGTTGTCGTAGTAGGACATCTTGGCTGCAGCGAGACACAGATCCTCAGATGTCGAGGTAGTTATCCGGAGGACTGACGAGACGACAAGCCCAATGAAGCCGACGGGAGGACTATGGAGGGGAAGGATGTATTAGCATGGCCTGAAGTCACAGTTACAAAAGGCGGAAGGATTGTGCGGCGGGAGCTGGCGCATTAATTGTTTGTAGGCGAAGGTTGCAGGAGGCGCTCATTGGGCCTTCAGACGGGGTGCATAGGGTGAAAATTTGAGACGTACCCGGCTAATTAGTTGGGTCAAACGAGCGGAAGCCGACGAGCGAGCAATTGGCAGGCTTGAACAGAAACCGGTCGCTCTTCCGGTCGTCTGTCGTCGTTGCAGCTGCGAGGAGGTAGGAGAGTTGGAGGAGGGTGGAAGTGAAAGGGGCAGAAAGGAAGGAAGTAGAGACGGCGAGTGAAGAACGAGGTAAACGGAGTAGAGAAGCACTACCACTACCGTGCGTACTTAACCTTACGCCGTACCACCGAGCCTGGAGGAGGAGTGGAGTAAAGAGCGTGCGGTTGTGTGTGCGGTGCGCTTGGGGACTTTGTAATTTACTGAGGAGGCACCACTCAAAATCTGTCTCTTTACCGTCTTACCGTACTCCGTAGGTACGAGCACAACACCAGCAGTGACCAGCTCTCCTCTTGTTTAGTGTGGTCCGCGCTCCGAGCAAAATTGAACAGAGAGGAAATTTCGGAACCAAGACATTTACTAGGATCAGCCCAAGCCGAAAGGAGCAAAAGGATGATATGTTACCCCCTCAAATGCATCCACCAGTTGTACAAGCCAATAATACCCGCCAAAAGGTAATCTCTTTCACTCCCCACAGCTCCTTCTTTTAAAAGAGGAACCTTTTCCCAGTATGTATTAATCTCTCCCGAGCCTGAGCCTCAGCCTGGTCCCCGAAAGCTGCTGCCCATTTAGGTACCTAAGGTACTCTTGGGACAGCACAACATCGAAATGTCTCCTTAATGATATGCAACCGCGTGTTCTCCCTACACCGTACCTGCCATGTGCGCTGCAGGTGGCTGATAAACATTGCATGCGCTCCCGCAATGCAGCGCAGTGCTTTGCCCTCCCAAACGCTTATATTGGTAATGATTGCTTGTGTGACGGACCTCTCCTTTCTCTTCTTTTCCACACAATGTCATGCTTTTTTGTCCTTCAGGAACATAATCCTGCTCGGTAGGAAAGTCGCACCAGTACCTCAAAGACAAGACATTATTAAGGTATTATTTACATCCGGGCTACGTCTTAAAGTACCATTAGACTCTTCCTCCCTTATTGTATTCCAGGTCTGCACACCCTTATTACCTGGTACAGCACTACGAGGTACATGAGGTTTTTTAATCCAGTTTTCCGGCCAAATGACGCTACGACCAGTTGAGGGTTGACGAACAGAAAGTGCTCGAAGGGCTACGGAGTACGGTGCACCGGGACGACCATAAGCACCGCCATTGCGTATAGGTACCTCCAGAATCGATGTCTAACCTACAAGATGAAGTATCGAGTACCCGCTCACAATCATACCAGAACAACCGAGCACCGAGCCCCGAACGTCATCAGTTTGGGCTGGATATCCGGTGGTCCACAACTGTGGAGAGGGAAAGCCGGCTCGTTATCATTATCACCTACCGCGGTTGCTGTGTCTTTCCCTCCCGTGCATAGCAACCAGTTCCTCGCCATATGGTGTAACTCGCTGTCTTTCATCGAGGCATTATTACCACGCGACCCTCTCCTCCATCCAAGACCGGCCCGTTGTCGCATGGTTCTTCCTCACCGGTGCCTTCGATCGGTAGCATGGCTATTGAGGAGACCCCGTATGTCCATTGCTCGAGGACCGCTTTATATCAATTCTAACGGACGATTCAGGCTGCAAGAGACGAATACGCTGGTTTTGCCCTCACCCCGCGTCTTCTATCCCGCACAAATATCTGTCAGGTAGGTCCCATTTCCCCGCCGTGTGGACTGTTGAAGAGAAGAATCTGATAGGTCCGGCAGACATTGGCAGCTTCGACACTTGATCAGCTCGCCGGAACCTAACGTCGTGATATATGCATCGGACAGAAACATCTACAGGCTTGACACACACGCCCGTACCCGTGAACTAATATCCACCATCAGCTTTAGTCCGAGATGTCTCGATGCTAAGCATGGCTGGGTATGCATTGGTGGAGAAGACAGAGGCCGCTTCGCAGCTTTGAGGTACACCCAGGATGACAGTGAAGCTCGGCAGGGTGGTTATACACAGTCGACCCATGGCCGAGGCAATCAATTTGCCGACGTGGATGCCTTGCTACCACTCGATCTGGACCCAGAGCTACGAAATGCGACCACCTCCACACGTGGTGCGCTCATTCCTCGAGCTTGCCCGCGGCTCACGCCTAGACCAGAGGTCCGCATACAAGAACATGGCGGGGAAATTGTGAACTCCGTCTCCGTTCATCAGGTGGTCGATAGTGGGGATTCTGGAAAGATGGAAACGATCGCCGTCCTGACGTGAGCACATCACGACGAATTTGGCGACACCTTCGCTGATCCTGTGTTAGTAACAACGACAAGACGGTCCGGGTCTTTTCTCTGACTCACTTTCGAATACTGAAATCAATGGAATTTCCGTTTCCTATGAATCATGCCACCATCTCACCGGACGGAGAACAATTAGTAATAGTGGGAGATAAGCCATTTGTATACTTTTACGAAAGGGTCATCTCAGAAGACGTGGATGATGAGGGACCGACCAGCCGTGGGCAAGACTGGGAACTGGTCGCGCAGATAAGATTAAGAGCAGTCCGTGACAGCGGTTGCTTCTCAACCGCATACTCTCCATCAGGCCACCTTTGTGCCGTGGCTTCAGAAGATGGAGTCGTTACCATATTCGATACCAGCCTCATAGGCACCACCGAGGATGATGAAGACGCTATTGTGGAGACACTGCGCTCATCAAGACCAAATTCCAAAGCCGGCGCTATCCGCAGTATGGTCTTTTCACCGGAGCCGTGGGATTTACTGTTCCTTGTAGAGGATCAGGAAAGAGTCTGCATAATCGATTTACGGGCCGGATTTAGGACGCGCCAGACAATTGAGCTCAATAGCGAAGCTGAAGATCTTGAGCATGCCGACATTTCAGATATTGCTGACACATTACTTGATCCTCAATTACGAGAGTCTACCACTGCGATCGATTTCCTAAGGCGTTACCATCGACATCTGAATTCAGCTATGCAGGATGATGGAGGTTCAGCAACCGGCTCCGCGCCCAATGTCTGGAGTAATTCGGCGAATATAAGAAGGCATTTGACTGGCCGCCCTCCTGGAGATGACGGATCCTCCAGTCTTCCCGGTCTTACCGACGACGAGCGGCAGATTTTGGACGCTATCCGTACATCACGCGAGAGGAGAGAAGCCCTTGAGCAACTGCAGAGGCCGTACAGTGTTAATTACATACCTCCTAGCGCACGAAGGGATACGAACAATGCTTCTGATAACTGGTCTGAGGATGATCGTAGCGTTCGCGGCACCTCGACGCAGACCAGGCCAGACCGCAGTATCATTTCATTACGGAATTATTTGCGTGAGCGGACCTCTGAAAACAGCAGTGCCGAGCGTGCTTATACTCCTCGACGGCGAAGCTCAATTTTCCTTCCCGAGAACGAGACGTCTGCCGCCCGGGATACCAGCGCTGCTCAGATGAGACCGCAATTTACAGTCTCACCTCCGCGTATCCAACCCTCTGAGCAGTCGTCCGATGGTTCTGACCCATGGCGGACTATCCAAGCGGCCATGGCTACCGGGCGCTTATCGGACGCGGCTGCCCGCATTCGTCGCGAGCGAGAGGCTGCGATTGAGGCCAACTTTGAGCGGCGGCAACGATTAGCGGAGCATGTAAGGCGAGACAGGACCCGCGTCCCAGTGAGTCCGCTGCCAGATCTTACGAGAGCTTCAAGTAGGTATGATTTGGATGACGTCCCCTTTGTGAGGATGTTTGGCTTTGAGAATCTGGACTCAGGCCATGGTACTGCTGGGGTTGCTGTGAGTGAAGATGGTAGAGTCCTGTAAGTCTTGCTCTATTCGCTTATGGCTCTTCGAGATCTACCGTAAGAGCTAACTCGTATGTTGCAGATACGTCGGGACTATCAAGGGCGTGTTTGAGTACCGAGTCAATATCCGAGGGCGGCAGCAATTTCCTCACATTGTTCATAAATGACTTGCAAGCTGCTGGGCTTTACGATTCTAGGAAGGATTGTTCACTGCGAGGACTTTTCCTCTCTTGGGGTTCTTTCGTCTCGTTGGTAGCGGGCATGGTTGCTTTACGAGTTGGTCTGGGCTCTTGCATGATGGCTGTCGTGTTCATGGTTGATTCCTGTGCATTCCATGCATTTGTTGGCGTTATGGGTTACTTGGGGCATGGAGCACGGCTTCACTTTGGTTATCTGCACTGGCAGGGCTTGTTGTCAAGTACCACAGTTTCCTTCTCGCGGCGTACCCGTATCAAAATCCTCACGTCGCCTAGGGAGAATCGAAGAAGTATCAACCGAGTAGTCAGTTCAGGGAGTACGGCACATGTTCGTCTACACCCTTGCTTCACATCTCCGTTGTAGTGCTTAAATGTCAACCCTCTGAGATTGCCTTGAGAATAGCCCAGCGGAAGGCGATATGTTCAGCATTGTTGCACAGAGTAGTTCGTGCCTTACTTTGCCTTGTCTGGCCCATTCGCGATCCACTACGTCATCACTCCAAGTCTACACCTCATGGAACGGGCAGCCTGTGCGCACACAATATGAGCCTTGACATGTGTCTATAGTTCTCCCCGATATTACGGTCTTGTAGTGGTCCGAAGAATCCTCCTTCATTAGATGTGGTAAATCTCTCTCATATGCTGCTCCGCTTGTACAAGGTGGAAGATGTTTTGTGCGCTGAGACGGGGCAGAACCTTGAAACCGACACATTATTTCCTCCGAATTGCCAAGATGAATACACTCACAGGCAACACTTTCGATCCTAACAAAGACATTCCCGATCTTAATGGAAAGGCAAGTTGAAACCGTTTCTTATCGAATCCTGAGGCGTAGATGCGAGTGACTGTTGCTGACAACAAATAGGTCTATGTGGTGACCGGCGGTTCGGCAGGTATTGGCTTCGGGATCTGTGCGCATATATTGCAGCACAACCCAGCCAAGCTATACCTTCTCTCGAACAAGGAGAAGCACGCAGATGAAGCTCAAGAGGGTCTGAAGAAATGGGGTGATGTTGCCAAGGTGGAGTGGATGAAGTGCGATTTGAGCAATTTGAAGCAAACAGATGAGGTTGCCAAAAACTTGAAGCAGAAGCTTAACAGACTGGACGCCGTATGTCCCACATTAACTTGAGCAGAAACCTTGCTGACCGTTGCACTTACAGTTGATTTGCAATGCCGGGGTCGGTGTGGGGAAGTACTCCGAAACCGTGGATGGCCTTGGTATGTCATCTGCCATGATGAACCCCTGAATTTTTTCAGGGGCTGACGTGCTGCAGATTCCCACTTCCAAATCAATGTTCTTTCACAATTCCACCTTGCATTAACACTCCTTCCCATCCTTCAGAAAACGCCGAATTCTCGCCTGGTGGTGCAGGCCTCTTCCCTGCATGCCTATGCTCCTTCAGACGTGGCATTTGCCAGCACGACAGAGATCAATCAAGACATTGGCCCCTCTTATCTTTACAATCGCAGCAAGTTGGCTCAGATTCTCTTCATCAAAGCTCTTGTGCGCCGCATGGAGCAGGGCAAGCTAGGCTTTAGCACAGGCGCCGGCGCTGGGGGACCATGGATGAACGCCACACACCCCGGCGCTGTCGATACTGATCAACCAAATCAGGCCATCGAGGCGTACGGGACCCCAGCCGCCATCGGATATACCATGATCAAACCGTTCATGAAGGAGCCGATCGATCAAGGTTGTCGGACCGCGCTTTTCGCTGCCACCAGCCCGGACGTGGAAAAGGAGGCTATTCAGGGGCAATATGTGAGTCTAATGCCATTTGCCGTATCAGCGGGAGCTATGTATAGATGTGGACTACTAATATTGGACATCAAGATCGTGCCGGAGCGGAAGGTGACCAGTCCCTCCAGCCAAGTTCTCGTCGAGACCTTGCAGGAAAGCCTGTGGAAGCTTAACACAGAGATACTCCAGCAGAAGCTGGGAGATCTTCCCTACAAGTCTGAACTATGATAGCCAAGGTTTGATGAGCACCGCGTTCTCACTGAGCTACGTTGCATCCGGGTTAAGCAACTAGAAGATTACACAGATTCCAGAATTTCATGTGCGACAGAGAGGTTTGGCTTGTGTCTTCTGACCCGGCACATGGATTTCAGCACGGCGTCAACTGGTCCAAGCATCATTGAGTCACATTCAAGCAAACTGTATCACTATCAAAGTAGCATCAATCACAGTCCCTGAGCTCTCATTTGATGGAATCTGAACCCCCTTCACCAAGTAGCCTGGCCATTCACTCTAGAGAAGAACTGCTCTGCGATGGCCGGCTTGAGCCATGTAATATTTCATTGCTGACGGAGATGGCTAGCAATTGACTCCGTTTCAAGCTGAAAGCAATGCCATTGATTGTTACAAGCACAAACTAACTTAATCGGTCACCGGTACCAGACGTGAGAGATCTTCAAGACCATCGTCTTTCTTTCATGACATTGTAAAGCCCGTATGATGCAAAGGCAGGCCATGCACTCCTGAAACAAGATCGTCTTCAACAAGGCGGCGTACAGACCCTGTCATTACCACATCAGGTTCGACCTGGAAGTGTCAATCTTCTGAGACCCGTTTGAATAACTTTTTGGACGAACTCATAGAGTCCTGTTCTTCCCTCTAGGAGCTGCCAGCTCATGTCATTGTCCAAGCGCCCCCTGCGACATTGTGCGCCTATGTGTTCCTTCATCAGTAGTAAGCTAGAACGAATGAAAAGACCCTGACTCTCAAAATCATGCGCCGCTGCCGTTTGCATGCAATTGTGGCCGTTAATTGTTGCAGAATCGAGATGGAAGACAAAGGAATCGATTGGGCAAAAATGCAAAAAATAACACATTGTCGAACATGAAGAAGGTCAATGATATGCGAGCGCACGGTATTCCCCGTCATTCTGTCAAGTCTCGACCTCATATATCGTTGAAAGTCGTAAATCAGGCCGCACATGTGTAGGACATCAGATGGCCGAAAGGCCATTGAAGTAGCCTTTGTTCGTGTCCATGGTCTCGTAGCGCCCGCATTGACTCCACCGTGCATCACGACCAGCGCTACCGGGTGAAGTCTGCCCATAGTCCTCTTTCACGTTCTGCGGGCTGCTATACGACGTCCTAGTGGGGTCGTAAGGGATGCTGAATCCCGCGACGTCATGCGGAGAACGGTTCCCATCATAGCTAGGTGAAACGTAATACCGGTAGTCGGCCGGAGTTCTGGGCTCCGGTTTGAGGGGAGTGCGCAAAGGGCTGTCAAGGTTGCTGGCCAGTCGATTCTGCGGTTGCTGCCCAGCTCCATACGACGTATGATAACTGCTACTCCCGAGTATGGAAGCGGAATTGCCATAGTAGGGGTAATCTCCAGTACCGCGCATAGACCCTCCTGCTGAACCGCTCCCTCTCCCACCTATACTATCACCTCGCCCGCTGCTACCTCCGCCGGCTCCACCGCCAGGCCCGGCACTGGTGCTTCGACGGCCATCGTCGTTGTAATGTCCGGGAGAGCGACCACGTACGACCATGCGAGCCGAAAGCCGTGTCGCTACCCGCACCCATTCGGTGGTCTCCTGATCCCGGGGGTTGGTGACCTGTGCATACAGCTCAACGACGAGGTGGAAAAACTGCTGCTGTGCTCGACGCTTTCCATTGTTCGCTGTTGCCGATTTGAATTGAATCCGCTCAAAGTGGGCAACCTTAGAAGGTTGCTGCGTCACCGCAGGTAAGGGTCCTGTCGCCGGGTATGCTGAATCATATTTGCCAGCAGACCGCAGCTGCGAACCGGCCAACATCGTAGCCGGACCATTTCCAGCAACAGAGAACATGCCGAGCGACCCACCAGTATGAGGCACCACCACCTCCCTCTCCGGATGACTCAAGGGGCCTTTATCGCGCTTAGCGGTGTGCTTCACCAGCTCGATCGGCTTCCCATCCAGGCCTTCAGTAACCGCAGATATTAGGAAGGCCCATTGGTGGATAGGCTCACTCATGCCTCCGGTGTTTGTGCGGTTTAAGTACAGCGGTTGCGTGTGTGCGGAAGGAGCCAGCGTGAAAGAGCATGCGACCGACAGATAGTTCCGCCGATAGCAGGTCCACTCGGAGTCAACTTTGAAGAACCCCTTGTCAATACGAGCGTAGATTTCAGGCCGAATCGTCTGACCATCGGCTGACCGGATTGGAAGTAGTGTTTTCGTCTCCTCAAATGAGGGTCCTTGATTATGCACGCCGAACGGTGGATCAAGGGACAACAGAGTCGGCGGGCTACTGAATGCCGTACTCGATGCCGAAGACATGGTGTTGACCGAAGAATCCGTGCTCCGTTCCGTCATAGAAAGGGGGGACTGGGGTGAGCGTGGAATCAGCTCCACAGGAGCACGACTGAAGGCGTGCCGGGAAAGATGCGGAGTGGCGGTGGTGTAATTTTCCCTGGCGTTTCCAAAAGACAAGGTATCTGAATATGATTCCCCAGGGCCGCGAGAAGGGGGCGGCATCCCCGAATATTGATGACTGAGAAGCACGACCGAGGTCAGTTTCAGGACTTGTGCCATTCAACGTGAAACGACACAGGTGGAGAAAAAGGGGCCAGATCGGGGAATAAATGAGCTCGTACATAGATGGCATCCGCGATTTGACGTCTGACATGTTGTAAGACCGGGAATAGCCCGCTGCCGTTGTATATGATGAAGCCACTGTCGAGGAGCATGTACCGACAGTGCTCAATCCTGATTGGTAGTCATCATTGAAGGAGGGGACAACAAGGCTCGAGATGACCGACTGTGGATTGGTGCTCGACAGCGATTCACAACCTGGGTTGACTGTGTCGCCAGGTCCCGCATGGTAGCTGATATGTGAATTCTACATCAGCCTTGTACTCCACAGCCGCCGGGAAGTACGGTGACACAAGCACGAGAGAAATGAAGCCAGTCTGTGCGGAGACAATGCGGCTGGCAGGACTAATGCTGCAGCGCGAAAAGGATAGAAAAAAGACCCCAAAGTCTGTCGTGTGATCCGCGGTGCAGCGACGTGGAGTCAACCAAGATCGGGCCGCTATGCAGTGTGACCTCACGAAGCAGAATTGAAGCAAGCCGGCTGGGAGGTCTGTGTTGTCGACCCGCAACACCAGCAACAGGAATGGGGGTGGGTCATCGTGAAAAGAAAGGAAATTGATTGAGGCGAATGACAGGCTCCGCGGGTGTGCTAGGTTGCAGAAAGACAGGCAAACAATTCGGTAGGGACCAGCCAGGTAAAGAGCCGGCGGTTGAGCGTAAGCAGCGAATGAAGATTACTTACTAGACATCTTGCATGCTCGAATAAGGTCCAGTCGTCGCGACACCATTGTTGAACCGAGTAGGCAACGACAGGGGGTGCACGGGCTGCGGGCCCAGCACATGTAAGCCGTCATGACGAAGCAAGTCGGTAGCGGGCCCGCCAGTGATGGAGGCATGCCTCGAGTAGGCGCTGGCAGCTTGCTCCAACGACTCGTGATCCGAGTGTAGAGGATACTCGGGCTGGAGCGGAACGTGCACAAGAGCTATGTCGGCAACACGGAAGAATTAGCGGCCGGTTGATTGCTAAGTTGGACCTCTCAGGACCAAGGAAGGATAAGGCAGCGAGACAAAGCAGGCAGGAAAGTACATGGCCAACAAGGATCGTCAAGGTGCGCCCTTTCAGCTTCACGCTTGCGGGGTCGGGAAAAGCAGAAGGACGAGGAAAGGCGGACGGTGAGTGGCTCGCAAGACCCTCAGCAGGCTGGCAGGTCCACGGCACGTAGCACCAAAAACGTTTTTAGCTCCCGTTTCGGAGCCACTATCTCGGGAAGAGTTGAAACATTCGATACAAGGCAGCACCAGCACAGAGGAGCAAGGAGCAGGCTCGGTTGAGCAACGAATCCAACGCAAATGTGTGTGAGAACACGCCCAACTCCACATGCACAACATATGGTAGGATGACAGGGACAACTGGATGCAAATTCGCAATGAAGTTCCTGAAACGAAAACCAACAGATGGGAAAATAAAGCTCCGAATACCCCACAAGCAGGGGCTTTTCACGGTGACGCTGACATTCGACAGGGAGAGAAAACAAGGCTAGCGCAAGCATGGATAAGGTATCTGCGAGAGTAGCTGTACAACAAGGATGGCCAGACCGACTCAGCAAAGCAGATACAGATTTGCGCAGTACAGGTACATAACATCATGCACACGTAGTAGGGCAGAGAATGCGGCGGACGGGGGCAAAGCAGGTACTGTGAGCACTGAGGTCCGTCTTGCGTGCCATACTTACAGTGATTCAATGAAGAATACCCCGTTGATGGCCATCCCGCCCCGTCCCCGACCGAGAGCTCACGCTGATCCAGCTTGGGCACCTGGCCGCCCGCCGCGACCGAGGAGGCGGGCGGAGGTGAGGGAGGAGAGTCCCGGAACGTGGTGACGGTCCTCCGGCCCGCCGTCACCGTCAGCGTCACCGCGAAAGGCGTCCGCGTCGGAAGCTGGCTGGCGCGAGAGACGGAAGCCTGCGCTAAGGTGAATCTTGTGAGAATCGGGATTGGCGTGGGTCTTGGAGCACGAGGGGCCGACGAATTGAGTTTTCGCTTGTCGGTCTGTGCCTGGCTCGCCGCCTGATTCTGATGGGGGCGATGGGTCGGCGCGGTCAAAGGTGACGCGCAGTTTAGTGCGGAGCTTGGGCTTTGCGGGTAAGGTAAGGTAAGGTAAGAGCTCCAAGTCTTGGACGGCTTCCCGGCCTGTCAGTCCCTGCTTAAGCTTCCCTTTCGCGCCGAATTAGCTGAAACCTTCCTTGACATCAACTGCCCAATGCACCAAACATCCATGGAAGCTCTTTCCCACCACAAAGCACAGAAAGTAAGACAACACGGATTAAGCTTCCTTACCTTGCTGTAAATCCTGACCGAATCCCAGCCCGTGTGGCTTGACCTTTCGGTGCTGCTTGCGCGAAGGGAGCCAAGTGGCTGGTCGGCCTAGGCAAGGTGCGAGTAAGTACAGGGTATCCTGTATGCACTGGCTACAGATATTCCAGTTCAACTGTGCTTTGGCTCACTCCTTGTGTCAATGACTGACCTGGCAAGAGGGCGACGATACGGGGGCACAGGCAGACTGGTTATTTTGGCGGTAGAGGGACAGTAAAATAAAGATAGTTCTTCTTGTTCTTGTTTTCGGGCCGGGGAATGCGGTGTGTCTCGGTGCAGCGGTCGAGTGAGTGGCAGGCTGGCAGCAACTGTGCCTTGCTCGAATGGAGATTGCGCGCTATTGGTCTCTGGATTAGTCGTCCGCTAAAGCTGCATGCTGATGCACCAGAACCAAGGTCAATGGCGGGCTAGTGCTGGTAATGACTATGACAGACAACTCACTTGTCAGGAGGAGAATTGATACCTGGATCTGGCCTCTCTCTTGTCAGATCTCCGGCGGTGAAAGCGCGGATCGGACTTGCATTCGCAGATTCCAGTAAGCGGCAGAGGGATGGCGCGAAGGCGGCTGAGTTTTTGATGCGCCAGGGGCAGCCTGCAGTCCAGTATGCGCGCCCAGCTATCTGATTTGCCTGCGCCTGTCGATTCGGGTCTAAGCGGGTTGGCTGTTCGGCTGTCTGTTCGTCTTGCCCGGTTGATCAACACGGATTAGGCCAGAATTGGGACCGCACCCCGCAGGGAGAATGTCCTGGTTATCTCTTGCAGAAACCAGATCGCAAGTGGCGCGTTTGGTAGGATGTTCTGCAGCCTTGGTATCGTTCGACGCTGTACAGCTGGAGGGCAATGCCTGCGAAAGTTGCTTGGGAGTGGCTGCTTCTTTATATCTTACCAGCGCACGATCCTGACCTCATCTTAGCATCGTGGTGCCATAATATCGGGAATAGGCAGCATGATCTAGCAGGGGTCGTACCAGGCGCTCAGCCTGGTCAGCTTGAGCTTAGGTCCTCAGTCGTTTGCTTTGATCAATGAATCTAGAGTTTGGCACCTCGGGCGCACCGTTGGACTGGGATAACTTGAACAAAGGGGCTCAATTGCACGAGGGAGGACAAGATGTAGCAGAAGGGTCAGGAAAAGGCATCGAGGAAGACGAGCCTTTGATATCTACATGAAGGCCCTATGCCTATACCGGGGCTAGAGATGGTTTGGCCCGCTGTTGGGTAGGATACGCTCATCGAAGGAGTCGTTGGCTTTGCCTTGACCTCAGGTCTCAGAATTAGCTCCTTGACCACCTCCTTTCATGCGGAGGTTATCATCCAATCGGTCCACATTGGAACGTTGCATGGCCGGGGAAGGCTGAATCTGGCCTTTGAGGGCGCTAGTTGGTATGCTCCATGATCCGGGACGATCTGGCACTATCCACCTCAGTATCTGCTGCGAAATCGATCATGGATCAAGGACCACTCGGAGCTGTCCCGAAACGGAACTATTACTGATGTCCTGACATATGTCAAAGCTGAAGAAAGAGCCAGTCATCCATGATCGGAAATAATCCTGCAGGTACGGGATCTTAATTAGGAGCACCGACCTTCAGACCAAATACCAACGGCTGATGACAGTAGTGAACGCCGGCTTTGCAAGGATTCGCTGCCAGGCCTGGAGCTAAAGATAGGTGAATGGCCAGGGTACAGGTCATCGAAGACTCCGCTCTCCCCGAGAATAGCGCACCGACATCCCTGGCATCCGGTCGTTTCTACCTGTAGGTAAGTCGCTAGCCTACTAAAAGTTCGAAGCAATCAAATATGGGAGATGGGGGGATTGGCTGGGTTCAGCTGAAGGGAGCGACAGAAGCAAGAATGGGGGTTGTCTGAGATAGCGAAGCCTCGGAAGTGCATCAGGTGGGTGCTGGAGAGGGGAATCTGTTGGTCTCGAGATAGAGAATGGCCCGTCCTGTCTCCGTTTCTTTTATTCATTCTCGTCTACACTAACCTTCCATAAAAGCGCCCGGAAGGCCGTTCCGAAAGCCGAGGCGCCAGGATTTCTCTGTTGTCCGCCTAAAGCCTCACTCAAGGCACAGAAACCTGGAAAGGACGAGCTCATAATCAGAAGGCGATGCTAGGGGGAAATGCGTTCGCTGGGGGATGGACTTTCTACCCCGGTAGCCTCTGGCCCGTGCACGGCTTTTCGAGGCCTGGCAACGGAGTGCGCCTTGCGTGCTGCAGCCAGACCTGATGTCGAGGGCTTGTTGATGGTAAAGGGAAGAGGGTATGCTGGTAGTGCTCTGTGCGTTCATCGTTCCGTTGAGGCATCGATCGTTTCCTTTCAGATCTTGGAGAAGCAAGTCGAGTGCAGCACTAGCGGTATGGATGGGCAAATGCGATTGGTATCGGATGACGGGGGAATGAGATCTTCGACGATTACCGTAGGGGGCGGGCGCTACCTTAGTGGGTCAATCACCCGCACGGCCTAAATCCGGCAGACTAATCGATGATCCCAGCACGAGCCAGGGGCTGCCGCCCTCGTTTGCCGCACCGACCTTGTTAACCCTGTTAACCCTGCCTGCTGTGTCCTCGAGGTCGCGCGCATTTGCATTCCAGGAATTATCGAAATGCTTCTTGTCTTCTTTCCCACCCAGCAGGAGACCATCAACACGGAAATCTCCTCAAGAGTGAGCCGACTATTCGCAGATGTACCGATACCTACACCTGCGACTTGGACCTGTAGTTGGAACTCTCCGGTCAAAGCCAAGATACTTCAGCACACAGCTAAGTCTACCTTTGGTACCTTACCTTGGGTACAGCTACCTATCTTACTGAACTTTGACTCCCCCCGTATGTCTACAAAGGTACCTACGGTAGTATGCAGTCCAATACTCAACTTGTTACGTTGAGGTACAGCACCAATCCGCCTTAGGGGGAGCAGGGGCACGCAGACCTGCAAGGTTGACGCACCTATTCGTAGTTTTTTGTGTGTCTTATTGATCTGCCCCGTTGTCCAATGACCGGGCCCCTATTCCGCGATTGGCACGCTCCATCGAAGATGATACTCGCACTTCATCCAAAGCCGACTGCCATGGTGGATAAACTTGGTGCATCCTCGATGGATCCGTGGATAAGGTATGGTAGTTACTTCGTTGCTTTCTTCAACATACCTTGGTATCGTTGCTCTACGACCGTGCTCACCAGGAGTGCCGGAGTTAAGTGGTGATAACCTTTAAAGTGCGAGCGCCATGTCCCCTACATGACGGAACTTTCAGGAGGAAGCGAACGCTATAGCTCACGACTTCCTTTGTCTTTCAACCAGCTGATCTCCTCCACACGAGATCGCCGCTTTATTGACCGTGCCTCCGTGCGGCCAGCTCATCCTCCACGCAAGCGTGCAGGGCTGGCCGATTCGAAACTTAGAACAACAAGAGCTCGGATGCCGGCGTCCGCATCTACTCGCCCTAGTGCGGGCATCCAGAGCAAAACCATGGAAGAATTTGAGCCAATTGGCGATAAGGTTCACTACAGCCCGCTTTGACATCCGCACATCGGCCATGTCGGGCTGCTTCGAGGTCGGATTTTACTACCTGCCACCTTACTGTTCGCAGCAGAGGTCTGCCGCCACGTATCTCGCATGTACATGATATATTCGAAAGTCTCAGTATCCACTCAGCGGAAACAAGGGGGCTGGCTTTGCTTGCAGCAGGCATCGTAACAGGCGACGGCAGCTGAAACCGTCTGACATGGTCATGCTGAGCGATGCCATCTTTGGCCTCTTAATGCCTTCTCATCACCGTTGAAGAGCACGGGCTTTCGCACTGTCTTCAGCATAGCTTGGACGCAAGGGCGCCATATTAAAGAGACATGATTTCCGTAGCCGGCCAGGTCTGTGAAACCGTCGGAGCAAGCAACGGTGCGGCCCGTCCAAACTGGGAGATTATCCTCCGACACTTAAAGCCAGGTCTACCGTTGCTTACACTCCATTGGGTAGTGGCGCTGCTAAGGGCTGCAGACGTCTCAACAGGAGCCTCCGGGTTGAAATCTCTGCCCTCTGGCGCGTGATGGTCTCTGTGAAGACGACCGGGGGGCATCGAGACGCAATGCTACGAACCTAATTGTCCTGAGCTGCAGCCCGGCGATCTTGTGGCAGGTGACGTGGACAGACTGTGTAGCGTTCCAAGTTGCCCCCGAATCTCTTCGAGGAGGGGCGTGCCTTCATACTTCATACACCCCTTGCAAGCTGCATCTATTGGCTAGTGGCCCAGCATGTGCCGGCGGCAGTGTGTTCAAGGGCGTCCATTGCTTTCTACTGACGAAACCGACCAATCCACCGCAAGCTGCTTACATAGCTGCCGGTGACTTTCCTGTAGTGTCGGCAGGCATCACTGCAGAGATAGGTAAGGGTGAACATCCTTGGTTCTTGGTCTTCTGTCAATCTTGGAATCTTGGTCGAAGGCCAGGAAGTACAGTATCTGGTCAGGCACCGCTTGCTCTAATGGTCAGAACAATATGCACCATAAATGTTCAAAGCAACAACTTTTGATCCCATTATTTGCTAACACAACATTCCTTTTCTCTGCTGTCTTCAAAACCAAATCAAGGAGTAAATGGTATGGATGTTCGATTTCTTCTTCTGAAACGATTTGCGGCTTACCCATTCGCTTGGTCAAAGCCCGTGATACCTATTTGCCTGCTCCAGACCGTTCACATCGACCATAACCCATCGCACCTTTCGTTATAGCCATTGCAAGCAGAAGGATCAATTCTCGACTCACTCGCCTTCGGGTAGGCTATCGACCGAGATTCATTGCATCGGTCAACCACCACTACCTGATATCCTCCGTGCCGATGCATCCTCCACATGGCCGAGTCATGACCCTGCAGCCATCAGGCGGCTCGTCCAGAGTCAGTCACTGCCCGTGGCACGAGGTTTGAGACCCAACGCATGCAACTACCCGCTATGCAAATCATTTGAGCATGACAGAGGATGCAGAGTGTCAACCAATTCGGGCTTTATTTAGCTATTATTGGTGACGTTTTCCGGGCTTCAACACCAAGCTGTCATGCTCACGAGACCGGAGGTGTGGGAAATCCGCGCCATCCGGTGGGGCGTCGGCGTCGTGCACTGGCATTTGAATCTCACCGAGGACCATTTATTCTCCGGCCACGGGCTATATTGCATGCTGGAGGGACACAGCATGAAAGGACAGGTATGTACCTGTGACGGAGGTTGGTTTATGGAACTTCCTGCCGCGGCCATGGCGTGTTTGTGCGACGAGTTCGTACCATATCGTAACATGTTCGTCCTGGGACCCCTTTTGCTTTCCTTCCTCCATTCATAGCAGCCAATCATTTGCCTTACGTCTAGGATCTGGCTGAAGGCGGGTAGGGCATCGGGGACTCCGAGGCTAATATCAACAGCAGTTCGAGCGTGGCCCGGGTCCACTATCACCTACGGAAACCTACTCGTGCGTCCTGGCATGCCTACCGCGAACCTGCTTCTTCCCATTGGGCCCAAATGGGCCGAGTCTCACGAATTTGTGAATTGTTTGTTCCCAACTCCTCACAACATGTGCTCGGGACTATCATGAGGACGAGGACGGATAGCCCCTGAGCCCGACCGGCGGCTGTCCGGGCAAGGCTATGCTCCACAGATTCCGGCCCATAGTGTCTGCGTGATCTCTGACGTAGTGGACCGCCGCCTAGAGCAGGGACGCCTTCGCAGCTAACGTTACCTGCGCAGCTAACCCGCCGCATCTCTATTCCAGAAGAGTCTAATTGGGTCTCTTTTATATCTACCTGCATGGTGAAATGGACAGGCAACGGAGACCAGGTCTGGAAGAGGCATAATCACCTAGCGCTCGGCCTCTCCCCTTGTCTTGTCTGCAGCAGCCTTCCTTTCCTTCCATCAAACCGGCCTGGTCGTTTGCTTCTTGGTTCCTGCAAGGAGTTGGCATCCCGCGGGCTCGTCCCCACTCTTACTGTCCCTAAATCGTGCAAACCGCGATGTGCAGAGGTGGGGTCGGGCCCAGACCGTGACTCAATTAGTGGTGTCATGATGTTTGCCCTGTTCTGAGGCTTCCTCTCAGCGGCCGCGTGGTCCTTGGAAGGTGGGGGCGGCTCGAGATGAGCGTCCGTGAATTCTGCTCCTATCGTTTGTTTAGTTGTTTACTTGACCTGAGACATTGAAAGATGGCGCTGATCGGGAGCTGAAGGTTCAGCTGCAGATTTGACTCTCAGGGCATCAACGTAGGAAGCTCCAGGCTCAGGCAAGAAGGAAGATGTCTGGGAACAGTGTCTGGGTCACGACTTATGCCGATCTAAGGGAGGAAAGGGCTTGGGTCTCTCTAGATCGTGGGCTAGAAGCACTACGTCTGGCACCTCGTGATTACTTGTGCATTTTCTGCTAACAAATTCAACTGAAGCATACAGCCCATTCAGTGTACATTCTTCACAATTGTTCATATCCAATGTGTTTTCAAATTTTAGTCCCATTAATGACCTTCTGTATACAGCGTGGTCCGCTTCCAACGGAGTGCAAAGCCAATGAGCTGTGGCTGCTTCCTTCGCTTCAATTCGAACAAAAAGAAAGAGAGCCGCTATTTTGGAACCTTAAAAGGCAATCTCACCATAGCCTGCCCATTCCTGGCTGTGTATAATGTGTTCAGAATTGTTGCATCCACAACAACTAGAGAACACCCAGCGCCATATTGCACTTTTCCATCCCGGTAGGGTATTGCAAGCCTTCTACAAGGAGGTGACTGCACAGATACTTAAATGTGCAAAGCTCCTTTTGCCTTGATGCCGCAGTAAAAAGTCGCCGTTGACAGAAGACAGTTCCCGAAGACGAGGACCCTTATCAGCACCGGAATAAATATCGCAACGCGTTTAAGCATGAATCGCCTGCTGGACATGAGGATATACGGTGATCATCCTCTGGTACAGATCCGGATGGTCTGTCATCAGGACCTGGGGGTCCCATGCTGCCGCAACAAAGAATGTGGCCGTACCGCTCTTGAGCGGGACAAGGAAGATATTCGCGGACTGAAGGCCAACGAGGAAGGAGAAGGCCATTACCAACGGCGTATATTCGCCAGAAGAATTGTGGGCTGGGCTGGTAAACTCAAGGTACAGGTACGCAAGGAAGGCCGTGCTATATGCGACAAACGTGGAGCCCATGGTCAGCACCGGGTCGATCAAGCAGTCATTGACCAGAGCGTCAATGCCACGATCTTTGATCATGCTGATGAATAATTAGCAACAGCATAACTTGGTTCCTTCATGGAAAGAACTTACCGCCATGTGTCCTTGGCTGCAGGAATGAATGCTTTTCCGTACAAAGCAATGTGTGAAAAGGCATAGTGGTTCAGGAACTGGACTGCCCAGTCGAGGATCCCAATGAGGCATCCCAGGATGCAGGTGAAGACACATGCGATCATGTTGCCTTCTTGTGCTTCCTGAGCTTGCGCAACGCTGATGGCCTGGCGCAGTAGCTGGATAATTGACACGATCAAGCTGCCAAAACTTATGCTGCCAAAGGAGTATGTCATGGACCTGCGGAAAGCCCCACGTGTAGAACCGCGGGGAACGCCTCCAGGCTTGCCCGCGCAGAAGTACCAGGAGCCATAGACGCCAGAGATAGTCGTGTGAATGGTATTTTTGAGCCACTCAGTAATCCAGTAGCCGGCAAAAGTCACAAACACGACGAGGCCGGCAACCTTTGCGCTTGAGCAACCTCCGACACCCTCCTGGCAGGCCGGGTTGTTGCCAGGCATGTACTTGGCATAGATCGCAACCAGGGTCACGCTCCACCATGCGGCAAAACCCAATCCAATCAAGCCTCCGATGAAAGAAACCAGGAAGACATGACCATACCTCTTGGCAACGTCGATGACCGTCTGTAGCATGAGCACGCTGAACGGTATCCGCGGTATCCAGGTGATGAAACAAATGATGTAGAAAATCGTGAAGACCAGGAAGACTATAGCAGCGGAGTAATAGTGGCGCGCAAAGTACACGATAGCTGTGCCCAAACCAAAGACGATGTGGAGGATGGCAGTGAGCCAGATGAACTGCTTTGTAAAGAGCCGGGCCGCCCACAGATAGCCATAAGCGAAGACCAGAGCCACAACGAGGACGAAGGCGAAGAGGATGATGGTGTTAGTGGAGAGCCCAAAGTCGTCGTTTCCGTCGTAGATTCCGCCTCCCTGGAAGCCATACGTCTGGGCGTAACCATTGATCGCAATGCCGCTCACGACACAGTAGCCGATGAAAACTGCAATGAGCTGATACGCTGATTAGCCAGTCAAACTTTGGTCTGCAAGACAGTGCCACGTACCAAGATTCCGGCCCAGAGGTCGTTGTATTTTGGTTTTTGCAACTTAAATGTATCCTGAAAGGTTGGCTTCCCTCCTGGAATTGGAGGAGGCGCACCATAATTTTGACCGTAGTTGGGTGGAGGGGCCGAATATTGAGGGTCGTAGGGGTTGCCGTCGTAAAATTGGCCGTTGCCATTCTGTTGTGGATGCTTGGGAACAGGAGGTGGAGCAGCCATGGCTGGTTGATGGGATGGCGGGGAAAGGGTGCGGAGTGGAGACGGTCGAGTGGAGAGAGCGGAGTGGAGGAGACAAGACAGGAGAGGAGAGGAGAGGAAAGGATGGGATGGGATGGGATGGGATGAAGATGTTGTTGATTTTTCCAGGCTTTTGATTTGTTTCCGTCAAATGGAGGGCTTAGCGTGATGTCATCTGTCTTGCATGCGTCTGGATCGCGATCTGGCACTAGCAACTTTAAACTTCGGGCACAGGCCACCATGATCGCCAAATATTAAGCATAACGTGAAATGGAACCTCCCGTTATCAAGGGACAATTAAGGTAGGAACTTCCATTGAGCTTAAGATTATGATCAGATGTCATCCAAGTTGGGAAAATCCAAGAGGCACAATGGTGTATCAACCATGATCATATGCCAATCTCCGGCAACGACCTGGGTCGTCCAGGCATAACCAACTTTAGACCAAGAAGGCATCGCATCGTAGCCATTGTATCATGGTTCTTGGGGCTCCTCCCCTTCCTCCTCCTCCAATGTGGGCAAAATCCCGACCCGCACAGGCCGCCAGGATTTCCAGCCTTTTGCTTTCCTGGGTTTTCTCGAATGCATCCCGTCCAACTTTCTCCTCTCCAGCTGATACTCCTGTGCCAAGACCGCTGGGACTTGGCCAATACCTGTCCCGAGCGACGTGCCCTGCTGGAGGCGGGAAGAGGGGCTAAACCCGGAAGTGGCCCCTAGGTGGCTGAGCAATGCGCTCTGCTGGATCCGTGAGCTCGCAGCAACATACACAGAAGCTCGACGCCTACCGTGGCGGTCACTTGAAACGTGCCCACCGTGACTCTCCGCCATCTGCATTTCTCGAGTCGAGCCTCGGCCCCAGTCGTGATTGCGGCCTGCGAAAATCGGGACATCTTCCAGCGCATCTTCTGCCTCCCCCTCGGGCAGCTCCGGGAGATGACCTTGAGGCCCGTCCTGGGCCATTGAAGGAGACTCGGTTGATGCAGTTTCTGTTGATAGAACAGGCTCTCCTCCACCTACGTGGGACATTTGACGTTAGTATAGTGTAAGTTACGTACGAGGTACAATCAGCACTCACTGCGCCGCTGCTCGTATTTTATGAGACCATGTCCTCCCTCTGCCACCCCCATATGCTCGTCTCGCAACTCCGCAACAGCGCAAGCGATGCACTGTTGAAATTGTCCTAGCGAAAGAGGACCCTCTTCGTCAAGCAGCCTTGCCCTACAGTTTATGGGCAAGACGCCGGGCTCCTTTTGCGTACATTGTTCCTTCAGGATCAATGCTGTTACCTGTCTGCAGCTTTCACAAGTGAGGGTATCGATCCGACACATTCTTGCCACCAAGAACGTAGAGTTAGAACACGACCTCAAGCATAAGAAGGTCGTGATTGTCGGTTGTCTGCAGCAGAGTTGTGTAGCCGGATTGATGTAGATGGTAAGAATGACTTATATCGAGGTAATAGAAAGTTGTATCTGGTGAAATAAAAGGCTAGAGAGTCTTTAAGAGACCCCTAGGACTGCGTCCAGTTGCTTCCCTCACAATAGGAGAGTTCAGTCGTAGGCTTTGCTACCACGAAATAGAGAACATAGGACAATTAATGTCTGCTGCTGCAAGAAAGGGAGCATGAGGCAGACAATGAAAAGCCGAAGTGCGGTGGTGCAGTGAGAACGGAAGTCTGCTGAAGAGCAAGGGAATAAGTAAAAGTAGAAATTTTTGCAGAGCAGCAGGATATCGAGGCCACTACTGATGCATTCACCGCGAGAGAAGGCGACGATATTCCCTAAAGGGAAATTTGGCTTGGCGCAAATAGACTCGACTATAGGACAGGAATGCATCCTGGGTCGATAACACTTCTCCGAAAGTAGTGCACAGTCCACGACAAGCAGACGCCGCTCGAGAACAAGACAATGACATTGAGGAACTCCATCCGTAAAGGTACTATCTAAGTAATGCCCTATTGGGAGCGCTTCGCAAACTCCACACGAAGAATGAGATGACCAAACCCATCTGGCAGAGACACTGATCAGTACGAGCATATAGAGCACGGCATTGGGACGACTTACATCCATCCATCTTTTCGCATGCTCGAGCAGCATCGGTTCTTTCGGCAAAGCTGATAAAAGCGAACCCTTTAGCCCTTCCAGTATCTCGGTCTTTCGCCAGGAACACTCTCGTGACACGTCCGAACCTCTCGAACATATCACGCAGATCTTGCTCCTCAGCAAACTCGCTCACCTACAACGACTTAGCAAACTCTCGGCACACTACACTTCCCCAGAGGCGACTTACATTTGTGACACGCAGCGTGGCCAAGTCATCTCTCTCAAACTTGCCGCCCATCCTGTCTCCACCGCCTGCACCACCAGACCTGAGATGTGGCGCGATATATCTGCCACCAGTACCTCCACTGGGCTCTGGCGTACCACGACCATCTTCAGCACCATCGCCTGTAGGCACCTCATATGCAGGAGCCATGGTATCTTTAAAGGGACATCTGGCCGTGAAATGCTCTCCATTACAAATACGGCATTTGACTTTCTTGTCTTTCAGTTGCTCCTTCAAGTTCCCCTTTTCTGGCTTTTCGTCCTTTGACTGTGTCTTCCAGTTGATGCTAGGTCTGAAGACGATGTTCTCTCCGACAGTTGTGGTATCCAGGCTTGGTCCGGCGTTGTGGCCCTTCTCCAGCCCGAATTTGGCCCACTGCCTCCTCTCTGCAACACGAGGGTTGACATGCTCGCGCACCACCGTTGTCTTGATCTTCCGGGTAGTCTTGACTTTCTTTCCCTCCTCGTTGATACGATAGGTGATGATAGTTTTGGTGCCATCTTTGTTGTTGATTATCTGCTGAGGCGGAAGGGCGGAGGCATCATCAAAGTCCTCCTCGTCAGCCCAGTCATGGCGGCTGATGGTCAAGCATTAGTAGAATCACAGAGACGGACACCATCAGCACCTACTTGGCGACTTGAGACATCTTGACAGGTTCTATCGATGTGGTCGTAACCTCGTGAGCGCGAGGGAATACGTTTAAATTCTGTCTTGGCGAGATGCCAAATCTGAAAGGTTGAAGTTCGTGGGGCGAAATATTCGCCAAGCCGCTTGACGAAGCTTTAGCACGCGGCGTTTGCCGGCTCACCGGCTCACCGGCTGGCCGACCCTGCCTAGTGGGATATACTAGAGCTGTGAAGCTACTACGGTACAGTACGAACGGTCATTCAGGAGAAAAGATTTGAAAATGACTTCAGCTGGCATAAGACAGTGGTGGATTGGTCGAGCACACAGGGCATCCAACATACTAGCAGGTGAAACTAGTTCTGTGATTGAAGCCCACTTCATCACTGTAAGACCTCATGACAATTCGTTGATTTGGCAGAGATCTTCAGTCACAAATTGCACAGTTGTCGTTGATATGCCTGCTAGTAAAATACTCTAGCGGCTACAGAGAGAGGTCTGGAAGCCTTTGAAGCCTTTGGAACCTTCGATTCTCTGTTCGATACTACCGATGAATATCCGAGCGAGATCTTGTAAAGGAAACGAATAGTTAACTGATCCGCTATCCATAACTAGGCCACGTCCATTGTCCGTCACCACAAATGCTTATAGCTCGTTAGTCCGAACGCACAATGTAATTAACAGCGATGACCCGTAATCCTCCAGCTATTACGCTGCCATTGTAGAGTCGAAATGGAGAGGGCCATAGCTGGGCACGAACTGAGGACGTGCCCCATTCTTTGCAAGGAGGTTCGGCAGTCTCGCGTCCTCGCGTGAGTCTGAAGTCATGTCATGACAGACCAGTGACAAGATGCATATTCTCTTCAGTCCTGGGACATCCAAGATAGCTGGTGCTCTGAGGAGAAAGTTGCTCAAAGACTATGTCGCCAAGGACAACCAGGATCTTTCTGTGATCCTTCTATGGACCAGAACGCCGCGTCATAGCAGGTGCAGCCAAAGTCCAGCTATAAAGCGTAAGCTCGGAGCAGACGGGAGTGCTCGCCGGAACCGTCCGACCCTGAGTTCGTGGTAGAGAAGCCGATTCTCTGCAGGATGCTTGTATTATCTGAGGCGCGCATATATGATCCTGCAGGTGATCTGCGAACGCTGGCAGAACGAGGCAGCGTCTTACTGACCCGATCCCAGTCCTGGGGACACCTTGCGAGGTGCACTTATCCGGTGCTGTTAGTTAGAGAAGGTTGTATATTTGTGGTGCATCCTTAAGGCCGTCACCACCACCGCACACCGAATAGCTTCCCTCCCTTGACTTTGCTGTCCGCCTTTGATTCCGCGTTTTCAAGATACAGTCTAGGATGGCCTAGACGGTAGTCAGTCTCCAACCGACCAATCAAAAACCAGGGCAAGAGATACCTCTGACATCCAGTGCAAGATATCTATAAGTGAACTCAGGATCTCCCGGCCTTTTGACCATGTGCAAATTCACCGTGCCTTTGTTCAGAGGGCCTTCCACCTGAAGATCGCTTAGTCGGATGGGCCCAGAACGAGGGGTTCAAAGCTTACATAAAAGTGCATCAGTAGATGATCTTCTCCGATACGATCCTTCTCAACTTTGGACCTACATGAAATGAGTCTGGTTAACAGTGGGACTTCAAAATGCGTGTCGACGGGGTGTATTACGCAATTGGCCTCGCCCTGGCCCATTTATTAGAGGTTGGTTCTCCATAGGCCTTGATCTGACCGCTGCTGCCAAGCAACTCAATGCACCTGGGATCTTTCTTCACCCGATTGACGGCCTGATTGAAATGGCTCGTGACGCTATCCGGCGAGAATACATCGAGGTATAAGTATGTCACAACCGCGCCCTAATAGATATTAACAGAGAGACCTTTTCCCGGACCGGTGAAGGGAATCAATACTGTCATGACGACGCCGACAACCACAGTAAGCAGATTGAACGTCTGTTGGGTTGTTCGTGCAGCCTTCTCCCGAGCGTTCAGGTCACCCCAGCTGACCCTGCCATCATCATTCGCAATAGTGACTTGCTTCCTTGTTGACCCTGATGGCTGCCCACCGAGACTTGTCTGCGTTGCGTCCCTAGAGGCCGAGATATACAAGCTAACCCTTGGTTTCGAGCGGCATAATGGTCGGGCCTTGACGCAGTATACGGAATTTCGAACCATCCGCGGGGTCGTTGATGGAAAAGATGCCATGATAAACAGGTTTGAAGCTCGTCCCCGTCGCTCTAGGGAATCAGAGAGGTTGATTTATGCTGTTCAGCTAGCCGATCTTGAATCTTCGGAGTTCTTATAAGCTTCTCCATACGACGCACATATTTTGATTTCCATCTCGACATGAAGAAAAAGCGGGGAATCTTTAGCGAGTGAACCCTCATGTACCTTACAAGGGACCAATCAGGAAGAAGATTCAGGTCCTGTCAGCCCATAGCGCCCCAGACGCTCGCAGCACCCAAAAGAAAGACCGACTCGGCGACCAAAGTGCCAGTATAAAGTGCAATCATATGGGACGATGGTGGGTAAGGTACTGGTTATAGGCAGGACGTTCGTGCGGGAACACTGGAGGTACCACTGACCTCGAGCAATTTCGAAAGGAAAAACATGTCAATAGACCTGGAAAGCGGAGAGGATATCTTTGGATCAACACCAACGCATTTATCAGTCTCATACCTTTTTCCTTCGTAGTCAGAGCGCACCTGTGCCGGTAGCTTCTCATACCTGGTATCTGTACGTACGGTAGCATACAGTTGCCGGAACAGTGGGGGCTGTGATGCGAGCCTCGTGACCAGCTAATCCGCTTCTACTGTAGCTTGATTTTGGTTTTCATGTGAAGTCCCGCCGAGGGAATCCGGGGTGCCGTCTAAAGCGGGGATGGAGAGCCGAGGTAAACGTAAAGGTACAGCGTAGTATCCATGCCATCATTCGTCCTCTTAACTTCGTACATCACAACTCAAGTGCTCAAAATCGCGCGTCAGCAACTCACCACTTCTTCTGCCTTCTTGTTGCTTCAGTCATTTCTCTCACGCATCTCAAAACATCATACCCATCCAGTCGCTGTTGCTTGCCTGTTAGACGATTAAGTTCGGGTTCCTCGCCGGCATCCCTCGACTGAAACGTTAGTCACCCGGACATCGTCCGTCATGTCAAATCTTCGCTACGATGGCCAGACCGTGGTCGTCACCGGCGCAGGTGGTGGGCTTGGAAAGGCTTATGCCCTGTTCTTTGCCTCGCGCGGAGCGAATGTCGTTGTCAATGACCTAGGTGCATCTTTCAAGGGAGAGGGCAATTCAACAAAGGTAGACCGTCTTCCCTGCTCATAACAGCTCTATCGCTGAAAGCCATTCTTAGGCTGCAGATGTTGTGGTCGACGAGATCAAGTCGGCCGGCGGTAAAGCCGTGGCAAACTATGATAGCGTGGAAAATGGAGAAAGGATCATAGAGACCGCAATACAGAATTTCGGAAGAATAGATGTCCTCATCAATAATGCCGGCATCCTTCGGGACATTAGTTTCAAGAATATGAAGGACCAAGACTGGGATCTGATCATGAAAGTGCACGTCAAGGGCCCCTTCAAGGTTAGTATTTGGATTCCGTGCTCTTGCTGCTCGTTAGCTCATGCGGACTAGTGCACGAGAGCTGCATGGCCATATTTCAGGAAGCAAAAGTACGGGCGGATTATTAACACTGCATCTGCGGCTGGTCTGTTCGGATCTTTTGGGCAATGCAATTACTCTGGTACGGGTCCTCGAGTATACCGCCCGACAGCTCTTCTAACCGGTATGCAGCAGCAAAACTTGCGCAGGTCGGTTTCACCGAGACCTTGGCGAAAGAAGGGTACAAGTACAACATCCTCTGCAATGTTATTGCTCCAATAGGTAGGTGCTGTCGTATATCTCAGGCCCTGTCGCTGCTGAATTTTTGAAGCTGCTAGCCGTATGACTCAAACTGTGATGCCCCCTGAGGTATTGGAGCAGTTAAAGCCTGATTGGGTGGTTCCTCTCGTCGCTGTGCTTACCCATAAATCCAATACTTCTGAGACCGGTGGTATCTTTGAAGTTGGTGGTGGCCACATGGCCAAACTCCGCTGGGAGCGTGCCAAAGGTGCCCTGCTCAAAGCGGACTCCACCCTCACACCAGGAGCGATTCTGAAGAAATGGAATGAGGTCACAAACTTCTCGGAACCGAGCCATCCTGAGGGTCCCGCAAACTTCTTGGAGCTCCTTGAGGAAGCCCAGAAACTTCCTAGCAATGATAGTGGAGAGAACATCGATTTGAAAGGCAAAGTCGTCTTGATTACTGGAGCAGGAGCAGGGTGAGATTTATCAAACCTACCAGCGAGGATATTACTGACAGCCTGCCTAATTACAGCCTTGGCCGAACCTATGCTCTTCTATTCGCGAAGCATGGTGCTTCTGTAGTTGTGAATGATCTTGTCAATCCGGACACAACCGTCCAGGAAATTGAGAAATTAGGAGGGAAGGCAGTCGCCAATAAGGCTTCTGCCGAAGATGGCGATGCAGTCGTTAAGTCTGCCATAGACGCCTTCGGTCGTATCGACATCGTTATAAACAATGCCGGTATTCTCCGTGACAAGGCTTTCGCCAACATGGATGAAAAGCAATGGGATGATGTTCTGTCGGTGCATCTGAGAGGTACTTATAAGGTCACAAAGGCTGCGTGGCCATATTTCTTGAAACAGAAGTACGGCAGGGTCGTCAACACAACTAGCCCAAGTGGTATATATGGTAATTTTGGCCAAGCCAATTATGCGGCAGCCGTGAGTCATATACACTCCCTTCCATGACTAGTCGCTAACATTGTGCAGAAATGTGGCATCATTGGTTTTTCGAAGAGTCTGGCGCTGGAAGGTGCAAAATACAACATCCTTGTCAACACCATCGCTCCAAACGCAGGCACGAATATGACGAGGAGCATCTTGCCTGAGGACATAGTGCAAGCCTTGAAGCCTGACTATGTTGCCCCTATGGTCCTACTACTTTCCTCCGACAAGATTCCCGACCACCGTACTGGAAACTTGTTCGAAGTCGGGAGTGGTTGGCAAGCCATGACAAGATGGCAACGGGCTGGTGGTATCGGTTTCCCAATCGACGAGAAATTGACGCCAGAGACGGTAGCGAAGAATTGGAAGATGATAGTTGACTTTGACGACGGAAGGGCGGATCACCCAACTGATAACGCCAGCGGCGTGAAGAGCATTATGGCGAATCTTGAGAACAAGTCAAAGAGCAAGGCACGTCTCTGATCTCCTTATGTAACTATATCCAGCATTTTGGATAACATTTGTACTTTAGTCTCAGGAATCTGAGGAAATTGACTACCTAAAAAACATCGAAGAAGCGAAGAAAGTTGAAGCCGAAGCCTCCGAATTCTCCTACGATGACCGTGATGTGATACTCTACAGTACGCTCCCAAAATCCTAGAACGCCTGCACCTGTGTGCTAATCATTTTCAGACCTGGGTGTCGGTGCCAGACGCACACAGCTGCATCTTGTATATGAAGGCAGTGACGATTTTCAAGTTCTTCCAACTTTCGGTGTCATCCCCCAATTTGGTGCGCAAACACCGTACAATATGGATGACCTAGTCCCCAACTTTTCGCCAATGATGCTCTTACATGGAGAGCAA
Organism: Symbiotaphrina buchneri; assembly: GCA_001599915.1. Taxonomy (NCBI): domain Eukaryota; kingdom Fungi; phylum Ascomycota; order Symbiotaphrinales; family Symbiotaphrinaceae; genus Symbiotaphrina; species Symbiotaphrina buchneri. Next base: position 220,810 of record BCIG01000003.1, on the reverse strand, counting down.
TACCTTGAGATCCGCAAATATCCCATCCCGACTTCTGGCCGGCTCCTTTCTTACCCGAAGCTTGTGGATGTGGTTGACAAAGGAAACGCCGCTATTATCACCCAAGGTGTAGTGACAAAGGATGCTTCAAGTGGCGAAGAAATCTTCTACAATGAGTCGACGGTGTTCATCCGGGGCGCTGGTGGCTTCGGTGGCCCGAAGAAGGGCACTGACCGCGGCGCGGCTACTAGAGCGTACAAGATACCTTCCCGGAACCCTGATACCGTGGTCGAAGAGAAGACTAGCGAAGACCAGGCAGCACTATATCGGCTGAGTGGGGACAGGAACCCGCTACACATTGATCCCGACTTCTCGAAAGTGGGAGGCTTTAAGGAACCCATTTTGCATGGGCTTTGCTTTATGGGCATCAGCGGGAAGCACTTATATGAGAAGTATGGGCCGTATAAAAACATCAAGGTCCGCTTTGCAGGGACCGTGGTGCCGGGTCAGACATTGGTCACGGAGATGTGGAAGGAAGGTTCGAGGATAGTGTTCCAGACGAAGGTCAAGGAGACTGGCAAGTTGTGCATTGCTGGCGCCGGTGCAGAATTGCTTGGAGAGAAGAGCAAGCTATAGGGTGGTAGTGCCTCCAACTGGCTGTAATGTATGTTTAGTTGAAGAAAACATGGATTCGTTACAATCTTCCCATTGAAAACGCCCATCATGCAAGTAATCGAGGAAAAACGAAGAGCCATTTTGCTTGTAAGACGCCCTAGGTCAGAACGAACCATCGAGGACTAAGGACTCTAATTGCACTTCCTATCTTCCACCGCTAATCCTCCCAGAGCGTCGCCTAGGCGTCTCATCTCCAACTTTCTTCTGCGCCTTTTTGATCGGGGAATTAGCTGTCTTTGCCTTCTTCGGAGTATTGTCCTCTTCCTTCTGTTCCTCCTTCACCGAAGCAGTAGACTTGCGCTTTGTCCGGGCGACCTTTGTCTTCTCCGATGGTTCGTCATCGTCATCTTCCGCCTCTTTCTTTACGCCATTGGAGTGCTCAGCCTTGACTTTCTTTCCTTTTGCTCCCTTTGTCTCTTTACCATTTCCTCCCACATCTGCAGCCACAGGGCCAGTCTTCTTCTGCCTCGATGGGACAACTGCACTGGTGCGGCCACCAACCGTGAGGAATTCTATCTTCTCACCATTAGGCAGCGTGTTTCCTTTCTTGCCTTTGCCCCAGCGGTACTTCATGAGCCAGTCTTCAGGGAATTGGCTGGGATCTGCCAGGGATTCGACGGCTATCCGGCACACGTCTACAATCGAGTCGTAGAGTTTGGAGAGTTGTTCATCGCTGAGACTGTTGGTGTACTGTTCAGGATGTATACTAGCATTGTAGAGGATTTCGTCCCTGTGATCATGTCAGAATTCGGGGATTGTGTTTTGCTAGGCCGCATGGAAGAAGCAGAGGACATAGAAGGTTCGGGATATAGACTCAGTAACCAAATGGAAGAGCAAATGAAGAAACACGTGACGACGAGAGAATATGGGATGTCAAAGTACTTACCCGACCCAGTTGCCGATGCCACTGATGATGCTTTGGTCAAGTAAGAATGCCTTGACTGGCACTTTCTTTCCCTTGGCTTTGGAAAAGAACCAGTCCTTGGTGAAGATATCCTTGTCAATGACAGGATCAGGACCGTTTTCCTTCAATGGAGTAGTCTTGCGGATTGCATCGGCTGCACAGTCAACGAGGCGGATTCTTCCCAACCGACGTGCGTCTATAAATGCAGCCTTGACATTAGGATCATCCGTCTCCAAGATGAATTTCCAGAATCTTGGGGGCCAGCTTTCGTCTTTGGAGCTTTCCGCCTTTTCTGTTCTGTAGCCTGTAAACTCGTTTGATAGGTGGATCCAGCCCGTCATAGAATTGTGAAGGACTATAACGCAAATCAGTAACCCACTGCCGGAACATTATTTGCTTAACTGACCTGGGTGAGGTGGAGAAGACATCACAAGCCTATTGTTACGCTCAGCATGCCGTTTTGGAGTCGCACTCTTGTAACAGGGGTGTAATAACGAGCGTAGATAGGGGCATACCAGAAATATTTGCCCTGTTGTTGTGCATCAACCACCTTCTTCCCAGTCATTGCTTTCTTGAACTCTTCAGCTGTCGTGCCCGCCTTGCCGTACACAATGGGGTCATCTTGGACTTGCACAGATTTGATGGTCTTCCCACCAAGATGCTTTCTTAGGAAATGCACTAGACGAGCGACCTCCCCGATTTCAGGCATCTTCAGCCACAACGCCTTACTGTTAAAAGGAGTGGAGCTACAGGCGGATAGACGTTATGGAGTAGGCGGTTCTCCGAGCTTTTCAATGGGAGTAGGCGTGGTTGTTGTTGAGTAAATCTAGGCTGACGCGACGCGCTCTGGATCACAACTCTTAGTCTAAGTGCGCTCGAATGGCCATCAACCCCATCAATGTTCCACAATGTTATTATTCCGGACTTTCACGTTCAATCCAGAATTAAGATGGAAGTGCAAAAATCATGTATTAAAGGTAGTTGGGTTGTTCCAAAAGCCAAAAAATGAGGGGCAATTCGAGGATCGAACTCGAGACCTGTCACATTCACGGCATCTGAGATGCAGAGGCATAGCCCGAAGCTGAGGAAACAGTCAGAATGTAATTCGGAAGGTTTAAACGGACGGAAATACTTGCCGACAATCATCTGAGAAGGCATGAGAAGGTGGTTCTAATTCATTTTGTTGGAGAGGTACCTACACCACTAGACCAATTGCCCGAAGTTTGCACAGTTCTAGCTTATTTTAGCCTATAAACCTTGACGGTCTTGCCTGGCTTCGCCGATAACACTAAAACGTATATCAGGATATGTTAAGTAAAGTTCCTACGCATCGACAGCATCATAAGTGTTCATTTCGGGAGTTTATTTGTTGAATGTAGGCGGGGTCTATACTAGCCCTTGAGACAGACTTTTCTTCGACCTATTAACGAGGATACAGATTTAGTCTACTTGAAGCTTGGTGATATAAATACTCTACAGATTTATGTAAGAGATAGGAGCCCCGTCCAACCCTTCAACCTCAGCAAATACTCTGTAAACGGGACTATAGTGGTACGAGGTATTACTGAGATTGACCGTCCAGTTACGGAATGCCGCCCTTCTCAAGCACAAATCAGATGGCAACAACCTCTAGGCAACCTGTGGGATGGCCTAAGCTACTAGAGATTTCTAAGGTGTAGACGCATGTGCCTCACTTCATTACGCAGGAGACCCATGGGTTCGAAGCAAATCACATCTATTTCGCAGCTTTGGAGCTCACTAATGGGCTTTAAGCCATGGGGACAATGTGCCTGTAAGACGGCGAAGAGGCTGACTGCACCTGTAGAAAGACCGGAAAGTTTTGCACGGTCGTTGAGCACTTTTAGACTCATATCCCTCTATTGTATGCGCCCTAGGAAAGCGGTGATGACTACTAAATCAAAAAGAGCGCCAAACGCTTGCCTGAATAGTATCGACAGCATCACACCCAGAATACCAGACCGCTGGACGAGGGGCAAAATGACATCGGCTCGGCCTGTTCTACCACCCATCCTTTCTAGGACCCAGTTCATAAGTGGTCTCAGCAGTCGTAGCCATCCGCCCTTCGCTATTGCGGTAGGAGCTATACTTCTTCTTCTGGACGCAATGTCTCAAGAAAGCCAAATTTCTCGACAGTTCCTTGACGCGAGGGTCGTCTCTATCGAATTCGGCAAGCCAATCGCGGGTATATGGATGATCGCTATACTCCGGACGCTTGAGGAAGGCCACAAAAGCTTGAAGATCCTCTGTTGAGCTACGGACCCTAACCTGCGGAGCGGTTCGGAAGACCCCGCCATCAGGAAATCGATGGTTCAAGAACTCATTTAGCAGCCAGTTTGCATCTTGACGGCGGGGTGGAGAGTTCTGCGTCGGAGCGATCTTATGCTGGGACTTGATAAACGCCGCGCCTTTCGTCTTGTCATACTTCACAGACCCTTCGATGGTTTCTTGAAACTTTTGCCCGGTCACAGCTTCCCACAGATTTACCAGTTCCATTGCAGGTTCCGTGCTCAGGAATATGGCCTTTGGAAAAGTCGGGCCAGACTTGCTCTTGAAGCCGAGAAAGACTTGGTCCTTTTCGTCCCTGATTTCTATGCCCTCATGGGTGAAAAACAGATACCGTCTTTCCTCCGCTGACTGCGGAATAGCATGGACTGGAGCGTTCATTCGCAAGCTTAGCTGCGCCCCATCGCCACGTTTCCAACGTATTATCATCTTTCCAAGCGCATGGATTCCTATCTCGGTTCCATTGATCCTGTGTGTTTCATACCATTCGGAAGGGAACATCCTATAAGCGCGTCTGGGTCGCCTTGCGGCCATCTCTTGGCCATATCTCATCATCAGACGTGCTCCGCACTCTACCACGGCGTCCTGGCGCTTTTGGCTCACTTGGAGCCATTTCGTATCGCCTTGAGCTGCGTCTTTCGGGCGGTATGGCTTCAACAGAGCGGCGAAGTCATTGTCCATGGGCAGCTTGAACCACACGTACAAACCGTAGATGATACCCTCCGGGATTCCTGCCAGATCAGCCATCCATTCGGACTTTGCATGTGGTGCATGCTGCACGGAGAGAAACAGGTCAGGGAACTTGGCATCCCATAGTTCCTGCAGCTGTGCTTGCCGCTTAGTAGAATTGGGAGCCCCTTCGGCGCGTCCCAACGTTGCGAGCCTGTCTCGTCCAGCCTTATCGAGATATCTGCGTACGTCCTCTGAAGGCATTCTGCCTCGTTGCTGAGACAGATAGGTTCTCAGTTCTTTCTTGGCCCCTTCCAGAGCTTGGTGTAGCCCTGTCGACCTCATAGAAGCATTGAAGCGTCTGGGGATTTCCTCGCAGTACTGATGTCGAGTCTCGACAGGCAGGTGCATTTCCACATTGGCCTTTTCTATATCCGTGACCCAAACTGCCGAGAAGGAATGTGGCTTGCATGCATAGGTCAAGGACACGTCGCATACGTGCGTCCTGCGTACTGTACTTGTCTCGACCGGGGTGGATATGGGGCATGCATATAAAAGCATCCTCTTCAGCTTCAAATTTACCACGTTCTCCACTGCTGTAGTACTGAATTGTTGGAATTCCAACCTCGACGGTAAATGAAGTGGCAGGGGAGCCAAATTCATGGTTAAAGTCCGCTTTTATAACGCTTGTCACATCGCGCCCGTAGGAGACCGCTATCAGCGGTCTAACGATTTCGTAGTATCGGCGCAACATTTCCTGCATTGTGTTAAAGACATAATCACATTTGGAGCAGATTCTTACCCTCGTCTGAGCTTTGTCCTCGTGCTTCAGCCAAGGCCAAAGATTCACAATGGTAAAAAGCTTTTCGTCGAAAGCGGAGTCGGATAGTGGAAGACCAAGTCTCTCGGCCTCCGCCTGTGCAAGCCTACGAATGAAGTCCTTTGTCAGGGCGGCAGAGCGACTATTACCGCCAAAAAAAGAAGCTTCCTCCCTGTAATCTGCAAGAGTTACATCCTTCAAGTTGAAAACCAGTAATGTAAGACCCCTGAATTGTAGAGGCGTGGTCTGTTCATTAACCACATCTCTAAGCTTGTCGGTATAAACATGGCGTGCGGTGCCCGTCGTTCCAGGATGTTGCATCGCGAAATCCTGAGTGGCTTGAGCCCATGCGGAAAGGGCTTCAATCATCTGACCCGGAGGGCGACGAGCTTAATATGCAAAACGGTCATAGAAGTTCGTCCGCAGATTGTGGAAGAGTGAGGCGTCTGCAACTGTTGGCAGATACACGGCATAGTATCCACCACGCTGGCGATTCAGCAAGCTTCTATGACCGAAAAGCTCGATCAAGAACCTCTCCGTCTCGTCCATGAAGGCTTGACCAAACTCTTTGGGGATGGATAGAGTCATGAATCTTTGGACCTGGACGGCATCTGCAACCCAGGGCGCAACCACCTCCACAGCCGCAAGGAACTCATTGAGCATACCGCGTGATTTCGAATGGAGATCTTTGTAGTACCTATCCCACGGGCGGCGAGGTCCCTGTACCATCCCAATGTACCGAACTGTGAGAGGCTGCTGAGAGCGGTTGAGATTTACAACATTTGTCCACTCAGTCGTCTCATCGAAGGTCATGTCTTCTCTTTCCATGTGGTTGATGACGTTTTTAATCTCATCATCAGCAAAAGTCCACGACCGCACGTAGAAATGGGTCTCTCCTTCCGCAGTTGGAGGTGATGTTATAGAAGAAATCTCAAGATTCATGATCTTGCCCAAGTCTTGCGGGGCCACCAGCATCGGAGACTGCACGAGTGCTGCGAAAACCTTTCTTTGATTAAGACTGCTTGTTTGAACTGGTAGTATTGTGGAAAAGCGGTTTCTTGTGATACCCGAGGACATTAGATGCCCTGAAGTCAAATTTTGAACGACTTGATCAAATATGCGGGACGCCAGAGCACTGGAGTTTGGTGGGTCGGGCGTCGACGAAACATACTGAGAGTGCGTCTTGGCACGCTGTATGGTCTTCTGATACTTATCCTTGAAGACTCTGTCTTCCTGCGTAAGAGACCTCCTAGAAGCCATCGTGATGGGTGTCTGTCGGTCAAAAGTGAAGGTGAAGACGGAACAGTTCTACACATATGAATGTGGAGAATAAGAGATGAATTGTTGAAAGCTTGGAAAACAGCTACCAAATGGGGGTTTGTTGAATCTGGCAATTCAATGTAGACAGAAGTAGTGTAAAGATAAAAGCTCAACAGGCAGGAAGGCCCATTATATGCTACATCGGACAGACGCCCAGGATTGCTTCGCCCCGCCTTGGTGAATTCGAATATTGTGGATCCAGCAGAGAGCAAACAAAGAACGGATGAGGGGATATTTCGATTGGTGAATTGCAACAGCGTGCAGAAGAGCGGGGGTAAAACGTGAGACTAACAACGTCCACGAGAGCAAACTATCAGGTGAATGATAGGAAACTCCACTTGTAGGTATATTCAACGTCAAAGCTAAGAGTCAGCAGCTGCCAAACTTCTTGCCAGCCTAGGTACAGTTCCAACCTTGAGTAATTCTTACGCACCATGGCAGGTAGACCGAAAAAGTATACGACCAAGGAAGAGGCAGAGGAAGCCAGGAGAGTAGCAAATAGAGAAAGACAGCGCAGGTTTCGAGCAGCTCACACATCTGGTGGATCAGGTCAAGGAGGCGGCCCACAAGCGAGCGCACCCACAACAGGAGTGACAGCATCAGGGGCCACCGAGCAGTCAGCTTCACTAGGTCAAGCACTTCAGCAACTGACTTCTGGACAACTTACCACATCCATGGGAGCTCCAAGCCGGTATACTGGAGAAACGCGGCAATCGGATCCTGCTCAACGAGCAGCCCTGGCCGCCACGCTGCCATCGGAACCCGAGGAAGCAACTCCACTAGGCCGTCAGGGGCGTCAGTCATCGATAACATCGTTGCAAGCTGCCTGACTTGCCACATCGTCAGCCGCACCTTCTAGGACGATCTCGACCCCGAGCGAAGAAGAGAGATCAAACAAAGTACCAAGGCTAGGCAGATCGGAAGGACCGAGTTGCAGTGCGGACCAGGACCCTGGGGCAGCAGCGCTAGCTCGTAAGTATATATACTTGTGTGCGAATGTTCAGAAACGCTTACAGGAATAGCGGGTATATCTAATCGTGCGTCAGCCCCCTTCAGATCCCCCTTCCTCGCAAGAGGACATGGACATGAACGATCCGAGAGCAGGACAGTTGGTGGTGTTGCCAGTCCTTTGATACCGAGGACATCGGTTGCAGCTGGTAGCAGAGTCGGTTCCACATCTGGAGCCACAACAGCGCAGAGACCAGCAATCACCACAACGTGGAGTAGACCGCAACATGCTATCCCATACAATTCTAACGATTTGCAAGTCTTGCTACTGAAAGCCGAACGTTGTAGATGACCAGATGGAAAAGCTGCCATGGCGTTATTCGGTACAACCATAGTAAGCCCACAGAGAAAGCAAAACATCAATTGAGAACGCCAGCTGATAGATTCAGTTCTCACAGTCTGTTTTACTCCTAGTGACAGACTTTCCCCAGCCGGAGAGCTTTTCATCAGACGATCCTTACAAATACTTGGAATCAATGCTTGTTCCGCAAAGGCCTTGGATATTGCGCAGCCGCACACAAGAGCAGGTAGGACTGCCAGTGTCCGACTGTCAGATCGAGCGTTTCGGCTTTTGGAGATATATCGCCACTGAATATCAGACGTCGACTTACATACGCGTAGTCTCCTTCGATATTGAATGCCTAGCATAACCTGGTAGCTTCCCACAGGCCAGTGCTGAAGAGATATCAAATATAGTTGCGAACAACGGGCAAGAAGCTCCCTGCATCAGGATTATATTTTCCTTTGGCGACTGTGATAAGATTGACAATGCCGATGTCCTGGTGTTCGCCAGTGAAGAAGCCATGCTGGCCGCATGGGTTGATTTTGTTAAAGCAGTCGACCCACACATAATAACAGAATGAAATATTGCGGACTTTGACCTGCCATGCCTGCTTAAACGCACCAGAAAATTGGATCTCTTCAACAATCTGAGCCTAGGACGTTGGGAGTCGGGACAGACCACCTCCTTCAAAACGCAGCATAGGAGTCCTGCTGCAGCTGGTACTTGGAATGCCACCCAAGTTGATATAAGCGGTAGGCAGGTCGTTGATCTATTGACCGCGTACCGCTTCTGCATGCACTTCTCATTCCCTTACAGATTGGGTGACGTTAGTGCATCGGTACTGGGTGATGAAAAGGAAGATGCCCGGCCGGACGGAATTGCACAGCTGTACAACATGGGTCATCTGGTCGGAAGCGTTTGGCAGAGTACTGCTTGAAGGATGCTGTTCGCCCGTACAAACAATTTAAGGAGCTTTTATCACGATTCACGGACTCCAATGATCCAAAGGCGAACCAAAGTGTGCTTAGAACTCTCGTCACATATGGCCAAAAGAGTCGCTTTCTCGTACATTTTCCTTATAACGGGTCGCGGCCCGCCCGTCCATGATGTTAGACAACGAGTCTCTTTGATACTGATTTTCTTTGCAAGGAGGACAGACGTCTTGGGCTGACCAGATCTGGTTCGATGCGACCTTCTGTACATCAAGTAGGTATGCATTTATCACGGCGAGACGGGACTAGGAGTTTACTCGATTGCGCGGGTCACCCTGTGCTTGGTGACAAATAGCTTAGTAACTAAATAATATGCAGGTGATATAATAAGTAATCAAGCGTTACGCACGTGACCAGGCAAGACGCTACAGGCTTGGAGCCAACAGGATGATATAGGCGCATCATATCTGGTGACAATAATCATCTAATCATGTAGCTTTCTGCTCAAACCGGTTCTTATATTTGAGGAAACAAGCCAATAGCATTCGTTGTAGGTGCGCATATCCCCTGCCTCCGCAGTTTCAGTTGCATCGCTGCGGAGTTGCCTTGCCGAAGCGATCCACTGAGGGTCTGTCCCTCCGATAGATGATTTCCTACCCAACAACAGCATCACACAAGAGCTTCTAGGACCATTTGTTGAAGATGGGTGTTTTATATCTTGTCCATCGGACACAGATTTCACTTGGGTCGACCAGCGGAACAACTCCCCAACAGCAGCTTTAAAGCTGCCGCAAATGGTCCTGTCAGCCTTACTTTCCTTCCCCCTACTCAACGTCATCGGATGGCTCCAGTTCAGCCATGCCTACATTTCTGGCTGGACGTCGGTCCAGTGCCAGAACGAATTCGGATGCTGTGGACCCGGGTGATCTGGACTATCTAACGACATGCGAACCGGAAGATCCGGATTTAAGGACGCTTAATGACGCTCTTGAAGCTCTCACTGCGGTCTTTCCGGATATACAGGTCGAGGTGTTCCGGGAAATGCTGAGTACATTTGATGAGGAGAGTAGACTTCAGGTGGTTACAGAGGCTCTATTGAAGGCGAAAGGGAAGTGGGTTCGTGGGAGATGGACGGTTCCACGCAACGAGCGAGCAGTGACAGCGACGATACAAAGGCCGGAGGTGGCCAGAACGCATCAGGACAGGGCTGTACGTTTGGAAGACCGCTTTCGAAACGAGAAATACAGGAAGGCCGTCAGGACCGCTCTCTCCGAAGAGTTCAGAGGTCTTTCACGATCTACAATCAACGCAGTCCTCGCCGAGGAGAACTACTCCTACTCTCGAGCCCGGCCAACCCTTACGGAGTTATCCTCTAAATCGTGGCGGTTTACGGTGACGAGTTTTCTGCTTCGACGGAAATCGTCGGGCACTCTGGGCGACGCACAGCATCCGTTGGTCATCTATAAACCGCTAAAGAGCAGCAGGGACGGGATGATGGTCCCTACTGTCAAGCGCACAGGGAGTGTGGAACTGGACAGAGAGATATTTGACACCATTATTGCACCTGCTTTGGCTCAAGAGAGAACACAGCAAGAGGATCAAGACTGGAAGTACGCAGTAAAGTTGAACGATGCCGAGGCGGAGGAGTGCAACGCTATGCACGACTGCGAATGTTGCTTCATGTCGACAAGCTTCGAACAACTTTCCGCATGCGCCGAGGGGAACCACTTGATCTGTTTCAGATGTATACGCCGGGCAGTGAATGAAGCCATCTTTGGCCAAGGATGGGCAAGAAATATTCAGCATGAGCTCGGATCTATAAAATGCCTGGCGCCCATGCCGGACGAGGATTGTAACGGATGTATACCCAGTGAACATGTGGAGCGGGCCTTGAGGGAAGAGAAGGGTGGGCGGGATGTATGGGCGAAACTGAACGAGAAAATGGCAGAGGAAGGGATCCTCAAGAGCAGGTTGCCTGTGGTGAGATGTCCGTTTTGCCCGTATGCAGAAGTGGACGAAATCTCGCTCCCTCCACTACACCTCGCGTGGCCTACTATGGGTGCAGAACAGAGAAATCCTACAAAAGCTCTTCATCTTCTAATCTCACTCGTCTTACTGGGTATGATGCCGTTCATATTACCGGTCATCATCGGAGCTTATTTTCTTACCATCATCTTCCCGCCTTTCCAGATTCTGCTCAACTACTGTTTGGCTGTTGTTGACCGGTCACGCCTGCGGGTCCATCGACGACGTCGTGGCCTCAAATTCAATTGTCTAAACCCAGACTGCGGTCGCTCATCCTGCCTGGCCTGCGGCAAAGAATGGCGCGACATCCACGTGTGCTACGAATCCGAGTATACCGCGTTACGGGCTAGCGTCGAGCGTGCCATGGCCGAGGCTATCAAGCGCACCTGTCCACGCTGCAACCTGTCCTTCATCAAGGCGTCGGGTTGCAACAAGTTGACATGCGTCTGCGGCTATCAGATGTGCTATGTGTGTCGGAAAGAGATCGGCAAGGAAAGCTACAGACACTTTTGTGAGCACTTCCGCCCCGACCCGGGAAAGGAATGCACGGAATGTGATAAGTGTGATCTGTACAAGAACGAGGATGAGGACGTGGTTATCCGGCGGGCTAGGAGGGATGCGGAGCGCGAATGGAGGGAGAGGCAGGGACTCCAGGCGAAGGGACCTTGGGGCGAAGCCCTCACCCGGAGGAAGCCTGTTGTCGAGGACACTACCAGCGATGACTGGCTTGACTTGTTTGGACACTGGGGTTCCCTGGGATGGGAGGACCTCTTGGATGCTATCGTGGGTACGGTGGTCTGAAGATACCCGGCGAAAGGGGCGCTTGTCTCCCAATATTTTTTTTTCTTCTAGGCTAAGATGCTTGCGAGCCTAGGGAAAGGTGTTCCTTCTCGCTCCTACACTGTTTGTCTGACTCCAGCACATCATGCGCCGGTGCTTCCAGCTTCTTGACAGGCAAATGCACCAGTGGAGGTCAGGCTGTCCTGACTGGTGTGAGGATCCATGTTTCAGCGGGAAATCTTGCGATTGCATTTTAGCGTTTATTCTAATGGGGTTACGATCTGAGATGAGTTAATGTTATACGCTTTGCCTGGCACTAACACCCCATCTCCCATGTACACGACTGTGAAGTACTAAATGAGGGTTTCTCATTCATCTATCAGGGATTGGTGATCCAATACAAGATAATTCAAGAGTCATAAGCTCTGGGCCTAGCGCCTGCCATGCCTCACCAACGGGCTGGCCTGCCAACCATCTTCAGCATCGTTCTCACTTTCATCATCCAATGCAGCGAATCCATCTCCATCCCCATCATAGCCACTCGGCGTCAGCGCCGGACTAAGTGCAATCTTTGGCCTGCTCTTGAACACGCTTGCATAGTCCGCCTCGTCACTGAACAGCTCCTCCCTTGGTGTCGACGCTGTAGATCCAATGTTGTCGTCCTGCTGTTCGCCTGCTGGATGCAGGTTGCGAGTTTTCGGCGGAGTTTGGAACTGATTGACAGGGTACTTTGGCTTTGTATGTCCGACTGCGCCCGACTTGCGCGGTTTCCGCGTTGGATTGGCTGTCGTCGAGAGTAGCGACATAGACTGTCGTGTTCTTTCAAGGAGTGCGGTTCGCCTGTTGGGCAACTCTCCAGAGTCTCCAGGCTCTTCAATGATGAGTGGAGGTAGTGGAGGGGGTGAAGCCAGTTCACCATCGAGGGGTTGGCCGCCAAACCCCATTGACATACGCGCCCGTTCGCTCAGTGTACGAGGAACTTTTGCCTGAAGAGGAGAAGGATCGGTGACCGAGGCAATAATTCGTTCCGTTAGAAGCTCTTCATCCTCATTGGAAAAGAGTGAGAGCCGCACGGATCCGCTTCTCTTACCCTCGGAGGGTTGTATATCGTCTTCTGCCCTGATAGGGCCCTCTGTAGGCCGGGTTGCCGAAGGTCCAGATGGAAGAGCTGCAATTAGCGTGTCTTCATCCTCGTCACCTCGGCCATCCTTCCTCTCCTGCTTGTTGTCGAGCGCAGGGTCAGTCGATTCATTCCTTCCACTCTCCTCATCCCTCTCCTCCTCATCCCTCTCCTGCCCTTGTATCACGCCGCTAAGAACCTCCCCTGAGTCAATGTTGTCCTGTTGAGGCGGGGTGCGGTCGTGGCAGATTGGTGGCTCATCTTCTTCTTCGTCGGCTCTCTCCGTTGAGGACGCAGCGACGTCTGCAAGGGGGAAGCTGCCTCCAGCTGGGAAAGCGCCTCTTGCAGGTGAGAAACGGAACACCGATCGATCCGGGCGGTCACTAAGGACGTCCTGCGCCATGCTATGGTCACTTGCACCTGCCCTCCATCCTGTACCTCCTTGCCGGCGCGATGCGCCAGCTTTTGAAAGTTCCGAAGTCATGGCAGATAGAAGTCTTGCGTACTTGTGATCTGGACCAAGCGTCACAGGCTCTGAATTTACTTCCTTCCCGCTTTGTTGCTTTCTCGCATTCGAGAGCTCTATCGGTTTCAGCACCATTTTTTGATGTGCGTTGAATTTGATCTTCAAATCCTCACTTTGCCCTTCTGACGGTGCTAGTCGAACCGAGTTCTCTTTCATATGGCTGTGGCGTTGTTGCAGGTCATTCTTATAGTCCTGCCAGCTGCGGAGTCTCTCCTTTTGATCTCTCACCCTTCTTTCAAGCTCCTCCAAGAGTCCTCTCTTCCTGTTGTCTTCAAGAGCAGTCAGATCGTCTACATTGACATGCTGCCATATTGACGCAAATGGTGTCTCCAGCAGGGTATCTTCCGCTTGTCGTTCGTCGCCCTGTAGCAAGAGTTCCGACCATTGCCTGTTTCCGATCCAACTGCCGTCCAGTTGTTGCTTCACATTCTTCAGAACCTCATCCGAGCCCACGTTCTGATCGTCGGGATTCGGCCTTCTTGCTTTTAGCTGCTCTGTCCTGCGGATGAGGCGCCTTTCTTTCAAGCCTAGTAACCCCCCGAAATCTTCCCACTTGCTCCTCTTGCTTTCTCTATCAGCCAATGAGCTAACCAGAGATTTTTTGTAAGCAAGTATCAATGACTCCAACTGCCATGTCTCCAGGCTCGACGTCTTGTCAGCAAGAGCCAGCCGTTCTGCAATTGCACTCGTATGAAATCCGGATATGGCTAATTGGCGTTTCAAAACGATGGTAGAGAATGCGGCCAGCGCCTCCTCAAACTTTTCGCCTTTACATTCATCGAACATTGACCTGCGCGGCGCGACATCACGTCCAAGGACGCCATCTTTCTTTAGCTCTGAGAAAAAGCGGAAAATAGCATTACGAAGGTTGACCGACTGAAGGGGTTCCAAGGGCGGAAAGAATGGGTCAAGCTTCTGAGACACATATTAGTCATTTGCTGCAGACATCAAACGTAGGCACAATCCTCGGGTCCTTACATTTCTTGTGCCTTCAGGGTCCCAGAGACGGAAGAGTTGATAGAGAGCCCATTCGACACACTGGATTCTTCGTTTTTGATCTTGGTTTGCATCTTTAGTTGAGAAACTCTGCACCGTAATTCGTGGCCAGTCTGGAAGACGGTCGAAATCCAACAAACGCAGGTTGCTCAGGAATAAGGCCACATTGGAAGGACGTGCCCCTGTTGGTGATGTGCCAGGATGCTTGTGGTCCGCGGCGGGCTTTGTCGGATTGGCCGCGCTGCGGGAGGGCTGCATTGCGCCAAAGTCGCGAGAAGTGAATCCTTTGGCGCCCAATCTAGCTGTTCCTCCGTCTGGGCCTCTCCTCCATCTTGGCTTGGAGGTAATTGTAAAGCACACTGGTGGTTGTCTTGTCGTTTTGTCCCTGGATTGCTACGTGAACTGCCGCGCATTGGCTTCCAGGCGGTGAGCAAGGTGTAAACACACTAGAAGTTTGGCGTGACCAATCGCGTTTGACATGTGCCTGAGGGCAAAGTGAAGTGAAGGAGCAAGCGACTAACGGCCTTCACCTCGTGCTTCCTACTTCCATCATTGTTGTCTTCTGTTATTATTGAGCCCCTCTTCCTCCTACGCACCCTCCATTTTTCAGGATCTTTCTCTATATCAATTCTACAGCACTACATTCTCTGCAGGCCTGATTGCAGCCTTCAGCCTTGGGTAGAGCACCGTCGTCACGACAAACGCCCCCTAGCTACGCTGCCGCTCTCTGCTCTCTACTCTTCCTCAAACCCCACCTCTCAGATGGCAATCTCACAGGACTCCAAAGGTGTTTAGCATCATCTTCACCCCTCAATCGGTGCCATGCTTACCTTATTAAGCGCCTCCACCGGGCGTCATGACCGCAGATGCAGCAAAGACAGAAGACTGGTTGGTAGAAAATGGTGGGGCCCTGGTGACAGTCTCAATATGAGTGTCGTCCAATGCATGCTAACATCTGCCTTCAGTGGTCTCATCTCTTGCAACAGTTCCTGAAGCACATTCGAAATCCCCCGTCCCTTTCTTCCACCTTCTAGAGAGATTAAAGACCACCAAAAGAGAAGGCTGGCGGAGATTTGGCATCAATCATGGAGAATCCATATCTGATCACATGTACCGCATGGCTCTAATCACCATGGTTGCGCCAGCTTCGTTACAGGCGAAATTGGATCTAAATCGGTGTACCAAAATGGCGTTAGTGCATGATATGGCCGAAGCTCTAGTGGGCGACATCACCCCTATGGATGGCGTCGCAAAGGTCGAAAAGAACAGGAGGGAAGCGACGACAATGGACTACATGACGAAGACGCTTCTAGGCAATGTCTACAGTGGCCAGTCAGGCGAAGATATCCGAGCCTTGTGGCAGGAATATGAGGACAGCAAGACCCTGGAATCGAAGTATGTGCACGATGTCGACAAACTGGAATTGGTCCTACAGATGGTGGAGTATGAGAGGGCCAGCAAAGGGAGGCTCGATTTGTCGGAATTTGCCAACGTTGCAGACAGGATTGAGCTGCCAGAAGTGTCACAGTGGTGCCGGGAGGCTCTTAAAGAACGGGAAGAATTCTGGAAGACGCTCGGGAAGGAAACCAGTGGGGCTGAGCTCAGTGAACAGATCAAGGCTCAGCAGGACTCCTACTATGGAAACGGGAGCTCTACTGGACCATGGCCTTCACGATAGCGCGTGTTATCGGCACAATCCATGATCGTATCATTTCCTTCGGGGAAAAATTCTTGATGGTTCAGAGAAGTGATAACGGGATGGCTGGCGCTCGGTTAAGCATTTGGGATCGGGAAGGGATCATGATACAGCTGAATATGTCTCTTGCGCACTGATTTCGGGTTAAGAGCTCCTTTGGCCATTCGTATGCGAGGGAGCGGTTTGTATTTGGTACAAACTTCATGGAGCGGCGACTTGCTGGCGGTTAACAAAGTCCTGCATATAGATGTGCTTCGCACTATAGCTGCCGAGCAATCCTGCTTCTGCGTAACTATACCTCTGACTCCGAAGGTCCTTTGAGAGTACCCATAGCTTCTTGGTGCAACACCCATGAATATGCTCGTGTGACAAAACGCCCAATGCATGCGCTATTGCATCCGGATGGTACACTCTTCACCCTGATCATTATGGCTGGCCCTGCTTTCCCTCCTCCTCTTTCATATCCTTCTCCGTCTCCTCCCTCAACCACTCGGCCTCCCTGCACATCTCCTCCTCAGTCCTAGGCTTTCGATTCGCGTCATCGACCTTAGGAAACTTCACCCGCTCCCTGCCAGCCAGGATGACGCCCACATCGCTGTCGGGTCCCTCCAGCATACTGTACAGCGCATCCGGGGGCAAATCGCCATTCCGGCGCGGGATCACATGCACATGCACATGCGCGACGCTCTGGCCGGCCTCCCACCCGTCCTGCACGGAGATGTTGAACGCCGCGGCGTCGAAGACCCGCGTCAGCGTGCGCGAGAGCCGCTGTACGGTGCTGAAGAGGTCGGTGAGCTCCGGGGCCGTCAGGTCGCCGATCCGAGGGACGCGCCGCAGCGGAGAGACGAGGATGTGGCCGGGCAGAAGGGGCTTGAGGTTGACGAGGGCGAAGGAGGAGGGCGTGAGATGGAAGACCTGTGGCAATCGGTGGAGATTAGTTGGGATGCAACGGATACCGGTGTGGGGGAAAGTACATGTGGTGTTACGAGGAATTGGCCGAAATATATCGGCTTCGTGCTTAATGGTGGTCGAGGCATTATTGTCTGGGTGTGCCGGGTTGAGAAACCTTGGGAGTGATCGGCTCTAAAGCTGTTGAAGCTCCGGATGTGGCGCGAGCTTGTCAATGTTGGTGGCTCGAAGCTTAAACACATGCAAATGGATGGGCCGCCAACAGCACTTTACAGTCTGCAAATGCAGGCAGGTCAGGTTGCACTTCTAAAGAATCAAGAGTGAGCAATTCCTCAACGTCCCTTCAGCAATGAACGCACATGAGTGCTTGGGTCTGAATTAGTGTGTATTCGACAAAATGTGACGTCAACGCCTCCCTGATGAGAATTATCATGACCTTCGTTATCCGTCAAACCGTGGGATATGTGACTGAACCCGATGGGACCGTCAGTCCGCCGACATACGAGCCTACCCTCACCATACTGGCCGGTCGCTCATGCTGCCACCATCATATCCTTCATCCTCGAACTTATCATCAGCCAAGTCATCGTCGTCCTCAATCTCAACTTTGCTTCCTAAAGCCTCCTTCCCTTCCTTGATCATAGCCTTGAGCTGCTGGTTGAATCTCCGGATACTCATATCGGCTTCTCGCTCCTCCTTTTTCCGGCGCGCCGCAAACCGCTGGGCTTCCACAGAAGCTGGACTGGCAGCTTTGGCAGCAGATCCGGGTGATCGTGTAGGAGCGATGGATGCTGGCTTACCGGCCCGCAATGCCGGAGAGCCTGCCTGCGACACCGTTGATGCGCGGCCTGTCAATCGCGCTTGTCTTGGGCCAGCACGAGAAGCCGACGTACGCCCGGTCGCCATAGTAGCCCGTCGGCCGGGGCTATCAACCACACCTGCTCTCCTTACAGGTATTCGAGACGGACTGCTTTCCCGGCTTCGCGAGGTGCTAGAAGATCCCATCACCCAATTCTTCCTCAGTTCCCCCTCGCCGGTGTCTGTATGCAATCTCTTTGCTGCCCGAGGTGGTGTGTGCTCTACCGGGAAATATTCCTCGTCTTCAGGGGATTGACCAGGTATTGGTGTAGATAGTCTGGCATTTGAGCGGAACACGTCATCCTTTTCCTCGAAGTCCTGCCATGCGCTCTCGTCCCCAAAACTCTTTTGCGATGTCTGCCTCATCTCAAAGCCGGCCCCTCCTCCAGCGTAGAACCCTCTGAATGCGTTACCTCCGCAGAATTCCCAGACCTTGCTTGCTACACCACCCACAACACTGAATACAGCCCTCGACCAGCCATCCTGTACAGACTTCGGCGACATCCTCGCTCGCTTCTTCCCATTACCTTCGCGCGCAAGCGCCGCCGGCGTCTCTGGAAAGTATCCATCTTGCATTCCAGCTGCAGCCCGTACTGGTCCACCCGGAGCCCAGCCTCTCCGGAAGCTCTCTTCCACTCCTGTTTGTATGTTTTCCGCTTGTTCGTATGCTGCAGCCACAGCCAAAGACGGTGTATCCAGCCCGCCTGCAAGCGTATACTGCGTGTTGACGAAGGGCATGGGGCTTATCACAGCCGAGTCGGCCATTGGGGTACCATACGATGTTGCAGATGTCCACGAAGCTCCTGATAGTCCTCGAGTATCAATGCCCGCCCGCCGAATCATTCCGTGAGCGTTTCTTGCCAGCGGTCGAAGCAAGTGATTTCTGAGAAGCGGACCGGTAGAGGGACGCCGAAGCCGAGGGCGTGCGGGGTGGTTGGAAGATGTGTGACTTTGCTCCTACATTGGTGTCCAGCTTTGGAGGCAATGTACGTTCGTGGGTTATTCGGTCGGAGTTGAAAGCTCCTGGTATATGTGGCGATGACATCTTTGTTTACACCGCTTGATAGCCCCTCGAAGGTAAGGTCCGGTGTAGGGGATGAGGAAGGAGCGACCAACGTCGGGCACATATGTTGTCAATATTGGCGGATGGGTGCAAGCTGTAGTGACTTGCGGCGACTCGTTGTATATCAGGGAATCAAACAGGAAAGTGCAATGCATGCAACACGCAGCATGCAAGCTTGGAGTGTTTGACAGGCGGGAAGCTCCACCAGCAGCGCCGTGCCGGCCCGTGCTGTGCGGGCCAACAAGTTCGGCGCTAAGTTCGGCAAGGCAACCATCAAAACAATGCAAACAATTTGCAGCCCAGCTGTCCCTTTTTACCGTTACAACACGTAGGAACCTTTCAATAATGATTTCTGATAATTGGGTATCAAAGCTATCCATACAGTCAATCCTAGACAGACGCAAACAATGCCAACCACTTGCGGCTTGAGCTTACGCAGCATCCAGCGGGAGGGCAACAGTAGGCGCCCCCGTAACGAAACAGCTGCGTATCCCCGACGTAGCTCTGCCCACTGCATGCTCTAGTCTTCCTGCTCCAGGTCATCATCACTGGGCGGCATAAAATAGCGACTTCTTATAGCACGCGTAGCTTTCCGCTGTGGCCGCTTCCGTTTGGGCTCCGCAACTTCTCCGGTATCGACCGAAGTTGATGTAGCGGCCTTTCCCTTTCTCCTACTTGTGGAAGCTTTGGCTCCATCTTGCGCAGAATAGCTAGCATCATCATCGTCCACTGGGCTGCCTTCCGAAAGTGAAGCCGGGGTATTCGAGTCAGAGTCAGTATCTAGTGGAGAAATCCTTGCGTGTCCTCGGCCGCCGGAAGACCTTTTGTTTTTTGGCTGGCTTCCTTTCCCGGTGCCTCTCCTGGACGTCTTCTGCTCTTTCTTGTCTGATACAGGAGTGATGATCTTGGGTCGTTCGAGTTCCCCGAAACCTGCTTCATCTTCTAAACCGCTGTCTTCGCTTGATAAGCTAGCAGCTTTGCCATGAGCAGACTGCATGGAGATTGGCGTGCGCGTCTGTGCCAGAGTCAAGGACTGTCGATGAGACCCGATTGATGGCTCATGCCCTTCAATAATAAAGCCACCGCCACCACTCGCTCCGTCTTCTTCATGATCATCCGGCAAGAAACCCCCTCCTCCAATACTTCCAGTATCACCTTCTTCATGGTCTTCTAAGCCCCGATAGGTATGATCTTCTTGGTGAAAGTGGTCCTCGTCTTCCAACGCATGGAGGTGGGCACTGTGTCCACTGCCAGGTTTGGCACTTCCACTTGCTTCAATCTTTTTGTGGCGGTTGGTGAAAGGATTTACCCGGTCACGCCCCTCCTCTTGTTCGTCCCCACCGTATTCGTCACGCACACGCTCGACGATTCTCATTCCAACAAGAAATTTCTTCCACATTGCCAGTGCCATCTTCTCCCTCTTACCTTCCTCCTTTCGGATCCGTTCGGCTTCATCTTCAGCCCAAGCCTCGCGAATCAGGGCCTCATTTTCTGCTGCAACCACAACACCCTTCACTACTGGAACAGCACGCTGACTTTTGAACTCAAAGCCTACCACGGCCTCCGCATGGTTGATCTCTAAACGTCTGCATATTTTCGCCGTCCCTCTGAGCGGTATATGCACGGCACCTTCTGGTACCATAGAGGGTACATAGCAGTCGATATTACCATACGCGTTCTTGGGAATTATTCCATCCTTGATAGGAGGGGGGATTATCCACCGAGTCTGTTGTTTGGCATAGAGACCCTGCTTCAACTTCTCTCCGCCATCACGTTCCGCCTCTTCCATCTCTCTCTTGCGGTTGAGGGTCACCGCACGCATCGCCACCAGTTTTATTGGTTGTTCTCCTGCCTTCACTTCCCGGCCCTCCTTGTGCCAGCTTTCGCTAGTCTTGCATATTAGCACATCGGACCGACGGAAAACCTTTTCTTCCTTTGCGTTCTCCCCCTTTCCTGCTATAAAAGTCTTCACATGCTTGGCTTTTGGCTTGAGTGCCTCTTCTCGTCGCAAAAATCGCTCCAAAACATATTCAGCAGAGCTTTTGTAGCCTTGGAGGGTCTCTCCTTCGCCGTCTTTGACTTGTTTGGCAGGTGTTACCGGTTCAAGCTCTGTTTCGTCCTCGATATCGTCTGCTGGGGTTCGTTTCTTCCCATCCCGCAAGTAGCCACTGATAGCAGTCTTGAACCAATCGTACTCTTCCCAACGTTTTACTTTGCCCCTTTTGTTGTATACAGGAACCTTCTCAGCCATAACTCTCACACCTTTCGTCTTTCCCGGCCACACCTGCTTCTTCAGATAGCGCACGGTAACATCTTTCGCTGTTCCGTCCGCAGAATATCCAACAACGTAGGCGAGCACCTGCCTAGCCTTTTCGGCCTTGGCTCCACGCGGTTCAAATTTCGACAAAAGTTCTGCATTGTTTGCGACAACTGATAGAACCAGCGGATCGACAGGAATATAACTGTTGGAGACCGGTGAAAGGACTTCTGCCCAGTAATGAGGGAAAAGTAGATCTCTGTCATACCGTTTCGAAGGACTGGCATTTGCCTTGGATGGGGTGATGTCAATGACAGAGTCGGAATCAGAAGCTGATGAGTTTAAAGAGCTGGCGTCGCTCTCACTCAAGGTTGACTTGGACTTTGATGGTTTTTTTGTAATTCGCCGTCTCTGATCTTTTCCTGGCAGCTTCTCCTTGTCGTTAGGATTGTCTCCCGTATCAGACAGACCATCCTCGCTCTCAACCTCGGCTGAAGCGTCTCCCACATTGACAGCTGCTTTGCGCTTTGTCTTCTTGGCTTCTGCCTCCTCCCATTTGGACCAGCCAAAACCAACCGGTTGGAGACTGGCCACCATCCGGCTTTCGATATTTAACCCCCTTAACAGTGCGACGAAGAGCTGGTTCCCGATATCGCGGCTGCCTTCACACTTTTTTGCTAGCTCTCTGAGTTCCTTAACACTTGTAACCTTCTCACCATGAAGCTCAGAGTCATGTGTATCGTTCTGAAAAGATGCAACCTCTTCTTCTAACCTTGCAGGTGACTTGTAACCCTGCTTCCTCAGCCCCGGCGCAGTGATTTTGAACTTCTTCTTCCAGAAAGATGACAGCGTTCTGAGCAGTCGGATAAGCGGGTCTCCGTGGCTCAAATCTGGTTTACCATCCTCCAACCTCTCAGCCCTACCACTCCAGTCCCGTTGGCCCCTGCCGCTATCCTTCGCCTTCGTTCCCTTCTTACCCTTTGTACCCCGGGGCTTCTCCAGTTTCGGTTCGGACGTCCAGCCCATAGACCTACGGTATCTCTTTACTTCCTTCTTCATCCCCTCCGTCAGATGTGAAACCATGATCTGCTGTACCTCCTTGTCGCAAAGCCAGGCGTTCCGTACAAGGTTGTGGAAGAGCAGAAATTGTACATGCATGCAGTGTGTTTGCTGCCGAATCTGCCTTTCTATCTTACTTGGTCCCTTCTTCTTTCCTTGGAGGTCGCGCAGCGACCGTGCTCCAAAATCCGGGTTCAACGTGAGTTCCAGATGCCCAGTGTCTTCGGAGTCCAGCGGCCTACGGTGGGAATCGATGGGAGCACCAGGTGTTGTCGGTGTGGCTGCCATAGCATCTTCCCACTCCATGTCGTCCTCCTCGTCATGTTCTTCGTCATCATTGCCATCCGCAGGGTGACTTTTCTTGGAACTAGATGCCTCAGGCACGTCCTCAAACTCGCCACTGCTGACCTCGCTGAGTGAAGAGTCGGAGTCATCATCGTGAAGGTTCTCAAGGAAGGCCTTGTTATCTTCCACGCTACGAGCCTTCTTGGCTGATGTATCGAGGGTATCAAAGAGGGTCGGCTTTTTGCCCCGGCCGGACCCAGCGGTCTTCTTCACTGGCGTCGCCGCAGGAGATGGGCTGCGGTGGCGTTTGCGCGGGACGAAGGGGGGCATCTTGCCCGGTTGCAGTGGGACACTATCGTTGCAGCAGCATAGCACGTCAACAGCCGCGAAGTGCCTTGGAAGTCGTTAGGAATAAGGAAGGAATGCTGTGATCATGCTGCTTATGCTGGACGCGGCGCTTTTTCTGTGAATCCAAGTCCTTTGCTGAGGCATCGGATGTCATGACGCGGGTAGATCTGGCTCGGCAATCTACGGTACCTAGCGGCCAGGCTAGATCCCATCACGCTCGGACCGTGTACCAAAAAGGGGTTCATTGGTCCTAGGGTACGGCGAGGACGGGTCCTGGCGGTGATTAAAGCCAATATTACAGTAGCTTACCTTCAAGATTGAAATGTAAAAACTTGTTACCACAGCAGAACCCTGTCCTAATGATGTAGGAATTCTAAAGAGTAAATCCCCTCGATACCCTGTTTTTAGCTGCATGAAGACTTCAATGCTTGCAATTTTCGGCCGCTAGGTGAATCAGGTAAAACCTCAAGTTTTAGAGCAGAAACCCAACTTTCAGCCAATTGCAAAGGGCGATCAACGAAACCAGGTAGAGATTAGCAAGAATCTAGGTTGACTTTAACTCGTGTACAGACCTAATCTGCAGTTAGGATACACTACACCGTGTTTATAAGGAACAGATACTCATAAAAAACCATACTACGTACAAATCACAGTTCCAAAACAATTGTAGATGACAAAATGGATAAAATTGAGAAAGGAACAACTCCGATACCAAAGGTAACGATCGCGAGATCTTCACGATTATCCTAGCCTATCTTCACGATCCGATTTCATTGATATTTTCTATAGAGATTTCTAGATACAAAGAATTATTAGTTAACGTGTGGATTTACCCAATTTAACTACTCTGTAGCTGCAGCGAGAGTGCAAGCATTGAAGTCTTCATGCAGCTAAAAACAGGGTATCGAGGGGATTTACTCGAATTCTAAATCAGGAAAATAGCTTTGGTCTGCAGAATAAGAGACTGGTTCATGATCCCTTCGCAACCCTCCTTAATGGATATCATGAAGGAGGTATTGTCATGCCACCGCAAAGCCGAAGCCACTGGTAATATATTCACCAGTCATACAGCATATACTGACAAGCAACAACCACTGGGCGTACGGTGCAAATGTTGCGCAAATTTCAGAGGAGATTTTTATTTACTATGTTGACCACTTCTACCTCGTGACACAAACACCGAACGCCTTGTCATTCGCCAGTGGATGCAAATAAGACATGAGCAAAAGTTGCAAAGAGTTGCGATCTACAACTCCTTGTCTAAGCTGACGGTTTCTTTCAAATCTTTCTGGCGTTGCGCATGCCGTTCTGTGGG
The DNA here is from genome assembly GCA_001599915.1 of Symbiotaphrina buchneri. Classification (NCBI taxonomy): domain Eukaryota; kingdom Fungi; phylum Ascomycota; order Symbiotaphrinales; family Symbiotaphrinaceae; genus Symbiotaphrina; species Symbiotaphrina buchneri. Next base: position 196,679 of record BCIG01000003.1, on the reverse strand, counting down.
AGGAGTGTGGCCGGTGGCTCCAGGTCCACCGAAAGTCTCGAAGGCCTTATGGAAAGTCCACTCCACCGCCTCCTCTACTGGTTTGTCAAACATGATCGGGAGGAAAGGAACCGCAGCCAAGCCAAGCTGCCGTGGGTCAGCACATTTGAAGTACATCGGGTGAGGGGCGACGACTTACCCCAATAGGGCCCCAGGTCCGGATCTTCGGGTTCTTCACGTTTTTCATAGCACGTCCGGAGTATCTCACGATCGAATGGATGGTAAATGCCGGTAGACCCATGCTAGCAATGCTCTGGAATACTGCTCTCTGCGCCATCACGGTCCGATAATCCTCCAAGGCGGGCACGGTCCCTCCGGGCGCGGTATGGGGAGGCTGCAGTCCAGGACCCAAGGGCTTGACTTCGGATTGTATTTTCATAGACATATCCTTGTGCTCATCAGGATGCAGCACCTGCTGGTTCCGGATATATGCCTTGTAGCCTTCGTAGGCTACGTCACCGCCCAGGTACATCCAGGAGACGGCATATGCTCCTTTGACCAGATATGGATGGGCGATCGGGCGGAATGATTCGCCTATGTCCGAGGTGTATGCCACATAACGATGTGCGCTGAGGAGGATCGTACGAATACGGCTGGCATAAGCAGCATAGCGGACGTTGGAATCGGTTGACTCTCCGGCTCTATAGGAGAGAGGGCGTGTCAGTGGAGATAGTAGCAGGAGACCATGCGCAACAACTTACGTCCCCTCGTAGATCTGCCCATACCAGGAATCCTGCCTATCCAGCAGCTTTTGAAGATCTTCCGGGAGCTTCTCCCGCGGCGGAGGCTTGCTGAGATCTGGCGGTGGCCCCTTTCGGGCACCTGTCAAATTATCCTTAGGATCCTTCTCTGCCATCTTGATATGAAAATGGATGCTGTAGGGCAAAACACCAATGCTTCGCACACGAGTGTTCAGCGCAATGTGCAAGTAGTACAATATTATTCACGGTAACTTCGGACCACACCTGCGCTGCTACCTAAAGCAATAATGACGGCTTCGCCAAGCTCCTGTGGGGAAGCCGCTGCGCATGTGCTGTCTCTGGGCTACCGTTCAAGTCTAGCTGTGGCTTAGTAAGCTTGAAGGCATCGCAACTTCAAGCTGCGAGGAACCGTGGAGCAAGTTTGACATCGTCCTTCATCACCGCATTGGTCCTTCATCTCGCCACCTACAAGCCTCCAGATATTTCCTTCCTGCAAGATGGTTCAATACTACAACATTGCCGGCCGGCAAATTGGCTCTCACACAGTACGTTCCGTCCTGCCGGTCTATCCGCAATTGGCTGGGCTTCGCTTCTCCTTGTTGTCTAGAATGTCGATAGAATCAATAAGCTGACTCGGTCTAGTTGGCAATTGTTACCCTAGCCACTATCTTCACGGGCACTTTCGCGGCATTTGGTGGCAAGAAGGCACCTACGCAGACCCCTCCGATCAATGCTGCCAGCAAGGACGAGGAGAACTTCATACAGTACGTTGAAACCAGGCACATGATCATAGACAACGAGACACAAACGCACTTGTCAATCTAGCGGATTGTGTGCTGATCACTTGTTCACTTTAGAGAATTCCTCAAAGAAGCAGAGGGTAAACCGGCGGCGGGACATTGAAGCGGGCAATATGGCTGTGAGGTTGGGTTGAGTTCGGTGCCCCATGTTGCGGCACGGCGGAACTAGGGAAGGGCGATGCATTTACTGCATGAATCCGTCTGTTGTGCAACGACTGTACATATAGGATGCCTCACGGGAACTAAAAGATACTTGTCCTGCCCATTCTCACAATATTCTCGTAAAGGGCATGAACTCTCTGCCCAACGGAATCAAGTATTTCCAAGTCGATGCAATCTCCACTCGACGAGGATTGTCAGCATTCCAAGATCAATAACTTGAAAGTACTTAGCGGCCATGTTTCATGGCCTTGACTTCTGCACCATGTCGGGGTCATCCTCAGTGCCGCTGACATGTATATAATCCATTCCAATATCAATTCAAGTCTGACCCGTTTCCATGCTACGCCAACGCCGAAATGCGCATCATTCCTCGCAACATGCTCTAGAGATTCCTAAACCGACATCTTCATAGCGATTCCCTTGTGCGGCTCATATCCGTTGATTTTAAACTCCTCGACCTTCCATCCATCAATGCTGCCTCCCTTCTCCCGTGCAATGTCCAATGTAGGGAAGCTCCGCGGCTCCCTCTCCAGCTGCACCTTTAATGCATCCACATGATCCAGATATACATGAGCGTCACCCATGGTATGCGTAAAGGTGCCAGGCACCAGGTCGCAGACATGTGCTAGCATATGCGTCAAAAGCGCATAAGATGCGATGTTGAAGGGAACTCCCAGGCCCATGTCGCACGACCGCTGATAAAGCTGGCAGTGCAGCGTCCCTCGGGGTTTTCCATCTTCTCTCAACCCAGCGTTGCCAGATCTCGGGAAGGAAACATAAAATTGAGCAAACATGTGGCAAGGCGGCAGCGCCATCTTCTTCAAGTCGGCTGGATTCCAGGCGCTCAAGATGATACGCCGATCGTATGGCTTATTCTTAAGCTTGTCGATCACTTCCGCCAACTGATCCACTCCTTGACCTGTATAGTCTGCATGCGCATCTATGTACTCGGCGCCAAAATGGCGCCACTGAAAGCCGTAGACAGGGCCCAAGTCGCCGACCTCTCGGTGTGACAGACCAACATTGTCAAGGAACTCCCGGCTTCCATTTCCGTCCCAGATCTTGATGCCCTGGGCCGACAGCGGGAGAGAGGATGTGCTACCCGCAACGAACCAGAGAAGCTCGGCTATCACGGCTCGGAGAAAGACGCGCTTGGTGGTGAGGAGAGGGAGTATTGGGATGGGCGGTTGAGAAGGATCATCTGAGGGTTGAGACAGGGAAAAGCGAAGAGGTTGAGGGGCGAAGACGGAATATGTTCCAGTTCCCGTTCTGTGAATCAGATTAGCCACATTAATGGTTCCAGAGACGCTTCGCAGGGCTTAAGAATACCTGTCTGGTCGATGCTCGCCATTTTCGAGAATATACCGTATCAGGTTCAGATACTGATATTCCTCATGGTCCGCAGTCGGGCGCATTGGAGCCAATTTTGCTGTCTTCAGAGGGATCTCAGTCGAGGCCACAGTTGGCTCGACAGGCAGAGCTGAAGGCGACATCCCAGCTGATGAGTCCGGGATAATTCGTTGCAAGAACACTCAGTGAGTTTGTGCAGGACGAGTGGTTGCTATGGAGAGAACCGCGTTCTCAAATTGACCAGCGGACGCGACGGAGAGGGAAATTCCGCAAGCGAGCGCGTCACTCGCGTCAACCGAGCACTGATAGAGCGACGCTCGGCCAGTCATTACTCTCTAGAGGACTCCGCACTCATTCATACGCTGTCCTATATTCTTTCCGAGTAGATAATTATCCCTTTTCTGATATCTGGCCAGATTATGCTAAAAGATATCGAAGTGTTGAAACTCTATAACGTGCTCATCGGATGCTTTTTTCTTGATGTAATTTTTCTCAATGCATTCTCCTCCACTCGCACCAATTTTATTGCTTCCAGCGCAGAATCGTCGTTGAGTGCTTGGGAAATTTATACTTTCCTTTCCCGTCCCAGCTTCCTTCCTTGATACCTACTTCTTGCTTCTTCTGATCATTCACTACCTTCACGTTCTTCCCTGTCACTAAGTAGGTCTTGACCTCGCCTCCGTTTACCCCTTTTAGATCGACTTCCCAATCCTTGTCCTCACTGAGGTTCACCACCGCCAAGCTGACCCATCCCTCCTCATTGACTGTGGCACTCACATCTAGCCAGGGCGTGTCGAGGGTGCCACGGATCCACGGCGGCTGTGTAGGACCATCGTATGCGCCACAGATGGTGTTCACGGCGACCGTCCAACCCCGCATATACTTGCTGTACAACAACAGCGGCCACCAAGTCGTCTGTTTGATGATGCCATCCTTGTGTGTCATCAAAGGACTAATGACATTGACGCTCTGTGCAATGTTCGCCATGCCAATATACTTACTCTGCCGCACGAAGACGTTAAGCCAGACGCTGACGGCCAGGGCATCACTGAGCGTGTAGAGTTCTTCCGCGCCGGTCTCGCCAGGGGCTCGAACGGGGTCCCAGACATTCCACTCATCAAAGCAGATTGTAGGTTTCTTGAATTCAGGACCGATGCCGTTCTCTATCAATGCTAAATCAATGAGCCCGGCTGTGATCTGGATTGCCCGTTCTGCCGATAGCGGGGCGGTCACATTTGGCAGATGGTCGTTGGAGGTTGTGTAGATGTGTATACTATGCATCGAGATGAGTGTGTTTCGCAGCTTGGGAGCTCCGTCTTCTAGCTTCTGAGCGCCTTCCGGGTCTTTTGAAAGGGCATGGTCATTAAGAGGCAGGCAGTTTTTCAGGACGTAATGGTCCCAGCTGGAAAGTCCGGTTTCACCGCACAGAATCAGTTCTATGCTTGGATCGAGGAGCTTCAACGCTGGAGGGCGGATACATATTAGTAAAAAATCACTGATGGCCTAAGATTAGTACCTTTGGCCCATTGATATGCTTTCTTCGCATAGTCTTCTTTTGTCATCTGCTCAACCTGCCAGGGGCCCCATACTTCGTTTCCCAGTGCCCAATACTTGACCTAGACAATACGTTAGAGCGTTGAAACATCGGAAAGAAGTCCAGCCCCACGCACATTGTAGGGTTCTTCGCGGCCATGCTTTCTCCGAAGGTTTGCGTAGTAAGTATCTTTACTAGAATTGCAGTATTCCACCCATGCCAGAGCTATAAAGGCAGAGCGTTTCAGCTGCAACTAACTCACGTGTCGCGAAAGCGAAAGGGATGTCATTCTAACCTTCGTCCAGGGTGCCTACAATAGCTTGTCAGTCTGTCTGTCCAATTCACATGTGAGAAGGCGGGTATATTACCAGTTCCCATATTCAGAGCCAAATACGGCTCTGTGCCCAGTTCCTCGCACCAGCGCATAAACTCGTCTGTACCAAACTGGTTGCTCTCAATCCTCAACCAAGCCAGTTCAGGTCTTATATCCAGATCAGCCTGTGTTTACATAGCAGGTGCATGCTCCAGCTCAGCATTACCTTTTCGGCCGCTTGTCCTTGGGCCCCACGACATCTTGCCAATGGTACGTTGCAACGAAATTACCTCCCGGGTAGCGGATGACGGGGACGTTCAGCTCCCGCAGGGCCTCGAGGACATCTTTCCGGAAGCCATTGTCGTCGGACAGCTTATTGCCGAGATCGTAGATGCCTCCGTAGATGCAGCGCCCGATGTGCCTGGGAAACAATTTAATTAGAGATCTGTCTTTGGGCATGAATGCATGGGGGTGCAGGAGGCTCTACTCGCAGAATCCGCCATAGATGTTATCATTTATTTTGGATACTCGATGGGCGGGGTTGATGGTGATGGAGGGGACCTCCTCGTCGGAGATACGGGTGAAGGTTGTCATTCTCTCGCACAATTATGATATTTCTCACAATAAACTTGCAAAATCAAATGCACAATGTGAGCGTATACAAAGTATATTCGTACTTGGTGTAGGTAAGGCCAGTGTATGTCATACTCGTCGTACGAGCAGACCCATGTCGAGCTTCGTACCCCGCGTCAACCCCCGGTTCTGGGACCCACCGCCCACGACTCTGGAGCTTCACAGTGACCGCAATTTGCTCCAAAATTGCACGTAAATGCCGGAATAGAAAAGATTTGAATTCCCCGAAGCTCAATCCACACCGGCACGTCGGTGCTTTTCCCTCGTTGACCATCCGGCGGCTAGGCTGAGCTTCTGTCGCAGGTCAATCAAGCTTCAAAGAACCCCATGTCGGTTAAATTCTTATCGTCATCGCGGATATTATTGTTCTGGAAGCTTGGGCCATCCACAGCAATCGCCCATATGACGGTAGTGGCACTTGACTAGAATGAGGAAGAAGGCCGGAGAGCGGAGAGCGGAAAGCAAAAGCTATGGTCCAGCTCGTTCCTGGGTTCTTGAAGCTGCGTAACTTTTGTCGTCGGGATAATTAGCGTGGGGAAATGGCCCTGCGCGGAGAATCCCCCTGGGGAAAAAGGGGCCGCACCGGGGAGCTTTGAAGGGAGTCAGCCATGTGATTCCCATGCTTTTGGAACATACAGGTCGAAAGCCAATCCGCCCCGAATTTCCTACCAGTCACCGAAAAAGGCATATTTCGGGTAAATAGCAGACAAGGGTGGCATGGCTGGCATGGGTCGGTCATTTTCGTCGTACCGGTAGTGGGAAGAGATGGCCCATGACCAGCGCCACGGACCGGCCACTAACGCTTCTCCGCAATACTGCCCCGTGCCACTCCAGCTCGCCGTGGAGACAAGAGATAGGGAGAGTCTGGTAGAGCTGACGTCTAAGAGTATACACAAATACCAAACCACCTTCACCTTCCATATCTAGAAACGGCGAGGATCAACCCCCGGACGTGGGGTTGCGGCAATCTAGGACGGGAAATATGGCAGGGGATGGGTTGGAGTATATAGCTCCAGGGCTTCGGCTTCTTGTACTTAGGTCTCCGAAAATATAACCAGCCAGCCCCTGCTTGACTGCTGAAATTAAGCACTGGGTGTCCTTCATCACTGCCCTCATCAGAAGAGTTTCCCATAGTGCAATAGTCATGGCGCTTCCTCCCAAGTGGTACCAGGTAGGGCACTCCAAAGAGGCGGAAGTCCAAAGCCCGGTTTAACATCGATATAGTTTCTGGTTGGTGTCTTTGCATCATTTGGTTCTTTCCTTTACGGCTATGATCTTGGTGTCATCGCTGAAGTGGTAAAAAAATTCCCAAGTGCCCCAGTACTGGGTATGAGCTGATCCGCACGTCCAGGTCGCCTCTCAATCGTTTCTATCCAAGTTTAACCCTACAGCGAATGAGCAGTCAGTGGCTTCTTCCATGGATAATTTCAAATCCCCTATTGACATGCTGTAGGGGTGCCGTCGTGTCCCTTTTCACCGGGGGTGCATTCTTTGGTGCTTTTATTGGTGGTCCAGCGGGCGACTTCTTTGGACGACGGAAAACGATCCTGGCGGGTGCGTTAATATTCTGCCTCGGAGGCGCTATCCAGACAGCAGCCCAGAACCTCGGATATCTCTATGGCGGCCGATTCGTCGCTGGGCTCGGGTAAGCAAGAATTGTCCTTCATCTGGCAGCTGCGACTAAGCTGAAGCCTTGCAGTGTTGGCGTCCTGACCATGATTATCCCTCTTTACCAAGCAGAACTTGCTCATCCTAGCATCCGTGGACGCATAACTGCCTTGCAGCAGTTCATGCTCGGTGTGGGCGCCCTTTGTGCCAGTTGGATCAGTTATGGAACATATATCGGTTTCGCTCCAAATGACTCTCGTCAGTGGCGCGTCTCTCTGGGACTGCAGATAGTACCCGCCGGTATTCTGGCTGCTCTCATCCTCTTGTTCCCTGAATCCCCTAGATGGCTTATTGATCATGGCCACACCGAGAAAGGACTCGCAACTCTGGGTCGTCTCCACGCACATGGTAACGTTGATGATACCTGGGTCAAGGCCGAATTCGAACAGATACAGGAGAGCATCACCTATGAACATGAACACGAGGCAAAGTCCTATGTAGAGCTGTTCAGGAGTGCCCCTAGTTTCCGTCGGGTATTCCTCACCACCGCTCTGCAAGCCTCTGTCCAGATGACTGGAGTGTCAGCGATACAGTACTATTCTGTAACGATCTTTGTACGTCATCTCCGCATTTCCGGGTTTCGATTGCCCATCTTTACTGACCTTGCCAAGGCCCAGATTGGTATTGATGGTGAAGACACCTTGAAATACCAGGCCATCAATTCAGTCATCGCTTTGATCGCCCAGTTCTGCTGCATTATGGCGGTGGACGTAACCGGGCGTAGACGGCCGCTGATACTCGGGAACTGCTTTAATAGCATAACATTCATTGTTGCTTGTATCTTGCTTGCGCTGTTCCCTCCGACGGCGGTGAGTCCATCATGCACCACAGTTGTGACGACAGTACTGATCGCTTCAAGAATTCGACTGGCGCTCACTGGGGCTTCATCATCATGACATGGGTATACAATTTCAGCTTCTCCGCTACGTGCGGCCCTCTCTGTTAGTTGTCCTCTCACTCTATGTCATGACGTTTCTGACAGTCCACCAGCGTGGATAATACCAGCCGAAGTGTTTGACACTCGTACGCGGTCGAAGGGTGTGTCCATTGCAACCATGACGAGCTTTGCGTTCAACACCATGATAGGGCAAGTGACGCCCATTGCCATGGACAACGTTGGTTATCGATACTATTACCTATTCATCGTGAGTGGTCTTCTTGAAAGTGGGTTGAGGGCGCCAGGCTGAATCCAGCAGATCTGCAATTTCACGAACGCCATCTTCTTCTGGGCGTTCCTTCCTGAGACTGCCAGACTGCCTCTTGAGGAGATGAATTACCTTTTCACGCATGCTCCTTGGTTCATAGGTACACGTGCGAATGTCGACTACTCTCCTCATGATCTCGAGCAAAAGCTTCAGGAAGTGCAGCACAAGACAAGCATCGCCCATGTGGAAGGCTCTGCGCCGGTCGAAGAACGTGCAGCTGGTACAATATCGTAGGCGACGGTGGTGTGGAGAGCGGTTGCCGCGGGGGACGAAGCCTTTTGCTTGTTGGAGACGTGACATGCCTTCAATGAGGAACTATTAGGAAAGACAGGTTGAAAGCAGTGGAGCGACTGCAATTGGAACAAGGAGAAGTGGAGACTAAGGGCATCGTCGGAGTCAGATACTGGGGTTAGGGTGTAGACGATATCAGTCGATTGCAATTGCAAGCGGGAGAAAATGATAATGTCAAGACTCATGCCATCAACTCGGAGAATAGGAAAGCAGGAAACACCAAATAACTTTTGATAGAGATGAGAAGCGTGAGTAGCGTCAAGCAAGCGCCCGGTGGACAGAGGGGTTCAGGAATGCCGGAATATATGATCCCGCAGATTCTGTCGTTCACTCCCTGACCTTTGTTGAATGCCCTGTTCCCAGATTCACTGACAGCCAAAGATCTTGATATTGATCAAGCTTCATCGACCATGATTCATAAACATCAATCAATCTGCATCGCACCGCATCGATCAAACTGATCAAGCATCATGTAATTGATCAATGTCTATTGTATTGATCAATCGCAGTCATGTTGCTCATTCTCGATCGTATCGACATATCTCACTTGATCTTTTTCGTCGATCGATCTTCAGGCATCGAACATAATCAAAAGGTTGTAGGTGTCGTTCAAGGTAAGGTAGGCGGGCTTATCGATCGATTAGCGGTTGATCAACCAAGGGTCCCGGTTAAACCATCCGGCTAAACTAAAAACCACCGCGCTCTGCATATATGCACCCCACCACGCTTCTCCATTCGGCAGCCATTGCACCGACCAAAGAGAAGCAAGCAGCAGCAGCAGCAGCGGCAGCACCGAAAAAATGCCTGGAATACTCGACGACAAGTCAGAGCATTGCATCCCTTTCATCCTCGAGCGCCTGGAGGCTCATCGGAAGGAGCACGAGGGCGACCCCGACCCCCCGCCCTTCTTTCTGGGGTTGAACGGGGTCCAGGGTGCGGGGAAGACCACCTTGGTAGGTTTGTTGCGATTTTGCAAATTTTTTGATGTTGGAGAGAGGCCCGTTGGGCTTCAATTGTTGTGATACCCGACCTGTTGAGATTTGTACACTGTGTTTACTTTCTGAAATCTTGTTTGTGACATGTCCATTGTCTAGAAGAGCCCTTTATGGTTCATTTTTATTCTGCCGTGTTTGTGCCGTAAAAGCTCGAAGTTTTTACTTGGCCCCTGAAATAATTTCAGGTTACCTGGACGTCAATAGCCCTCTCTTGCTTTGCTCTTCTTGTTCTCTATGGACTGTCTAATGTCCTAAATGATATCTGCCGTGTGCTTGCATTGCAATTGGTTGCTCTACTTGCAGTCCCACGGGTTGGCCGCTCATATCTTCTAGGTCTCTACGCTCTGCTCAACTCTCCGGTCACCCCCTTATTCGCTGCCCACCGTCGTCCTATCAATAGACGACATATATCTGTCACACGAGCAGCAAGTAGCCCTTGCCAAGGCGCACCCAGATAATCCCCTCGTCCAGCATCGTGGTGAACCAAGCACACATGATCTAGACCTGGGCCTATCGTTGTTCGACTCGTTGGCACATCATCGCCCAACCCGGATACCCAGTTACGACAAATCTGCGTTCAACGGACAAGGGGACCGCACTGATCCCTCGACATGGGAGGAAGTCAATGGGCCAGGCCAGAAGAAAATTGAAGTGGTGATCTTCGAGGGCTGGTGTGCTGGCTTCCGGCCCTTGGAAGAGGGTGCGTTGAAGGAAAAGTGGGAACAGGCAAAGCAGGCACGTGAGGCTGGGAAAGAAAACAATGTCATAGGCAGACACAAGTTTGAGCATCTCAAATTCGTAAATGATGCATTGAAAAGATATGACGGAATGACTGAGTGGGCGTCCCCTCTGTGCCAATGACCAAAATGCCGCATATTAACAGAACTGTCTTTTGCAGCAAATTGAACGCCCTTATACACATGTAAGTCCTTCATTGGACCTCATCTGATAATCGGCGAAGTATTGATGCCCTAGGGTAGCGATGCCGAGGACACGAATTATGTCTACAAATGGCGGCTGCAACAGGAAGCCGCGATGAGACAATCAAAGGGGACGGGGATGACTGATGAGCAAGTCATCAAATTCGTGGACGGATGTAAGTAATCCTGATTTTCGCTTTGCTTGAGCCATTGCGCGCCAGGTTCGGACCGGACCGCTCATTTCTGGCTAGATTATCCCGCATACGAGATGTTCACCGATTCCTTGCGAGCAGGGGTATTCAAAGGAGAAAAGGGAAAGCAACTGAGACTAGTAGTCGGTGAGGACAGGAAAGTGAAGCAGGTGATAAAGCTATAAGATGCTCGACCGTTCATTCGTACGTGAAGACGGCATGCTTCTGTACGAGTGAATGACAAGGTCTTCGAATGGATTGCCTCTGATTCGACGATCCGTAACCGGGAAGTCCGCAGAGACCAGCCGCAGCCCCTCCTTGCCTAGGCAGGCCACAATTGGCAGCAGAAGGGCCATTGCTGCAGGACAGTGGTTTGACGGCCCCCGCTAGCAGGGGACAACCAATGTCAACGGGCTGCCTGAATATGCCCATATCTTCATGTTGATCACTTGGGAGATGCTTCATTAGAAATCCAATTGATCCACCAAATCGCTCAGACGTGTATTCATCATGGCATAAGAAAGGGCTCCTGCTCACTCGCACAAGATTTTGCCATACCTGCTCATAGAGTTTGCTCTTGTGCACCGCGGACCAATTACCAGGCTAGCCTTCACTTAGTAGACCCTTCAATCAGGTACGGTACCGCAGAAGCCGTGGTAAATAGGTCGCTGCCACGCTAACGGATGCACAACACCACTTCCACGCGCAAGCTAACAGCTGGCTAACGAATTTGCCGGTCCCTAGGTGCGGTGAAACTCCAGAGGAGCTGAAGCTCCCCCATCATCTCCTCTCTATCAGAGACCTGAGCAGCAGATTTGCGACTCGTGCAACTGTTTCACGAAAACGGCCCGGCGTGATATCAGGGCATTGGGCTACAGCTGCATGCTGCAGGTTGTACGCTGTTCCCGCTCGCCGCTGTAGCCAGCCCAGACAAGAATCGTGTTAGGTATGAACCCTGCAAGCCACCGACGGCACGGGAAACAACCACATGCCGAAACGTGGAAATCGAGTTTCAAGTAACGAACTTTTTGGTGATTGCTGCAAGTATGGCGTGGTGTTTTATGTTTCCAGATGTCCCACAATGCCCAATGCACAGTATGTGAAGCCGGGACATGGCAGAAGCGCCATCCCACGGGGTATCACAGCAGGATGTGTGGTGCACCGGTGCCAGTTCAGTCAGCTTCCGAGCGACCCTGGTAACGGAATTATAGACCGAGGTACTACCAGTGGGGCTGGGACATCGAAACTTTTGTAACAGGTGGCTCGCTGAGGTCCTGCGCTTATGGCGCGACGTCCATGATGTTGAATAGCTCCACCAGCTTCGTAAGTTGTCCAGCTGAAATGAGGGGGACAAGCCAAGCAAAGCCACCGAAGCCTAGGATCTGGAAGGCACTCAGAGCGGTTAGTTGCTACTGAAGGGCACACGAATGGAGGACAGGGAAAAGAAGATCCGGAGACTCTCTGGGCTTCCGAGAACCTCAACCTAGGGACGTCAGACGCGCATCAGCTCCGAGCTGTAGATCCAGGTGCTGTAAGACCTGCACAAACCCCCCTTTCGGGACCTCTAGCACCAAGCCATCATGGCCCAGTCGCTAGCTCCCCTTCGTCCTATCTTTTGACAAAGCGCCGTAGCCGCCATAAATGTTTGAGCTCGATCTCGAACCCGCTGAAGGTTGATGGGTCAGGTCGGTTCCTAACGAAGAGCAGGAAGGTTCAAGCCCGGGCGCGTCGAAGCTCCCCGGATCCCGCACCGTTGGAAGGCCTGTTCATCGACAGGCGTCCAATGCAAGGACCAGCCCGCTGACAGCCAGTCACGGTCGACCTTGGACCCGGCTTTCCCTGTTGGTGGCTTTAGTCCGGAGTTGCACCAGGAACGCCACAAGCAAGGGTAGGCACACCCCTCAACCGTGCGTGATTTACTTGCACAGTGCAGGCTGCAGGCTGTACACTGCGCAGCGAACAGTGTGTGAACCCATCAGGAGAGCGCACAGCGACAGTGCCGTAGAAGAGCTTAGTCCCAAGCCATGATGAGCTCCTTCAACCCAAAGATGGGTCTACTAACCGGGAGCCGCTGGCGAAGGCTCCATCAGTTTCCTGTATGGGCTTGCCTGTAGGTGCCCAACCAACCAATGATTCGCGGCATCGCGGACGGTCTCGCCGGCACCGGGACGAAGTAGCTACCTAAGGCATCTGTCGGATTTATTTGACTTTAGCTGGAGGTTCTTGTGAAAGCCAAGGAGGCAGGTACCTTGCTTACCTTTTACTACCTCTTAGCGTCCATGCATCGGTAGGGATGATCTCCTGCGCATCTGACTGGCCGGGCTTTTATCGAATCACCGTCGAAATTCCAACGATCGTCCATCCCAAACAAACTGCCAAAGCCGTCCGAGCAGTCGAATTGAGACAGAGCAGCGCGGTAACAATAATCATTATGGCATCCTTACTCAGACGGCGTATCTCGGCCAATGCGGGCTTCCGGTCTGGAGCAGATGTGTATAAGAAAGAATACGATTCCTGTCACTGTCTCGAACGAGACCTGGGCTGTGAATATTGTGCACTGACCTCTCCGGCTCTTCCTATATACATCATAGCTCCTCCACCATTCCACCCCACTACGACCACTTTGAGAGAAGGCTCCCGTCATCTGCTAAGCTGACTTCCTCTTCCGACCTTTTGACTTCGCTGCACACTTTCACTCTGTCGTTACCCTCGCTTCTTCAACGTCGGTAGCAGCTTCATCAATCTTCTTCTCTTCTTCCATCATCAGCTCCTATCTTTATTCTTCAGCTCAACTATCTCCTCAAGGTAGCTACCCCTCTCTTCTTCCTAGCTCTCGCTACAGCTCTCTAAAAGCTTTATCTGGCTAGTCTCAAAATGGGTGTCGATCGTAAGGTCCTCAAGGAAGGCAACGGCGCGGATAAGCCCAAGAAGGGCGACACCGTCGTCATCGAGTACACTGGCTACCTCTACGATCAGAGCCAGGCTTCCAATGACTACAAGGGAAAGCAGTATGTTCCACCGGTGCCCCGCTTCAAGGCTTCCCCGGGCCCGTCCCTTACGGACCGACTGCCATGGATGGCGATTGCGTCTTGGCCGCTTGCTGACGGATGCCCCTAAGGTTTGACTCCTCGGTTGGTCGTGGTGACTTCCAGACCAAGATCGGTGAAGGCAGAGTCATCCGTGGCTGGGATGAGGGTGTGGTGGAGATGACGTTGGGCGAGAAATCCACCTTGATCATCAGCCCGTATGTACTTCCCAAGACCCATTGGCAAGGCATCTGACTGACTGAATGACAGTGACTACGGCTATGGCGATCGGTATGAATGCCCCTATGCACCATTCGACGCACTTTCTCCCTTCCATTTTGGAAGCCAGCTTCTCAATATGGCAACTACTGACATCAGCACAGCGGTTTCCCCGGCGTCATCCCCCCCCGCTCCACCCTGATCTTGTAAGTTCGACCTTCCACATCTCACCTTCCACCTCCCTCCTTACCACCCCTCCACCTCCCTCCTTACCACCTCACATCTGACACCTCTTCTCAGTGACGTCGAGCTAAAGGGCATCAACAACAAGCGCGCCTAGACGCCTGCCCCTACCACGACCGAGAAAACTAGCTCCCTTAGACGGGGCCTACGACCAAGGAATCATCGTGCATATGCTGGAAAGAAATAAAGTAATAATTTAAAAAAAAATAAAAAGAGAAAGACGGAAGGGCGGCTTTTGTCATTTGATTGCGATCAGTCTACATTCCTGTCCCATATCGTTCCTTAATACGTCCTCCACCGCCAGTCGCCAACCCCGACGGCGCTGGCAAAAAGTTCTGCATTTACTAGTGAGACCGGATATACTAAAGTCGATCGGATGATATTCCTGCTCTTCATTGCTTGTGAAATGTGGCATGTGATACTCGCCTTAATACGTACTTGTCCCTGAGATATTCAGTATTTCCCCTTTATATCCGGCCTGCTGAATTGCCTTCGGTCCCTCCTGCTCCAGGCGTAAACAGATGATGCCAGTAGATACTATTATAATGTGACAACCTTTGAATTGGAGATTTCAGACCGGCTAGAGCGGGGGCTATCTACGTATCGTAAAATACAGAAACGATGAGATCCGTCCAGCCAATAAATGCATCCTCATTCCTTCATTCACGATGCTCCGCTTCCACAGCCTTTGCTTGCAGAAAGACGTGGGGCGGGAGTGGATGCACGCAATCGCAAGCAAGAAAGGAAAGACCAAAGAACTGAAAAAAAGCAATGAAAAGCCTCAGTGCACGGCTAACGCTCCCTTCAGAAGCCCTGCACCCCCTTTCCATCAATACCCCCGGTCCGGAAGAACTCCGCTACCACTCCGACCGCGTAACTGCATCCCGCAACCCACGCGCCGACCCACAGTGCTCTGCGGACCTTGGTGCCCTTCTTCTCCTTACCCTGTCCCTTCCCAGTGGAGGCGGCGCCCGCATCGGCAGTCCCAGCGGACGACCCGTCGTCCGTCCAGCGCGGAGAGCCGGAAAAGACGGGCTCCGAGCGGTGCACAGGCGTGTCAGGCGCCGGGACTGATGCTGCGGCCGAGGCGGTCGAGGCGGAGAAAGCGGTGGTGTTCGAAGAGGAGACTGGAGATTCCGAGGGAGCGGCGAAGAAGACGGGGTCATGGTTCACGAACCCCGTTGGCGACGCGTAAGATGCCGTCGCTGAGGCGGGAAAGGTTGTTCCGTCTACGGGGTTGATGAAGCGGCGCGGGCCGGTTGGTTCTGCTGTCATCGGGGTATCAGTGGCTGCTTGCGTGGTGGATGTGGCGGTGGATTTTGCTGGACACACTTGTTTGAAGACGAGCACGTCGCCGCTGCCGGAGAGGATTTCATAGCCCTCATCTTTCAGTGCTGAAAAGTGAGGGAGAAACTTCGCCGGGGAGGATAGACGGGAGAGTGCTTCAGAAGGGGCGATGGGAGTCTCGGACGGGAAGGAAGCTGAAGATGTCGTGATCGCTGTAGTAATCTTTTGCGTGCTGGGATCGTACGCAAGTACTTTGTAGAGCGTCTGTCTTTGCTGGCCAGTAGGGGATGGAGTAGAGGATGCTGGCTCAGCCGGAGGTGGAGCGAGGCTTGACAGGTCTGATCGATTGGAGTCGAGGAAATCGGAGGTCTCACGAACTTCCTCATGGAGAATCTGCTCTGCCTCTTCCATCCTCATTGCCAGTTCATCAGGTATTTCCCGAAGGGTTTGGGCTGCCGAAGACTGACCCTTCCCTTGTTCCGGTACCAAAGTCTCGTTCTGAGCCAATATCTCTGCTTCTAGGTCGTGTTGCCCAGTACTGAATTGGTATGCTTCCCGCCCGACCTTTTCATCGTGAACCGATAACGCTGCACTGACGCAGCATCAGGGCCACTGTCCTTCTCGGTTTTTGACATACCCTGTGTATGTTCCGTGTCAATGGTGCCATACTCCTCCTCGTATATTGTTCGCACTTCGCGTACCAGAGCACGATCTCTGAGCTTCCGATCTTCCGCAAGAGTTGCATGAGGCGCTTGCATTTTGTACCAGCGATCAGGATAAGCATAACATGCGACATCTGCGGCCAAATCCCCTTCACTTGCAACTTCACGGGTATAGGATGTCTCTAAGCCTTGAGGGGCGATGGAGTATCCGTGCCGATCCACCTCCGCTGCTTGCATCGCAGATTTGTACGACTCGACCTCATGAACATGCGAATCGCTGAGGCGCTCTGCTTCCCGTTGCCTTTCGTTCTCGAAAGATACCTCTAGACCTTGAGGCGTCTTATCACACGCGTCGATTAGATGACGCTGTCCCGCTTGCTCTTGGGCCTGGACTTCTGCGGCATAAGAATGCTCAAGCAACTTTGCGTTCTTGTCTTGCTCTATTTGGAATGCTGTTTCCAGGCCTTGCGGTGTCTTGTCGTAGCCATCGAGCTCAGCAGCTCGTCTGGCCTCTTCCTGCTCCTGCATCTCCTGCGTGAATGAATGTTCAAGTCCTTGCACACGTTTCTCAAGCTCCGCTGCATAAGAGGTTTCCAGACCCATGGGAGTCGTATCATAACCGTGATCGCAAGTCTCGGGCTCGGCCGGAATAGCTTCTTCTTTCTCTTTGAGGAACGAAGTCTCCAAGCCTTGGGGAGTCGTATCATAGCCGTCATTGGCATCGACGCGCTTGGGCACAGCCCTTTCCCTCACAGCCTGAGCGGCAACTTCGTCAGGATTTGACGATGTCGCAGCAAGGTGTTTCACAAAGTCCTCTTCCAGCCTTTGTCTTCTGCTCTGCTTTTCCGCGTCCGTCTCTTTTCGTGCTTTCTTCATTTTACCAGCTGAGGCACGGACGTCGCTAGCACGCAGTATGTCAACGTCCTCTTCCACAGTGTCCTTAGGGTTGTACGTGAGCTTCGACGGCATTTGTGACGCCTCCTGTCCGCTAGTTGCCTGCTTCAGTGCCTTGTTCATATGGTCCACACTGACAAGCGTCTCAGTCCGAGCAGTATCTGAACCGAATCCTTCCCTGTCAAGCCATTCTCGACCAAATGAGGAGACGGATACCGAACTGTCTTTCTGCTGCTCTAGATCATTCAAAGCGGAGGTAAGCGGATCTGGCCTCTGTTCTACAGGATCGGCCTTGTTTGCGTCCAACACGTCGGATTGATACTTGGACAGCTCCTTTTCAAGAGTATCTTGCTCTCCTGTCGAAGTCACTTCCGCTTTGGCCTGTGACAAATCTTGCTGCAGTTCTCCTGTAGGATTGAACCTCTTCACCGGGATTTCGCTTATAGTGCTGTTATCCAAAGACTGCTCTGACACGGTAGCCTTAGGTACTCGCCGCATGGTGATCGGGTCAAAAGCATATTCGACTTCGGATGGGGGTGTGGCATGTAGAGAAGACGAGCTCGACTTTACTGCGGCTTGCGCTGCGGCTTGCGCTGCGTTCTCCTGAGCTTTAGGAGGCTCAGATCGGGCTCTTGGCTGGGTTTCTTCAACGGAGGAGGTTCCCCATCCCCAACTTGAACCCGACCAGGCGGGTTGCCCTTGCATCTTATCCCAGGAGCTGCCAAATATCGCCTCGTAAGGGTCTTTCTCGATCCCTCGCCGCACCTCTTCGAGTTTCCTCTCCCACCTAGCGGCCTTCTCCTGCAGCGCGTCAAAGTTCGAACGTCCTTCATCGTCCAGCCTCTTGTCGGCTAGGCGGTCAGCATTAAGCCACCGGCCGTTCTTCCCGCCGCCCCAAGAGCTCCAGAAGCGGAGACGAGGCTGATGGGCCGCCGTCGCGCGTTCCCAGAGCGTCTTCCGGTGTAACGCCTGGGCACTTTTGTGCTTAAGGACGCGGTGCCGCTTGCGCAGGTGCTTCTCGAAAGACTCATCGAGGTAGGAAGTCCAGACGCGGTGACGGCCGAACCAAAAGCTACGGGCATGTCTCCGATAAGGATTGGGGGCGGCTGTAAAGGTTCCACTGCTGCTCAGGATGAGGGAGGACAAGGCTGGCGAGCAGCGAATCGCTTGCAAGCTCGCGGAGCTGAGAGCGCTGGATGTCTGGTGGATGTTCTGTGAGAGCATGGTGGGCAGCCAGGCTTATCGCGTGTGCTCGGTCTTATCGCTGCAATTGCGGGACGCTCGTACGGACCGAGGTCAACTTGGTCTTGTCGATCTCCAGCAACGTGGAATATATTGGGGAAAATATAAGAGTTACCTGCTCTTTGGATATATCATCAACGACTGAGAGCGCATGCGGTCGTGCAGTCTTGAGAGGCGGCCGGCGTTTGCGATTCAGGGCGAGCGGATCGCGATAAGGTACCCCAGATACCTAAGGTAAATAACTGTTGCCTTTAGGTATATAGGACCAGTGGAAGCGGAACTTGACACCTGCTTCCAAACGTTGCCTTCTTCAAAGGAATGGCGGAGTAGGAGTAACACGATGGGCAAGGCTGACGAGCTGGGATGTCGGGGATGTGGAAGGAGAGGGAAAGGAATACATAGGAACCACGGTCATGGTGTGGGTGGGTGGGGGGAAGCAGGAGTCAGGACTGTCTGTCATGGATTCATTCATCATTGGTTGCATCAGTCATGCTCCCTTTACTACTGGCTCAAGGGTAAATCATGTATCGTATCATGCTATCGTGAGCTCAAAGCGGGGAAGACAGCGAACCAGTCAGAATGCGGCAACCCGAGAAGGGAAGGTCCGTACTCCGTGCTCACCCGAAGGCTGATGCGTTGCCGTGAACAGTATAATGTACAGTAGTAACCAACGCTGTGGACAATCTCACAGTGCCTCCACCCGTAGGTAACTTTTTCACTGCGCAACCTTCCTGGCACTCTTTTTGGCCATGCGACTGGTTTCCTGTCAATCATCTTCATCATCGTGTCACGCTTCGCAATGGAAGGCAGTTGCGGGCATCGCGGGCGCCTGTTGCGGAACCCGAGGCCCGTCATCACATCCGGTTAGACAGTCCATCCATTTGCGGGGAAGCGTACGAAGGTGCCTGCGCGCAAGTACATTTAGCCGGCCAGTCACAACGCTGCGTGACACTTCCCCAGGAAAATGCACGTAATGATGTTCGCTCGCCTCTAATACTACAAGATGCTCTGCGCTAGACGATCATAATCTACCCTCCTTCACCTCTCTAACACTCTAACCAAATATTGATCGCTGTCTATGTTGCGATCGCTGAAAATGCTGGATAAAACGAGAGTGACAGATGAAAGGAAAGAAATGGAACACGCGAAAAAAGGGAAATTCAAATATGCCACAAAAAACGAAATATCTATCATTATATGCTGCTCATATGTGCTTCGTGCTTCTCTTAATTGCTATCTTCTCTCCACCGACTGCGCACCCTCTGCCAGCTGTCCTTCTCAGCTTTGCCGCCTTTGCTCTCCATGCCGAGGCCCCTCTCTACCCAGTCCTTGCTGCCCATCTCCGTCAACCGGCTGAGGGCACGCGCAAATGCGAAACGTTCCTCATCTCCAGTGAAGAGGCTGCTGTTCTTGAGCATGGTCATGTTCATGCCTAGATCGTCCATGATTTGCCGCATCTTGTCGTCTACGTCTTGGTGAGCTTCGTCTTTCGGTATGTCTCCTTTGGATTCCCCCTCATGAATGGCGTCGTCCAGTTCGTGCCGCGAAAGGAAGAGTTGCGTCAGGGGCACCGCAGTCGTAAGTACGAGTTTGGCCTGAGTCCATCAGTGAGGCGTCCGAAAAACATTCTAAGCCGACTTACCCTGCTTTCGTAAACCGCATCAATGAAGGTAATAAACCTTCTTGCCCAGTCCCTCTCCCGGTGGGTCATCCCCGGAACGTCTGTAACGATAAACGCCTCGTAGCTCCTCATCAGCTCGATATAGTCCGCTGCGCCTGTAGCGCGGCCTATCAAATCATGGAACGTAAACCATGCACATTTTCCGCTGGCTTTCGGCACTACGATCTCTCTTCCCCAAACAGTATGTGTTGCTTGGTGCGGTGGGTCGTTCTCAGGATCTCCGAGGAAGCTGAACCATTTTTCCGCATGGGATATGGCTCCTTTATCTAACGGATGGTAGTAAACCCCAGATGGAGGCCGAGGTACTTTTCGATAATCGGTTTCAGAGTCAAGATTTATGACCCGTAACCGGTCTTTGAGAAGGTTTATGCATGGTATGAAGGACTCTCTTTGAATGCCGTTTTTGTAAAGGTCGTCCGGGTGCCTATTGGATGTGGTAACCATAACCACTCCATGTGACATGAGTGATTGCAACAGACTACCACAACCGTCAGTCATGCAAGATAAGCCGAGGCAATCAACGTACCTTCTCAGGATCATGGCATCAGCAACATCAGTACATTGAAATTCGTCAAAACAGAGAACACTGGCAGTCTCGGCAATGTCAGCGGCCACGAACGGTACAGCGTCTAGGTCCGTCCCGTGCTCCATCTTCATCCGATGCAGTCGCTTATGCACGTCTTGCATAAAGTTATGGAAATGTATCCTCGTTTTGGACTTGATGTTTGGTGGCAGCGTCTCGTAGAACAGATCCATGAGCATGGTTTTCCCACTCCCTACATCTCCGTAGAGATACAACCCTTTAGGCAGGTTACTCGATATCTCTGTATGAGCCTTGTGAACTGGTTTGCGCCCGAAGAGGCTCCCAAAAAAGGACTTGGGTGCCGGCTTCAAACTTTCGAGACTAGGATGCACCACTTTCGGTGGGTCATAATCTTTGAGCATGTCATGCAGATCTTGAAGCACCTGTATTATGCCTGAAATGAATCAGTAATGGTGTCTCCAGGATGGGAGCAGACTGACCCCTTTGATGTTGATCGTCTCGCAAGCGGCCAGCTTCTACCCTGGCATTATACTCCGCCATTGGGCCATCCCCGGGGTTGCCTGATATACGATCAGCAGGGTCCACATAAATCGATATGGATGACTGTTGTCATACCACTTTTCGCCGTGGCGAGGGATCTAATCGGAGTAAATGGGCGCGCAATGCCATCTACCGACAGCGTTTTTGTTCGTCGGCTGGCAGGACCCTGAACCCTTCCATAATGGACCCTTCTTCGTTGATGATCACTGTGCAATAATCGCGAGCACTGTCGACATAGCTGTGCGCGCACACTATATCCACCGGGGGTCTGCGAAAGCAATGCCCGTACGGCTTCACGCTGCAACACGAAGGAGATGTTCAGATTCATGCCGACTCTCCCAGCAACCCAACGAGGGGCGCCAATGGCCCAGAGGCTTCAGGCCGCTTTACTACTGGAGCAGACACCTCACTATGCCCTTCTCTCAAAATACGCTCACCATTTTTAGATTTCTTCAGTATTCCGATATTCAATGACAGATGACGGTGTGGTGCATTCTAGAACCAAAGCCCGCGCCGGAGCCGCAGACGTAGCATCGGACGCCAAGCATGTGGGGCAGCAAGCTTTTTGCCGAGGTCGGCATTTGGTGGGAGTCGCAATCGAGAAATATCGAAGCTGGAATAAGGCTGCAAAATCGAAGGAGTTTCTACAACCTGGTTGCCAAAACTCTTACACAAATTAGCCAGGACTGACTGTTAAGTCGTTCACCTTTTTATTGTGGTCGTAATCAGATAGAGAGTCCGCCAGAGTAGATCCCCTAAACGAAGCTCAACAAAATCATGTCGCTCCCATAGAATTACTGGAGCTGCTGACCATCGGAGAATAAGGTGTCCATAATATCATGATTCTTTTTTATCGCAGGGCAGATCATATCTGCCCTGGAGGATCATTGTATCACATTATATCTCCTTGGCAAGTCCCAGAGGTTTCTTGGATTGCCATATATTCAACCTCGTCGATTGCTGGAGACATCCCGCACACGGTCATCTATCGTCTGGGATGTCACAACTTTCAAATCGCAGGACAGAGAAGTTAATTGATGTTTGCTGCACAAGAGATGCAAACATTGATTGCTAAGGAGCAAAATAGTGGCAGAAAATACACTATTATTCCAGCGAGATGTCCGCACTTTCGGCCAAACCATGCTACCGTAGCTACAATGGCAGGCAAACAAGCGATCAAGAGCCTCTTTGCTCAAGCCGTAGCAAATTATAAAGGCTGCATGAAGTTTTGCACAGCCGCAAAGATACCAATCTACTTGAAGATTACCCGGGGTAAGTCACAGTGCAATACTCCGTGCACCGTTCTGGATTTTTGGTACAGGATACAAGACGGTGAGGATCTCCAACCAAAGTAGTGCTCGTATGTAATTGGTTGATAGAGATACATGAGGACATTATGTAAGCATTCAGGCACAGGCACAGGCACAAGGCACTTGATTAAGGTTCCTTTGAAGTCCGGAAATGAGCAAGGGTTGGAAGATAAAGGAAATAAGAAACCGGTTTTGCAACCCGGCTGATTTTGCAAGCGAGGTTTCGGACGGCAGGCGAACATGGACCAGGACCTGCAGAACATGAAAATGCAGAAAGAGTTTTGTTCACTGCGAGAGAAGAGACCTCAACAACTGGTATGAACTCGACCGCAATCGCCACTACTAAAGAAGGCAACGGGAGGCCCGTTTCTTGCGACGACGAGATCGCACAGCTTACTGGAGCGACAGGGCAAGATCGAGAAGGAAATAGAGTACGGAGGACCTAACGACGGCAAAGGCGTGGGTGGCTTGACTAGGTGTTCGTAGTTGTGGGCTGCAAGGCCAAGCAAAACCCATCAAAACTCATCAAAATGAGGAATTTTGGCTTCTCGGCTTGTTCTTGCAAGACTCGGTAAGCGTGAGGATACAAAGCGCGGATGCTTCCTACTCGCCGCATAACAAAGAAGGGTCATGGCGAAACACAAGTGGACATTCCAGTCTTGCTCGCCGGATGTTGTAAGCAAGCCGCCGTGCAGCGAAGTGTTATGGAAGAGATGACAAGCACCTCATCATCCATTCCTCGCTCCCTTCCATACACCCCCTATGGTAATTTAAGGGGTAACGCGTCAAAGCTCTCAAACAGCCGGTGCCGCTGACAGCGGCCTCTGATTGGATGCTTGGTCTCGTCTGCAACTTTCGTCCCTTGAATTAGCGTACCACGCGTGCAGACTAGGCCGCTTTCGGGGACTTCAGATAATGGAAAAATGTCAGATCCAGGGTCGCGCGTCCGCCAATGTTTCTGCGAGACGGCCGCCCCTGTAATCTCCTCACCGTCGCTGGGATAGCCTTGCCAGTTGCAACTTCAAAGCAAAGAAATCAAGTTGCCCTCCAAAGGGCTGGAAGCCTGGCGGGTCCGTACACCGCCAGGATCATTCCGTAGTTGTCTAACGCACTCGAGGAATTGCTCTTCGTGGCCACCCAACTGCCACTTCAACAAGCTGTCGCCTTTCGCGTGCGGCAGGCCCGATCGCAGAGGGAAAGGTAACCCCCGGAGAATTATGCGCAGGATCGGCCAACAGGTTGCGACACTTCGAGTGTGAGTACCATGCCCAGCCAGGATTGTACCGTAGCGACGTAGAGGTGGTTTTGAAGAGAAGAAGCAAACTTCTTTTGCGCTGTGGAAACAGTAGAGGGCGTTCTTGGTGAACGATGCATGTGCAGCTATCCGTCTGCTTGTACCCTTCCCTTCAATGAACTCGTGTAGCAACCAGGTAAAACAGTCCTCAGTTCGCAGCATCACTTCCTTTGTGACTCTGTGCCCGAGTCCAGTACTCGTACAGAGCAACTTTTGTGTGCTGGCCTAAGCTTTAAACACCACCCCGGCTCGTTTTGGTGTTGTGGCCTCGTTAAGTACCGCTTATTAGCAGCATACCTGTGGCCTGTAGCGCCCATCCCGCTCGGCGCAAGTGCCCCCAGGAGCAAGCAATCTAACTAAACCTCAGCCCTTGGTCGTTTCCAACACCTCTCCTGCTACTCTACTCTACTCTCCTCTACCCTCCCACCTCCTCACCCCCCAAACCCCGTATCCTATCCTTCCCGGCGTCGTCTTTGGGTCTTTCAGCAGTCAGTTACGCAGTGGAAACATCACGAGGCCGCCGCCTATTCGATCTGCCTTTGTGTGGATTTTCTACCCGACATCTTACGGTCCAGTCGCTCCTTTCCGGTCCGTCGTCAGGCTATTCAGCAACGTCAACACGACAATATTTCCTCTTCGTGTACGGTTCTTTACGAGACTCTGTTTCAAGACCGCCAAGTGCCAAGTGCTACGCATCGGTATTCAGTCACTCTTTTGCTTCAAGCTCAGCATTGCGGAATCGTGTCAGGACACGACTGTTGCCAATCGCTTCAATCCCTCCAACTACGGGATAAGTCCATTGGACGTTTCGCTGGGCAAAGACTGGTCTTTATTTGCGGAGGCTCCAGTGGCTTCATCTTCGGTTCGGCTCCCTTTGTCTGCGCTCAGCCGATTGTTCGAAGGCCCACGAGGCCTTTCCTTTCGCGTGAAAGGAAGTCGTCTCGATTCGATCCGGGAAGTGTGATTCTAGCGGGTGCTCCCAGAATAACACGTGGAACAAAGAGGAGACCTCGATCAAGGACGAGTCCGGCTTCTCAGAGTCTTTGAACCAATCAGTCCAATTCGGGGCTTTGAGGAATTCATGGGAGATCATTGATCGGACCGCCCATCTTCAAAATACAAAAGAAGCTGGAGTACGACACGCCCAGGCTACGGTGTATTTGATCACTGAAGCTTGTTTACGTGTTAATACTCTATTCCTTTGCTTCTTCACACTCGTTCAGCCGCGTTTTCAGCAATCTCTTGTCCAGCACTGCGCAGCCTAAAACATTCCGCGCAGTCTCGGACACGTCAAATTCACTCGTTATTGTACCTTGACGGTGAGTACTGGGCTCTCAGTGTGGCATTTGTGGAGACTAATCAATTTTATACAGAAAAGATTCTGTCCGAAAATAATTAATTACACACCACTCAGGTTACAGCATTGCACAGGGTATCAATATGCATTTCTCCACAGGACGTGCTACGTGCTATGCTTTGTTGTCGGGGATTCTGCTCTCGACAGCTCGAGCAGACGCACTTCCTAATCCAGTTCCGGAACCTACCACGGCAGAGAAGTATGCAGACAGGCCTAGGTACTACTTTCCAAAGGTGGTCAAACGACAACTCTACACCAATTCATCAATTGTGACGACTGCTCCGGCATCATCATCGCCATCTCCCGACTCATCCAGCGCCGATTCGTCTACACTTACTTCCCGGCAGGAGTCCGAGTCCCCTTTGGAATCGTTCCTGAGCAGTCTTTTCGACCCACAGACAAGTACTTCATCCTCAAGTGATACCATTTCTTCAACGGCATATCCCACTGCTTCCAGTGACACCACGGTTCCGGCGACGGCAACTTCTGAAGATGCTTCAGCAACTTCTGCATCCAGTTCTGAGGTTGCCTCCAGTTCTACAACTGCTGCTGCCGGGCTAATTCCTGACGTTGTCTCTGGAGTATCAAGCGTGCTCTCTGCTGCAGTTGCCCCGCTCGTCGGCGAGACCTCCAGCACTCCAGCTGATACATCTGCGTCGCCTACAACCACATCCGATATCTCCTCAGTCGCCCAAACCACCTCGAGTCCTACTGTCAGCTCGACGGATGATGCATCGATAACGCCGCTTCTTTCAATAGTGCCAGTGGCAACGCCTGATGCCTCTTCATCAGACGCGTCTTCGGATGTCCTCTCAACGAGCACATCTTCGGATACGTCAGCCACGTCTTCTGATACCGCGGTGTCAACTTCCTCGGACACCGTTGTTGGGTCAACATCTGGGGTGCCGTCTGTTGTTGTAACACCAACTTCCAGTTCGGATTCTAGTGCTGCCACAGGCCAGACTACTTCATCCGAAACGCTGTCAGCCTCATCAACCGACCTTTCCTCAAGCTCGACTTTTACTGGAATCATAGTTGGTCCATCCGGGATTCTGACTTCTACGCCGTCCTCGGGAGCCACTCCTTCGGCGACGTCAGTAAGTGGTACAGACACGAGTTCGACCTCTATAGCCTCCAGCATAACCGAGTCTTCCACGTTCGATAGTACTTCAGGCACGGAAGTCGTTCCCACCTCGACTAGCTCTGCAACTGGTTCGGACACTTTGACGTCCACATCGGATGCTACCATCACCTCATCCTCGGCATCATCAACCAGCTCTTCCGTTCCATTTGTGCCTGGTGTTATCGTAAACTCGACTCCTGGCATAATTGCGGGTTATACGCCCGGAGTAGGCACACCTGCAGTTGCCACGGATAATGCGGTGTCTATCAGCACAGCAAGCGCTGACCCCTCGTCTTCTAGCGAGACGGCGAGTGCCAGTTCCAGCATCTTGTCTTCGGTTGTTCAATCAACGAGCGAAAGCAGCACGGAAACACCTACAGTGTCCGGGATTAGCATGACTTCGGCTGTTCCAACAGGAGCAAGCGCTTCGTCGTCGAGTACTGGCTCAAGCGACACCACCGTTGCCGCCTCGACCATCTCTAGTGAATCTGCGACGACAACTGGGCCTATTACTTCAGCTCCTACGCCGACATCTCAAAGCTCTAGCTCAGTGCTGTCGGAATCAGGCAGCAGTATAGAGCCTCCGGCGAACATTACAAGTGAAGCTTCCGTTACCCCGTCGTCATCTGTCAGTCTTCCGGTCAGCTTGACAAGCACTGCTTCCGACATGTCTTCTACGTCTGTAACGCCTTCTTCGATGTCCAGCATTACTCCATCCGAGACACTGAATGGAACAGCTGTGGTGCCTGCCACGAGCGAGGTAGCCACATCGAGCGAAGCAGCTACATCGACTGCATCGCTTAGCACGACCACGACTAGTGGTACCGAGGTGGTTCCAGCGATCACATCGACAAGTGCTGAACCTATCTCTACCACCACTCCGCAAACCACAGTCGCCCCGGCTACTACTTCCACCTCAGCTGCTCCACAAAGTATCGTTCCTACTGGCACGGATTCCTTGACGTCACAGATCTTGCCATCGAGCATCATTGTACAGACAACTGCAGCTGCGCCATCCGACACTGCCTCTGGTGCTCCTTTCGCCTCATCTCAGACGGCATCTCAATCCACCTTGCCGACGACTCTGCCCCGCGTCATAGCTCCTGCCGGAGGAGTACCGTCTGCGCCAGAAAACACCACCCTCGTCCAAATAGCTTTCAACTATGGCTTGAACTATGCTTTCGTGGTGGATCACCCAGTCTCAAGCGGACAGATCTTCAAGTACCTCCCGGATGGACTTGCATATGGAATGGGTGTTTCAACGGACAACGTGACGATGCATACTCTGCAAGCGTATGATACTTCATCCGAACTGGGTTATGTCAGCACCCTTGCTCTTGCCTATGTCCCTACCGACTTGGTTCCCCAGTTGTCGCTCGACAAGAACATCCCTTCGTCTCCTCTGTACAACAATCCTGACAGCAGCACGAACACTCTCATGAGCATGGTCAACCCTGCATTCCCTCTTCTTGCAGGGCAAGCTTACACTGGGACATCAACTGCTGGTGCAGCAGCATCTAGTGCTAGCTCTGCGTCAACCACGAGCGATGATGATGGGGCGCCCTTGGGTGGCTCGTCCGGAAACACGTCTCCAGTAAAGAACAGTGCAGTTGGCATCGGCATGGGAGTTGTTGCCGGTGCAGCGGTTTATGGCGCGGCGATGTTCTATTTGGCTCGGAGATACAGGAAGCGCCGAGCGAGGCACCAGCGGGCCAGCTCATTGAATCCAGATGGCAGAGGTAGCCCAGCGTTGATGGGTGGTGCTCTCTTCACTGGTGGAAGGTTGACGCCTGGCCTCAGTGGCCGGGGGTCGCCCAACGACCGGATCAGCCGGGGAAGCGGACGGAGTGGTAATAGTCTACGAACGGCCCAGATCTCCGCACCGGTCATGGCCGAGAATTCTCTTGGATGGAACTAATAATGGCGTCCATACTGACGCGAAAACTGTCCCCTTTTAACTTACCATTCGTCCTTCTGTTTGTCTGAAGGTGTCTGTTGGTGATGCTCGATGATGGGATCCCTGGAGACGGGACATCATTTGTACATATAAACTCGAAATATCCGCTCCCCCTTTGTGGGTGTGCGCTGTCAAGATTAGCACGAATCAAGTTTTCTGAATTATATGGGTGGTCTTTTGTGCATGAGATTCTGATGTGAAATGCTTCCCGCTGCCCACAACTTGCATTGCAGTGAAGTGCAATGAGTGATTATGTGCGATACGATATGTTGTCGATTGAGTGTTCAGAGCTTCTCTCGTGGCATGCAAGGTCACTCTCTGTTAGATGGATCGCAGAATTGTTGCCTGGCTGATCTGATTGGAAGTCTCTGCACCGCTGCACTGCTGTGCTCAGGAGTAAGACTACTTCGTCCCAGGGGCTCTGATCACCGCGGAGAGTAATTCTACGGACATTAGTGCGTTCCAATTTGTTACTAGATCACGACCATATGTTGCAACATCTCCGAGCATAGATTGCAATTACGTTCATTATCAACATGAGCATCAGCATAATCTTCATCCGAATGAGGGAGCTACATGGTCCCCAATATCAAACGCCGCATAGCCACATAGCAAGTGCAGCAGTAAAATGTGGACACCCTAACTCCTCGCTCCTGAATATGATTCATTTCGCCGCCACCAGTAGTACGATGTGATGTATAGTCCAGCCCTCCGATGAAAGAAAGCGCTCTTTCTGTTCACCTTTCCTTTTTACAGTCCGTTGCCCGCAGTGGTACCGCGAGGAATGCTTTATCTCATGACCACCAGCGACAGCTTGGGGTGCCGTTCCAGGGCGACGTCGAAGTCGTAGTCGCTGTATAGGGGTTTCGGATAATCGTCGGTGCTAAGCTGATAGCCGACTTGGAAGTCGTCGTCCAGCTCCTGGTTGCGCTCTTTCATCTTCTCCTTCATCTTCGCCTTGATGCCCTCGAGGTTGATGTCGGCCGGTACGCGGAGTTTGAAGGTATCGTCCTTGTTATAGCGGAACTTGAGGATCAAAGCTCCGCTGGATGCTGTCGTCTGCTGTGAGTTCGTCGAGCCTTGTGTGAGGGAGGTATCCATTCGAAGCAGGTTTGGTGGAGCGAGATTCATGTCGGGTCCGTTGGCATATTGGGCACCAGGAGCGCCCATGCGAGTTACAGACTGCTGATTCCGCTGATGAGCAGGACGAGGAGATAGAGCTGACTGCCCAGCTTCCAGTCCCTGACCACCCAGGTCGGCGTTCGACGCTTGCCTAGACGCCTGACGTGAGTCGTCAAAGGACTGCTCTGTGCCGCCAGAGTATCTGTAGCTATTCTCCATCGAAGGCGGTTCAAGTTCAAAATCACCTTCTCTTGGTGCGAACAACTGCTTGACTAGGTCGCATCTCGATATCTTCGGCGGCATAGCTAGTAGTCTTTTCAAGTAATCATCTAGATTCTCACGCCTGCCGTTCGAGATAGCATCCGTGACATATGTGACAGGCCCAGGCATGTACGGCAACGTACGTGGTTGGCCAGAGTTACCGGCCTCTTCGGGGAATTCTTGAAGCAGAGCAATCTGGAAGTCATAGAAATCATGGTAGAACCGTGATAATTCCCAATGACTCCCATCCTCCATTATTGCTTCAATGATGTACCAATAGGTGTTGTTGTCGAATCGATATGTAGGGATACTGGCTGCTACAGGGAACGGAAGTTGAGACAGGGGTCGATGATAGGCAGGGTTTTGTCGGTATGCAGCCGCAGCTTGGCTGGCTGTTCTCTCATGATAGTTCTATGTTCACCACGTAAGCACCTTGCCAAATCATGCATCTGCCCGTTCATAGCACTTACGTAGCCATTCACACCGTTGCCGTTGGTGCTAGCAGGACTTCTTGGTCCATTGCTCACACTCATACGTTCCATACCCTGTTGGATTGCTTGCGTTCCTGATGACTCGAACTTGCCAAGAGAGATACTGCTATTCTTGTAGTCTGCTGCCATCTTCTTCCATTCTTCCACCTTCGGTACACCTGCTCTTCTCACGGCTTCCAATGGATCATCCACAGCTTTCCCTGTCGTCATGTCCCGAATCTCAATAAAAGAAACCGGTATCAAGCCGGGACCACCGAGTCTTCCAATGGGCTTCGCAACGTACCACTCGGGGTTCGATTGAGCAATGATGACGATGGCTTCTCCTGCTTTCGCATCCAATTCGTCCGGTCTTTCCGCATTGAAGTCATATTGTACCATCCCATATATCATTGCCCCACCAGCCTTACTTGCCGTCCGTTGGTGTTGTGCAGCCGGCCCAGGAGAAGTGACGCTGCTAGTGCTCGGAGTGCTTTGACCATCTGAAAGCTTGCTTCCTAGATCGAGATACGTTGTGTCTTTGCTATCCCTCGCAGTTTTTCCTAGCGCCTCGAAATAATTCACGGGGACAAGGCCTCGTGTATTCGTGATCGGATTGCAGGCCTCGTACCAGTCCTCGTCGTTCTCCCTCCCAATGACATAGAGGAACTCGCCTTCTTTGAAATCCATCTCTTGATCATTTTGTTTGTTGTAGGAATAGAGGGCTTTGATCACCTAAATTCCGCGCAAACCTGTCAGCCAGCGGCTTCTGGAAGATTTATGGTAAGAGGCATAAGTAAAATGAATGCAATGTACCTTCTTCGGCGGAACTATAGCCAGAGCTGACTTCGGCGCTATGGAGATATGCTGCTGAACTTTCGAGTCCTTTTCGCCCTTCAGAGAACGACGAAGTCGCTGCGAAATATTAGCTCGAGATGCCTCGGGACGATTACATTGGGCAACCACAAGGCACCAACCTCCATATTGCTGGGTTTGGGTCTGGTCTCGACTGTGATCGGAGGTGTCTTTGTCCCGAAGCGTTACTGAGACGAGGGACTCGCGTTCTCCAGCCAGGGGCAGTCGGGTGACGCTGAGTGCGCCCAGAGTCATACAACAGCAGGCTTAGACCAGTATTGTGAGGACGAGGTGATGGAGGAGAGCGGAATGGTAATGATCGCCCGGTCCGAGGCAGATGGCGGGCCTGTCAAAAAGTCGGGACGAGTTGGACCAAGGGACCTTTGGGCGGGCGGGTCTCGTTAGACCGCAGACAATGGCTCGAGGGGATTGGCCGGAAGAAGCGATATCGATAAAGCACGCGGTTCTCTCAGCACAGTGGCTGCTGTCGTCCGCGGATCGTCTAGACTCTGCGCGTGGTATCCTTTCTTTGATGCTTGTATGAAGAAGTATGCACCCAGACAATGACAATGACTAGATGGATAAGGTTCCCTGCACTGGTGGCTGAGAGGATCTCCCAAGGCTGAACCGACTGACGTCTTGTCACTACTGTACTAGAGAAAGCCGGGCGGAAATTGACAGAACCAGAGGAAGCGGTACGATACACCACGCTTGTACGGGGGCGTAGTGCAGAAGCGGCCCTGCATGTGCGGGGATCCTGCTTCTTGGCTACCGGGTGGTGGCGTCCACGCCTCACGTCCATCGCATACTGGGCTCTCCAGTATCCACGGAAGATTGTGACTATCTCTATCTTTATGACTGTGTCATCCTCCAGTTGCCTTATCTCTACCACGGACCTGTTGGCCTGTCTTCAATGACCGCAAGATTTCATGGACATAGACTACAAAGGCGCATGGTAAGGGTGCGGCGGCAAGTCGCTGCTAATATTAGCATCCGACAGAAATCTGGCTACAGAAAGCATCCACCAGCCCATTGACCGCCTAGACCATAAAGACTACACAGAACATACCTAGTCACGGCAGACTGGCTAGACTTAAACAGGCCACTGAGCAGAATGGCTTGAGACTTGAACGAGAAGCACACACGGTCCCACTTAAAGCCAATATGTCGCACACAGTCCTTTTGGGTACAACCATGTCTCTTTATCGTCCTTTAAATCCTCACAACCTAGACCCACAGATTGAAGTATAAATGCTTTGCGCCATGGGCCAAGCATGCATATGCCGCTGAGAGGCATAGATATTTCTGTGAACAACATCCAAGAACCAGGACGACGAGCCAACCACTTGCACCCGCCTGGATGGGGCTTCAAGCACAAATATCTTTCGGATTAGTCAATTCATTTATGTACCCCGACGTAATCTTCCCCAAACCTAATTGACCGCTGATGATGACGCCAGCGATGATGAACGCGGATAACAGAGTGAGAACCGAGCAGGTTATTGAATTCAAGAAGGGTATCACTAAGTGAACTGCGCCAAGAACTCGTGGAAGGATATTATATCTGGCCTTTGATGTCGACTTTACGAAAGGCTGCTGTCTTTGCCGACTCGAAATGCAGTCCAGCTTTGGCAGTGAGTAGGCGAAAACCGCCTTCTCGTTCCTCTAATAGGTGTTGGGCTTGCCGTTCGTACAGGAATTGGATCGCATCGCCGTCAGATTCAAAGCCTAGTTCCTCAGTAACAAATCTGATGGGAACATCGGGACGGTAGCTATTGACTGTCAGTGACGGATCTTGGGACTCGGATACGAATACATACGCTCTACACATGATTGACAGTGCAGCAAGTCGCTCACGCGCGACAAACATATCTATCAGATAAGCGCCCATATTCGGAGTATCCAGATATAACCTGAAAAATTCATGGTAGTTGCCCAGAGCAAGTGAAGACCGAACATCAAGTGCATGCTTGATCGCAGGGTCGGCCTTTTCTGTAGGAGTTAAGTCTGCCAAAACATCGTTCATGTCGGTCCGATTGCATGTATGAAGGAAATATAGGATACGATACGCCTTGAACTCCATGGGATGTCCTCCTAGCTTCATTGCATAGAGGCCACGCAGCTGCGTCTGACACTGGTTATACTCACCGAGATCTCCCTTCTCCAATGCTATTCGAGCATGTATTTCGTATACGCTGACGGTGAACTCATTCTTTATGTGCTGCACCGTAAGATCTTGCCGCAATGACTTGAACTGATCGCAGACGTATGAATAATTATTCTCTTTTTTCCACTTCTTCTTCAGCATATCCAAAGTCCGTCGCAGAACTTCAAGCGGGCGTACAGTCTCAGGGTTTGGTGCCGCTGTTAAACGGAAGTAGCTCTTTTCGAGGTTTTGGGAACGGCCGATCACCGGGCCTTCAGGTACAGGAGTAGAATCACCGGAGTCCACGTAACGAGGCGGCGAGTATGACCCCGATCCACCGTTCTGAAAACGTTTCTTCCGAGTCTCGAGTCTAGCGGGCGTCTTTCCCGCGGGGTCTTGAAAACGCCGCGCACGCTTGTCATTGGCAGCATATGAAACGCGATCTTCGAGTCGTGAAGGAGGAGCCTTGCGCCAAGTGGGAGTGTTTCCTTCCTCGGGGTTAGGTTGAACGAGGTCGGATTTTCGCTTTCTGGAGCTGGCCTGGCTAGGGGAAAATGGACCTTGATTGGGCGGTGGAGGGAATGATGGGTAAGAGATGGGCGCGACCCTAATAGGTTCTTGTACGTGGTCCAGCCTCTCCCTTTGGATTATTTGTTGGGGCAAGGGAAGGTGATCCCAATCTGTGGTAAGTAGGGTCTCGTTGCTGGCCGCTTGGGTTATGAGTTCCTTCAGCTTAACTTGCATTTCTTCCCGTGAGATACCGGGGATGTCATTTTCATCGGCAAAGGACCTCTGGACATATTTTCGAACTTGATCCGGCCATTCAACTTTCTTTGCCGGGGGGTTGGAGGGCGGGGCCTGGGTAGGCTGCTGTGTGACAACTTGTGCCGAGTCCGGCCGAGAAAACGCTCGACGGGCTTGAACCGTTGTGTAGGCAGTGTTGACTTTGAAATATCAGTAAGTCGAACCCCAGCGGTCGAGCTCAGGTCATAACTAACCTGACATGGTGGAAGTGGAACCTGAGGAACTCCAGACGCGCCGTGGTGGCGCCGCCAGGTGCTGGAGAGTGTACACACAGTGTGTGTATTTAAGGGACCTTCCTTCGGAGATTTCAAAATGCCAGGAAGCAATATGTAAGTGGGCAGAGACAAGGTGAAAACGATTATCGTAGTGTCGGGGACGACTCGTTGAAGGGAGGAGCGGTGTGAAGTGAAGGTGAGACAGTCGAGGGTCGTTGGCTTCGGGCCTGTGACTTTCTTTCGGGGGATCGCTTCCAGGCTGTCCAGATTCACGCTTGCCCAATCTGGTACAAGCCCCTTCTTGTCACACTCACGCGAGTCCTCGACGGCCGATAACAAGGTGAAGGTGGAGGGGAGCTCTTATCGAGTTCAGGAACGTGAATACGACGGTGGCGGCTGCTGCATTGCGATCTTGCACACGGCCGGAAGCTGTGAACAGCTCGAGGACGTATGTTATTACAGCCGATAGATCTCACCACTGCGCTTCGGCCGTCTCTCCTCCCTGATGAGACCTTGCTCTTCGTACAGGATGGTGTGGGTTTATACGAAGGGTACCACTTTTCCAGTCTCTGCTCGACCTTAAGGGATGCTGACACTATCTGGCTTGTTCCAGCAAATTCAAGATTCCCGGTCTTCAAAATGGGCATGCCTACTTGACTTCACACCGAGCTTGCTATGTAGACAACGAGGATCCAAGAGGGCGGTCCTTTGCCATTGAGCTGAAGGATGTGGACCGTTATGAGTACTACGTAATACCTCCGCCGATATCTGACCTACTTATACTGATTTAGCCCAGGCAGGCTTCTTGAAGTCATCAGCCAAAATCACCTTCTATCCAAAACGACCGAGGCATGGTTTCATCTCCAACAACTCGCCCTCGAGGAGCTTGACTTCCTCCCCAAAGCCGGCTACGGAAATTCCATCACGTTACTCTACCCCGGCCCCTGTACAGCCTAAGAGCAGCGGGACCTGGGTATGTCCAATTTGCTCGTTCTCAAATCCGGTGCCGTCGAACTTCGATCCCGCCACAGCAAACGCGAACACTCCGCTTCCACCTTGTCTGGCTTGTGGTATCAAGCCCCCTCTCGCGCATGTCTTGAAGGCAGCCATATCTTCTGTAACAAAACATCAAGGCGCTGCAACCGCAGTGGAGACAGAACGTCCGCAAAGTGCGACTGAAGGGTTGGACGGCGATGTCACTGATGCTGCGACCGCTTCTTCAGTATCGTCGAATGCGGCCTTTGCCTGCCCACGGTGCACTTTCCTGAACCATCCATCCTTACTGGCTTGTGAGTTATGTGGGACACCACTACTCACCTCTGAATCCGTGGGCAGCTCAAATGCGGCTACGAATATCGATCGTACAGAATCCCCTGGGCCGTCGCTTGCCGGTCCCAACCCTAGCGGTGATCTGGCAGAGAGTATCAAGTTTTCATTTCGAGCCGGCGGCGAGAAGATCTTCTACGAGAGACTCAAAGGTGCAATGATTCAGAGAAAATGGCTTCTCCAAAGTGCTCCCCCCGTGCCCAAGCCGAAACGAATCTCGGCCATGAGCGCAGGAGAGGGGAACGGCTCTGCGTCAGCTTCCGCGAGTTCCTCTGTAGACTCTTCTGACCGCAAGAAGGTTGTGGGAATTGCAGGTCTGGAACGTCGTGGTCTTGAGATGCGCAAGAACAATGAAATTGTCCTTGGCGGCGCGTTCGAAGATCTGGAAGCTCTAATGGCCTCTGCAAAAGAGCTCGCTGCTCTTGCCGAGACTTTTGCATCTAGAATGGGCACGTCAGGCGGTTCCTCAGAGGCCAACGCCCTGATTTCGCAAAGTGCTGACGCGCTGGGTTTGGTCACTACAAGAGACATGCTGGGAAGCAGCTCAGAGTCGCTTTATCTTTCCGAGCTGGCTCGAAATATTGCAGAGTTCTTGACTGATGATGTCCGGGGCATACTCCGCAAAGAAGGTGGCATCATGAGCCTTGTGGACCTTTGGGCAGTTTTTAACCGAGCTCGTGGCGGAGTAGAGCTGGTCAGCCCCTCAGACTTCAAGAAAGCCGCAGAACTCTGGGAGAAACTGAAGCTTCCTATCCGGCTGCGGAGGTTCAAAAGTGGACTTCTGGCAGTTCAAGGCAGGGATCGCACCGACGATAAGACGGTAGCGAGCCTGTTAGCCTGGCTCAAAGAGCTGCACTTAGAACCTCCGGCTGCAGAACCGAGCTGGGACTGGCAACTGTTTGGGAGAGGAGTTACAGCTCAGGACTGCGCGGAACGGTTTGGATGGAGTGTTGGTGTTGCCACAGAAGAGCTAGAAATGGCGGAAGAAAAGGGGGCACTCTGCCGAGAGGAAGGCGTCGAAGGCGTGAAATTCTGGGAGAATCATCTGGTGGTGCTTACTGCCACTGAACAGCTCGAAGCTGGTACGAACGCATTGTATATATAGACGAGAAACAATGTGGGATTAGAGAGCAGAAAAGGCAAAATAATTGCAGATGCTTCTCTTTACGTACTCCGGCGTTCGGGCTTAATCAGATATCAAATGGGTTCTGCTGGCAGAGCCCGACTCGGCGATATGACCTACCTTAGTTCCCGCTTTAAGTCCGCCACTACTGTCAGCCTGTCACCGCCTACCGTCAACCAATCACCAATCAACGCTTCTGGCACCTTCGAGCAGCCCCCGCGATTATGTTACGGTGTATTATCAAGCCAACGCCGCCTGATAGCTGACGAAAGCTTTTGTAGCCTTGCGGCGGCGACGAGGACACCGCGACGGCTCATCCTGTGGCGGACCTTTATAGAGGGGTCCCCATACCATCACCATGGCTTCATCTACCACCTCCGAAACGGCTGGCGACCAGAGCTACACTACCATGGAGAGGGGCGACGTCGAGGCTATAGGCGCACACTGCCAGTTTCCCTACTGCAACCAGCTGGATTTCTTACCTTTTCGATGTGGGAGCTGTAAAGGCACATACTGTTTGGAGCATCGAACAGAGAACACACACAGATGCCCGAGGGCGGGAGAATGGGCGGCAGCCAGGAGGAGACAGTCTGTTGGCCAGGTTAACGCCGGCACAAGGCTCAGCCCGAAACCGACACTGCTCACAGAGACGCAATGTTCGCATCCGCAGTGTAAAACCTTTATCAATACGCCCAGGAATATCGGCGTGCAATGCTCGACCTGCAATCGGCAATATTGCCTCAAGCATGTGAGTCTAGCCGCCTCCACACTTCTTTGCGCGAAAAATTACTGACTGTAACTGCTGCAGCGCTTTCAAGAGAGCCATGATTGTTCAAAGCTAACGCCCCTTGGCGCGAGGCCAGCGGATTCCGGTGTACAGGTGCAGACAGAAAAAGCCAAGGCTGCGCTGGCCCGATTACGAGCATGGGGCAAGGAGAAGCAAAGCCAAATGGCTTCGAAGCCAAAGACGAATAGCAACACCGCTCGGATATTAGCCTTGAACAACTTGAAGAAGATGGCAAAGGGGGACGAGAAGGTGCCGCAAGACAAGCGAATATATCTGCATGTAGAAGCCGAGGCTTCCACAACCACCAGCAAGTTGCCCAAGGGCGACTTCTTCTATAATCGCGAATGGAGTATTGGGCGAGTTCTCGACGCAGCGGCGAGGTCACTACAAGTCCAGAATGTGAACAACTCGGG
Organism: Symbiotaphrina buchneri; assembly: GCA_001599915.1. NCBI lineage: Eukaryota > Fungi > Ascomycota > Symbiotaphrinales > Symbiotaphrinaceae > Symbiotaphrina > Symbiotaphrina buchneri. The sequence goes on along the minus strand of BCIG01000003.1, from coordinate 158,979 downwards.
AAAAGGAGAGCAAGACAAACTGCGCGTGTTCCACGTGGAGGGAGGCCGGCTGCTAGAGTATTCGGAGAAGCTGGGCGAAGCTACCGTCACCGGCAACACGATTGTGCTTCTGAGGGGAGTAGGACCGGCGGTCCCTGATCTCATACAAGCCTAGTTGCGGTCAGGTAGCGGCGGGCTAGAGCTCATATACGTGATGAGGTTTCGCGGGCTTTTCTTTCAAATTTGGTATCTTGCATCTAGCAAGGCGTTATCTGGCATAATGGAACGAGGTTGACCCTGGGATTTGGTGATGATTTGCCAACACATATGATGACTGATGTGTTCAACCTCTATAATATCACATCAATCAATGTCATTTCGGTTTGACAATGCACTATCTCTGCAGTAAATTGGGATATGGAAACTCAATACATTTTGCATCATGAACATTCAAAATAGCCGTTGCATCACCCTTTTTGAGGTATCATAATCCATCATTCGATATGTGTGAGGGCTATGAAGTTTTAGCCCTCGCTTATACACTGGGCTTTCACTCAGTCGAAATTAGGACTCTGTCCACGGTCATGCATTCACTATTCGTAGAAGCCGGTATAAAGGTGAATCTACGCCTTGAAACTGTTGCAAGTGACAATGATCGAGCCGATCCAGCGGACATTCACTGTTTAAGGGTTGCCAGGTTCATATAATGAAATAGGGCCAAATTTGACAAACCTTGCTGTTATGGGCTGTTGGCGCAATGGTAGCGCGTGGACCTCCTATTTATTCCTCTTCGAGTAAATAGTCCAAGGTTGTGGGTTCGAGTCCCATGCAGCTCGTCTTTTTGCCCCTTCTAGGGCCTGAAAAGCTTTTTAATGTTCTGGGACGGTGGGGAGGTCGCTTGCTAGAGCTGGGATATGAATTTCTAGGGTTAGAGCGGAGCAGTTCCGCTGCCCGAGCGGGGCGGAGGACCTCCGAGCTCCGATGATCGATCGGATGGCGGGGCTTGCTCCATGTTCTCTTCTTGCCTTTGCCCGACATTCGAGCTTCTTTTTGCAACACCAGGGAAGGAAAACAATTGTTGGCGGACGAACAAAGTGCGGGGGGCAGTTCTTTTACGCCTCTTCTTTTGCGCCTCATGCCCTTCTCCCATCATAGCCACTCGGGGCAATTCTGCTTGCATGCCAAAGACTCTCTCGAAGATGTCATTCTTACGGCCATTGCGCGCAAAATGCATACCTTCGCGCTGACAGAGCATATGCCCCGTGACCAGGCGTCAGACTTGTATCCGGAAGAGGTTCGTACGTGTGCCCGTCCCAATACCTTTGTCTAGCTCAGCTGATTGGGCTGGCCGAAAGATCGAGGCATCACAGACGCCTGACTCCCTCTTTGCGACTTTCGCAGCTTTCTACGCTGAAGCGGTGCGGTTACGAGAAAAGTATGCCTCCCAGATCAATATCCTCATCGGCTTCGAAACGGACTGGATCCGGCCTTCGAACCTTACCATAATCAATGACCTCCTGGCTTCACCAACTTATACCTTCGATCTGTTTGTGGGTTCGGTGCACCATGTTCATACCATCCCCATCGACTTTGACGGGGCGACGTACTCAGATGCTAGAGAGAAGAGTAGTGGTACAGACGAGCTTCTGGCGCAGGACTACTTCGACGCCCAACTGGAGATGTTAAAGGCGCTCAAGCCGCCAGTGGTGGGGCATTTCGACCTGATTAGGCTGAAGAGCGAAGACCCAGATAGGAGCTTCAGGCCGTGGAAGGGTGTCTGGGAGAGAATAAGGAGGAATCTGGAGTTTGTAGTGGGGTATGGAGGGCTGTTGGAGATCAACTCGGCAGCCTTGAGAAAGGGACTGAAAGAGCCGTATCCGTCAAGGGAGATATGTGAGGTTGGTCTGTCCCAGTGGGCGTTTCTGCGCCATATTGCATTCCTGATTGTAGGTGCTTACTTTGGCTACTTCAGCTTTACCTCTCCCTCGGCGGTAAGTTTACGCTTTCGGATGATAGTCATGGGGTGGATCAGGTGGGTTTGAACTATGCTCGCGTCATAGGGTATCTTGAGGATATTGGTGTGCAAGAGATCCATCACTTCAGCAGAAGACAACGCAGTCCGATCAGCATACCACAGACTAAAGCTGTCAGCCTGGTGGACTTGAAGGCCCATCCGCTGGCGGAGGGTCCAGTTACAGGCTCATGAGACACACTGAGACTACCAACGGCATGAGAGGAGACCCCGACCTCTAATATCTACGCCGTATGAACCAGCAGTCAGAAAGACCAGTGCTTGGAAATGAATGATGATGGAGGTCTTCAAAGCGTCTACTTAAAGGGAGCGCGCTTCGAGATGCGCCCTCAACTTTCTAGAAGAGCACACACCGTAGCGTTCTGGCGCTGCACTATTAATAAGAACTCTTATCACTTCCTGCCAAAGTATTTAAGATATGTACTCCGTGCGGAGATACGTCGTCCAGAAATGAGCTCAGCATATCAGCTAGATCCAGTCGGGCAATTCCAATACCGATCGTCTTGTATCCGCGCATCTCTCGAGCCTCGTAGGCGGTGACTCCTTATATGGGGTTCCCAACCAACTCCGCCCGGGATTGATCCATTGTGTAGGAGGCCGACTCCAGTATAAACCAGAGATTCTGCGTGTTTCAGGAGTCCAGCAGGATGCAGTCGTGAGTGTTCAAGGAGCTCCAACAAGTCTCCCTTTTCAAGCTCATCCTGGATCCTTGCGGCGATCCCTAAGCCCGGCAGCGGGTTGCTGTATCAAATAGTGGCCTACGTTGGCTTATTGTTGAGTTTTTGATTGGTCCAAAGGATCATCTTCCTCCATGAGCGTGTAGAAAGTTTGACGGCTGGTTGAAGATGCTCATCCTAGACCCTCATCCTCCTCCTGCAGGATCTCCGAGAATACCGCTTCCGGTAGAGGGATAGGTGCATCATCCCACGCAAGCGCAACGGCCGAGGCATACTCTCCGTCATGCGAGATCGACAGCTGAACCACGTGCCTTTCCACACCTGCAGATTTCGATGTTCCAGGGGCCGTGGGATCCGCGTTTGTAGCACCATCTTCAGAACCGGTAGCTGGATTCGCTACGGGCAGAGTCACCAACACGACAGGTGCGTGGGACCTTGTGGTCTGCTCTCCTGACCCCGGCATCTGAGAAGTTCCTGCAGATGAGGCATGCTGCGTAGACACAGGAGAAGAAGGGAGTACAGATATGTCATGCCAACTTAATTCCCGCCCAGGATGCGCCTTCATTACCGCTTCTTTGGCGGCGAACCGGCCTGCGAGGTGGGCGGTAATAGAAGTGTAAATGTCGCCCCCATTCCGGATAGCTCCACTTTTTGCGCTCAAATGGTGCCTGGAATCCTTATCCTGAAGCGTGCCACTGAGGTCTCCGAACCTGGCCTGGAGGAGCTTGCGCTCATGAGGTGTGAAAATGCGTCGCAGGAATGGCTGCAGGTACTTCCCGTTCTGTTTCGTCACGAGCGAGTGGATGCGTGCGATGTGGACGATATCGTGGCCAACATGAAGGGATGGGAACGGGAAAGGCTTTATAGCGGGCATTGATCGGTGGACTCATATATCGTTGCGCAAGTGTTGCACTCGCATGTCGTGGTTGCTCTCATCGAGAAGAGCAGGCTCGGAGGTCTAGAAACTCGCGGGCCGGCTGCGCTAGCCTCCGCATTTTGGCATGTGCGAAAGATCTACCACAAATAATTCCCCGAGTCAAATACGTTCACAATCCCATTCGACGTCCTCGCCTGGTAAAAGATGGCACCCAGTCCAATGCCCTTGGCATTGACATATGACCTGATCGCGCGCTGCTCTGTAGGTCTCGTCCCAATCCTTTTCGTCCGCCGCTAATTCTGGCTCCTCAGGTCACGAAAGCACGCGCAGCGCTCTTGACCCTGCCCCATGGCCCGGTCGAGCTGCCCTTGTTTATGCCCGTGGCTACCCAGGCCAGCTTGAAGGGCCTCACTCCAGAGCAGCTGGAAGAGACGAGCTGTAGACTATGTCTGAACAACACGTATCACTTGGGCTTGAAGCCGGGGCAGGCGGTGCTTGACAAGATTGGCGGGGCGCATAAGTTCCAAGGGTGGAATCATAATATCCTGACCGGTATGTATAATGTCAAAGGTTGCAGATTGGGGCAATGAAGCTAATCTTGAATTCTGCGGTTGCAGACAGTGGTGGGTCGGTACACAGAATAAACCTTGATATGGAGGGATGTGGAACCTGATATGTGAACAGATTCCAGATGGTTTCGTTACGCAAGCTAGCGAGGATCACAGAGGAGGGCGTTAGGTTCTTGAGCCCGCATGATGGAACGCCAATGTAGGTGTTTCCGCTACTCAGCGAGAAAAAAGTTGGGGACAGACACTGATGGGAGCTCTTAAAGGCTTCTGACACCCGAACACTCAATATCTCTACAAAACACAATTGGATCCGACATTATAATGCAACTGGACGATGTTATCGTCACTACATCGCCGGATAAAGTGCGCATGGAGGAGGCGATGAACAGGTCCGTGAGGTGGTTGGACCGGTGTATAGCAGCACACAAATACCCGAAGAGACAGAATCTGTTCTGTATCATACAAGGAGGACTTGATCTAGACCTCCGGAGGCAATGCTGCGAGGAGATGGTGAAGCGGGATACTCCTGGCATTGCAATAGGGGGCTTATCAGGGGGTGAAGCGAAGAAGGAGTTCTGCAAAGTGTAAGTGGGTGCTGCTACCATTCATGGCCGGTGCTAACTCGAAGTTTGCAGAGTCGATGCATGTACTGGAATGCTCCCGGAGAAGAAACCTAGATATGTCATGGGCGTGGTGAGCCACTCTCCCATATGTGGAACTAGCACATGCTGACCCGAATTGCCAGGGTTATCCAGAGGATATTTTGGTGTCAGTAGCGCTCGGTGCTGACATGTTTGACTGTGTCTGGCCAACAAGGACAGCTGTAGGTTTTTGCCCATGCATGAAAACTGCAGTCAACTGACTTTCACAGCGCTTTGGAAACGCTATAACATCAAGCGGCACGCTCAATCTACGACACGCTTCATATTCATCAGATTTCTCGCCAATTGACTCGAATTGCAGCTGCATATGTTGTCGGCCAACCTCCGAGGGTGGCTTAGGCATCACACGAGCATACATCTACCACGTCGCAGCAAAGGAGACGGTTGGAGCACACTTGCTGACGATGCATAATGTCCACTATCTGCTGCATCTGATGAAGGATGCGCGAAAGGCCATCATTGAAGATCGATACCCACAGTTTCTGAAAGATTTCTTTGCGAAAATATACTCCAAAAAGGAGATGTATCCGAACTGGGCTGTTGGCGCATTAAGGGGCGTCGGGGTGGATCTGCTGGAGGATTAGAGATGGATATCGCACGCTCACTGTTCGCAGCATGGTATTTTTGGAAGGCTTATATCATCTGGAGAAAGGAGTAAGCATATGTCGGCGTTGGAAGACTCATCCGGGTTATTGGCCTTTGTAGACAGACATGAAAGGCATCTCAGGCGTGTGGCTTTTCCGGTGCGTGTGATTGGTGGAGACGAGTGTATGACTACAGTGTACTGTACAACCAATCACTGGTTCCGACCTCCTTGTCCTCGGCGCCGGCCGGATTGACTCCTCGAGCGCGCCCCCTCCAACCAGGACATCGTCGTCAACCACCACCGGCAGTATCATCACAGCATCTTCCCTGCAGCTTCATTGCAGGCAACCGGCTCTACGGAGGCTTTTGCCCCTGGAATCATATCCACCGCGACTCTCCACCTCGACGAGCCAAGTTTCCCGAACCGCAATCCGCCAATTCCGATCTGGTCCAACATGGCAATCTCGAAGTCCAATCACTCCACCCCTCAGCCTTACAACACCCCGAGCCTGTCATCCTTCCCACCACCCGAGTCCTATGACCCATCTCCGGGCACACCGTCTCGGCCTCCGCGGTCCTCTCTCCGAAGCGCACCCGCCGTGGATGTCGCGACATGGACGGCCTCGGTCTCCGCGACGACGGGATCTGTATCCGCTCTTCACGTCAGCACCCCATCGCCATCCCACTCGCTCAGTCCTCACACGCCCGGCCCAAGTGGCACCGTCGTGATCCCTATCGTCGACAACGCGAGCAGCCGAACTCCGGTAACGCCCTCGCGCCCGCTATCGCGCCCCTTGCCCGCGCCCACCGTCGACTACACGCCGCGCAGCCACACGCCATCGAAGAAAGTGGGCAACTATTATCACACGGTCCAGCGCTCCCGCTCGCTGATTGACCGCGCATCCGTCACGCGCCGCGAGGCTCTCCTGCATGGAAACCCGGGCACCCGGCGCCGGCAGCGCTGGGAGAATTCCCGCTTGCTGAATAATCCCTGGGCGACGCCGCCCTCGAAGGAAGATTGGGCGCCTGGGCGCGAGCCGATGCGGAGGAGGGAGACAGTGCCGTACCACGTTGCCGGACATTGGGATGGGCGGGGCGATCCGTGGGCGGAAGAGAGCAAAAGGGGCAAGCCTAAGGGACATGGACGGAAGGGCGAGGGCGAGCGGGGACGAAGGACGCGGAGACGTGGTGAAGAGGAGGAAGTAGTAGTGACCTCAACCAAGGAGGAGCAGTTGAAGGTGGGACACGTCCCGAGGGAGCTGAGGGAGAGATTAAAGAAGGCTCGAGGCGCGAAGGTCTTGATGCGGGATCTAGAGGAGCGCGTCAGGAGTTTCCTGGAGGCTCATGAACGAGCGGCTACCACCGTACCCTCCAACGTTGCCTCGGAAAATGCTGAAGACGAGGCTCTCAGCACCTCCAGCGATGACGAAATCGTCTATGTCGGCCGCATCGGTACCGGGAGCAAATCATGGGCCAGGGCCACACCAAGCACGCCCCATACCTGGGACCCGAAGTCTTCCCCGACGCAATTTCCGCATACTCCTTCCGCAACTTCAACCCCGGCCGCGGATGCGCTGATCCACAGCACGCCACTGTCGGATCGTAGTGCGTCCTTCGCGCGATGGCTGGTCCACGCCATCGCCGGCTACTACGGCCTGCGGACGTGGAGCGTCACTGTCGAGGGGCGTCCGAGCAGGCGAGAAGCGTACGTCGGGCTGGAAGAGCACGGCCGGCATGGTCTGGGCTTGGAGGCTATGCCTAGACCTTTGTGGGTTGTTGTTTGAACCGAGGGCTTAGTTGCTGCTGGTGCTGCTGGTGTTACTGCGCTTGGATCAGGTCTGGAGGACGGTGCAATGGTACGGGACCGGACTTCGGGATCTATTGGTTCATCTGCGGTGTCTTCTTGGTGTTGGGGTGTCTCCGTGTAGAGTTCTCTGGACAGAGCTTTAGACCGCATTGGCTCGCACATGGATCTGGAGTTGCGTTTGTGTAGACTAATTGTACACAGTAGAAAGCCATGGATGTGAGTCATATATTTGTGCTGGATGCAGAACGGTGATTATACTTCTTTGCCCCTTGAGGATCGTTCGACGCTCGGAAGCACATGGACGTCTCAAGACGCATATCATTGCTCTCAGCTCACTGGCCGAGGAATTATTTCCCGTCCGCGGTCATTACTCAGGGGCCCATTAATCCGGTTTTTCAATTTCAGTGGGACGGTGTAAGGCACAGATCATCTGTCATTGGTTGATTCCGAGCATAGTAACTCATCCAGCTCTTGTGATTCCCCTTGCTAGCAAGCAGAATACCATTACTGTCCAAACTATCAAGGCCCGATTCTGAACACAAGAGCATTGAGCTCGTTGCTGTCCTAGAAAGAAGGAACGAGCCCGACTTCCCCATCCATAACAAGCTCAATTGTGGTACGGTCCAGATACGAGCATAGAGAACGAATTATGCATTGAATTCTTTTATTGGTCCATGTTGCGCAAAGGCGCCTTAGGAGAGATCCCTTGAGCTCGAATAAACAGTCCACCGTCCTGTAGCCATGCCCCTTACCGACACACACGACGCTGCAACCTGAAACTGGACGACCAAGACAGGGGGAAAAGCAAAGGAAAATCAAATGAGGTACCACTTCTGCTGAGTTCATGCTCATGCGAACACATGCCCATCCACGCTCTCTGTGTAAGGGGAGCCAGCACAGGTGAACGGGGAAAGATAAGGTTTGCTATCTGTCTGTGAACATAATCCCAGAGTAAATGGTACCCCATGCCAGTTCACCAACTCCGACTCCATCACTCCGCGCACCGTATCCATGCTTGGAACCCTCCCTAACGCCATCTGTTGCTGGCCTGGCGATCAGGACGATACAGCGCTCGCACGAAAAGGATGTTCTTCTAAGTGCTTTGATCGAGGTTGACGAAGAAATCTATCTTCCGCCCCAGGGAGCAGTCCCGTTCACCGCGCTCTGAGCAGACATCCCGTAGCCTTGCATCTGTCCTTGGTATGCCCCAGGTTGGATTTGGGCTTGAGGTGACGTAGGAGAGCTGTTATTTGACGAGAGCTGTTGGAGACGGCCCAAAGCTACCTCAGCAGCATCTTCCTTCGCATTGTTGACGTATTGCCCATCGTACCAATAGCGAGCCGCGATGTTTTGGCCACTGACAGTGACAGTGCTTGACCAGGCCGTACGGCCACCTAATGAAGAGAGATCAGCACAACGGAAAACAACAGTGTCTACTATAGGTATGAAGAGCGGTGTACAGAACGCGGGACTCGGACATAGCGTGGGAATAGAAGGGTGAATAGAATACGCGATAAGTGGAGGCGGTGTAGAATCTGGACGGAGACACGTACCACGACGGTCAGAGACGATATTCCACACCGGCGGGTGAAGATGAGCCTGACGGCAGTGGTCTGTCAACGTAAGAGGAACAGTTAGCAAGCTGTTCTTCATGCAACAAGCTGCCCTGAGCAAAGAAGGGTTTGTTGATGTTATGCTTTGTATACATGGGTTGTCTTACCAGTCAACCTCTCCTGCCAAGAGTGACGATTGCCTCCCTGAGAGCCGGCGGCTTGTCCAGCAGCTGACGACATCATGAATGGTACAACTGGGGTGCAGGACACTTGTGAACAGGGTGCTGATCTGTGGTTAAGCGTGATCAGAACCGTCGTCTGCAATAGCTTCCGGATGATGTTAGGCAAGAAGTGATCGTCTGGTGGAGTAGGAAGAGTAGGACCCGGGACAAAGAAGATGCAATTGCCTTTCAAAACAACAAGAGGATCACGCTTGGAAGTGAAGGGATGGTCTCGGCTCTGACTAGTTGCGCAGCTAAGAAGAAGTTATCGCGTCTGTCTGCAGCTGGAGGAGGAAAGCGGAGACAATTTAAGTTCTTTATGATCTTCAAGCTCCTGTACCTGATTCCTGCACGTATCCGCATGAATTCGGCATGATGTGTTTTCTTCTGCCCCTGTCCTTGCGAAAAGAGCCTCCCGCTGATGTCTATATCCGCAGGACCTCGTCGGTAGCTCTATGTCTCGGAGATGCACGTCATGAGTTGAAGGGACCAAGCCAACAAAGGATGAAAAGCGGCAGTCTGGTTCCAAATTTAATGAACAGATCAGGATCGTTGCAGGACAGTATCTCGAATCAAATTGTGAGGCAAGGGTCACAAGCAATGTTTGAACGACACATGGAGAACAACACCGTAGAGACGGTGGAGGGGTAAAGAAGGAGCAACGACGAACTGCGGCAGCTAGAAGCGGATAGGCCCGAGAGGTACATCGAAGGGCCGAACATGCTAAGCCAGCACTGCGTCATCGGGGTGTGTGTTGGCATAGCATCAATCGAATGGAGGCTTGTATGGATTATCGATTTGGCCAATTTGTAAAAGCGAGATAGGGTAAATCGTAGCGTGTCATGCCATTGCTCGGTACACAGCTCCAGTACACGATAGTGGGCCAACGGAACGACATCGGAGCAGATCAGCCGGATCCCGTTGATGACCTTTTGCTGCTCGGTAGCCGGTCAGATATGTATTGACCTGGAAATCCCACATGTCACTGTCTGTCAGCCTCGCACAGGCGATAATTCTAATAAGTCAGATCAAGAATGAATGGACTTTTCTAACTAGCGGTGGGGCAGGTAGAATTGAAAACTGTCAATATTCAAGCAAATAATTTGACGACCCAATCGAGCCATGGACTAGCGATGCACATCAAATGCGGCAGCAGCGCCTCTCAAACAGTGCAGAGCAAGACTCGAATGCTGAATTGTACCTGTACTGGGTGGACCGGGCGAGGAGGTACGAGAGGGCCTAGGGTGCATGAACTGAATAAGAAAAACAGTGGAACAGCGGGACATGCAGCAGGGATCGAAAGCCGTTCGGCAGAAACGGTCTCCAACTTGCATGAAAAACAACCACTTGCCAAGACACCAGTACAGGAAGATGGGGCAAGAATAAGAAGCTCAGCGCTGCAGCACCAGGCGTGCATCGATCTTTCTGCTAGCAATCAACGGGTTCCCCTGGACGCCTTGGCGACGGGGAAAAAGGCGATGAGCTGGAACCAGTAGGACATGCCTCGACGAGCCGGCATATTTTTTTGACAACACATTAGATCGTGAGTTCCTGGATGATAAAGTGTGCATTCATCATCCTGCTGGCCTGTCCAGCCCTAAAAGGTTCATGGTCCGGGCCACTCCCGTGGGAACACGATCCCAGGAAGCCCGGGTAGTGTGACGCAAGAAGGGTCCATGGATGTTAGTGGACGGCCATTTGCCATTTGCCAGTTGCCAGCTCACCTGAGCTGCAGGCCTCAAAGTCGTGGCGGGGGGCGTCGAGGCTGATTTCCCCTCTCTTGCAGTAATAGCTTCATGCAGGACAGCTGGTGTCGTTTGTATCTAGCCAGCCAGATCCACTCGTTTCTTTGACTAGGGCAGAATCGCCCCGTTAGCATCACTCGGTGTGGATCGAAGCTATCATGGTACAAGACAGAAGTCGGCGTATCTACTGCCGCAAGTCTGTATCCTGTGTAATGCTGTTTTTCTGAGGATCAGGAAGGGCCCAGAGATCTGGAAATTCACAAGCCATGAGCCGGAGCACAAGTGCTGGCCGCTTAGGCGGTGAAGGAGAAAAGACACGGATGGCGTGGATGTGATCAAGCTCTCAAAGGAGTGTGACGCTGGCGTAATCGTCTCTCTAACGCTAATATGGACTCACCGAACGTCTCGTTAAGGCTGGGCCCCGGGGGTTAACTGGAACGGAAACAACAGTTGCCGCGGGTTTAGCGAACAATTACCTGCCTCCAGTGGGAAGCGGAGCGCGCAGTGACACGACCTGCAACCAGACGCGTTTCTGGACAGTGGAGACGAGATCTCCTCTGTGCGCCCACATCTTGTGTCTCAATGATGCTCAGTGGGTCCCAGAGGTGCGGATACATACCATCCTGATCTTGCCCGCGGACAGCAGCCTTTCATGTACTCATATTCCTCTTTACTATTCCTTTACAGAAAGAGCTGGGAGGATACTCGGCAATTATGAAGGACAAAAAGGGGTCAACGGCGATCCAGGACCTGCATTGACCTGTCTTAGCTCCCGGAAAGATGGTCCGCATATCTTGAGACCGTAGCCCGCATGATGGACCTACCCTTTGCGGAAAATAGATCCCAGCATCTGAAACGCGCAATATCTCCAATGCAAAATCCTCATCTTGCATGGACATCCAGAGTCTTCAGCAGCACACCGCTATCTAGACACTTGCAGGGCTCACCGCCGCAGCGACCTGATCACATATCACCGTGGAAAGAACATGTTCATGCACAGAGCATGTAGGGAGACCAAAGGGTACATTTCCAGAGAAGCTGTATAGTGACTAAAAAGTATACTGCGGGAACCGCAAGGCGTGACTCGTCGCCCAGACGAGAATATGCTTTGCGTTCTGTCAACCGCTGGGTGCCTTGCATCAGATGCGCCAAAATTCAATCATTGCCCATTATCATCAGTTGCCATCATTAGATCATAAGGTCCAAAAATCATCCATCGCGCCATCTCATCATATGCATCCGCCCGCCTACCCGCTCCCGTAGCCGTGTCTCCGAGATCCGACGGAGCGGAACCAAAACAAGCGGTGAGGAACAAGGGTACGAGCAACGATAGAGGTGCGAACAGAAGAATCTAGATCGGTGTAACGCAGTACAGCCGCTTGGACTCGCGGTAGAGTATGCCAATTTCAGCATTCAGCCGTAATCTGTTTCAAGGGTGTAGGCCGGTAGCTGCTACTGTGGCTGCCTCGCCGATTGAAGACCTCATCGATCAGGCGCTTGGCACCAATAAACTCGCGATTCTCTGTGTTGAAGGCTCCTTTCACTGCGGTGGGTAGCACAAGCTGTTTAGTCTGCTTGTGATGGAAATGTCGCCTAATAGAATCGTCCACTAGGGCAATGAGGCCCGTAGCAACAATAACGCTGAGAAAGGTTGGAGAATGCGGTATATGTAGAGGTTCCAGACTCACTCAGCTACATCCGTCAAGCCCCCCAGAATCTTCTCATCACTGATCCAAAGTGAACAGGGCCGTACCCAACCACCTTTGGCTTGCTCTTCTTGCGCTTGCACCGAAGTGAGCGGTTCCGGCACGATATGAGCAATTACAACACCCGTCTGTCCGTTGACGAGGTGGAATGAGACCTCTTCAGATTCTCCAAGCTTTTTTATGGACCTTCTCCAGCTGTAATCGACGCCCCAATACTCGAAAGAGTAGTGTTTGGCTGCTTTCTTTCCACGTCTGCCAACCTCCAAATGTGCGTAATTCGAGAATTCAAGTTTAACATCTTTGTTTTTCTCTATATTCTCTTCTGCTTTACTGACAGATTTCTTTGTTTCAGGTTCGACGTCCTCATCTTCGAACAGCGAGTCATAGCCAGAATCTTGTCGCTTGAGGCTGGATGTCGTCGGCACTCTTGACTCCGACTTTGCTCCTAGCATTGCCAGGGCATGGGTGACTGACCTATGGATGCTCGGCCGGCGAGGTTCCCCAGCCTTTGCAACCTTGAGACTTGAATGGCACACTTCTCGACCCGACTCTCTGCAGTACCGACGGAGAGAAAACTCTCGCTTTTTGAGATCATGCATTCGGAGATGGAAGAGAGTAATGTCTCGCTTCTTCCCAGCAGGTGAGGTGATCCGGGTATCGACACGCAGGTTCATGTTACCGTCGATCGTAGTATCATCGTGCCGAATGAGCAGACGTCGAGTGGAGGGAAATAACTGCGCAAATTCCGGTGGAGTAGAAGGCACAGGATGTGAGTAGTAGGAATGATACGTGTAGTCTGGAACGTAGTAATCCGGGACGTCATCAAGCAGCTCCTGGTAGGAAGCAACTGTCGAAGCGTAGGTCTCGGCAGATGATCGAGGATCGTAGTTCACGCTCGGGGAGTAGTCCTCGGACTGATGATAGCGGCGGAACAGCTGATGCTCAGTCTCATAGCGCCTGAGAGAGCGTCCCGTACCATGAGATGAGGGGAACGAGCCGTAACCTTCGCTCAAGCTGCTATTGTTCGAATCGTGCATGCCGTGGTCGCTCGGCTCTCTAGGTTCAGGGCGGCGGTATTGATGTATGATAGGTGCCATATTGTTGCGGTAGAGATATGCAAGTCTCTTTAACGAAGTCTCCGTGTGACTTGACTCCTGGAATGCTCAGGAAGTTGGAGTATTAAATAGAGAGCGAGGAAAGCGAGGCGAAGGGTACGGATACGGGTTGGTGGTGGATAGCGAAGAGCTTTCGAAAAGGCACCCAATAACCGGTACCTTTTTTATTCAAAGGCGTCGATCCATATTGCGACGTTGGGTATAGATGCGTTTGGGGGTTCAGTCATGTTGAGATCGAGCCTGTCGGGGCGTCCAGGGAGATATGAGGGCTTTCGGGGCCAAGAGAAGGCTGGGCGTGTGGTTGGAGGTGAGTGGTGAGTGGTGAGGGGCCTTTCTATTCCGCACCGCACCGTTGAAACAAGTAAGGTAGGACGCGGTGAGGTCTGGGTTTCCCTCTAGTTCGGTAGGGGTGTGGAAATCAGGAGGCTTGAGCCTGTGATGGTTGGAGCCAAGGGGAACCGCCGCCCGCGTGCTAACTGGAAGTGAACTAAGAAGCGTCAAGCCCCCGCCTAAGCGATGTGATCACAGACGGGCGGCGCCCTGCCAGAAACCAACCGAAAGCCCCCAAGCAGCAAGTAACACCACCCATCATGAGCCACCTAACCCGACCACGAATACGGCCCGGCCCAGAAGACCGCGCGAGACTCGTGTACGGATAAGGCACGCACTCGTACAGCACAAGGAAGGCATCCCGCGCATCGACTGCTGCTGAGCCACTTCTCAGTCGCGGACAAGAACGATGATCGAGCTGTCAGCATGGTATGCTACCGCGCCCTGCCAAATTGAAGGCGACTGTTCCCGCTTCCGCAGTGCCCAGCACCAACGAGCATGGAGAGCCTCACACCCCAATAATGGCCGCGAAAAACCCTTTCATGGCCTATTGTTACCATTCGTTGCCCGAGCCAAGCCTGCCGCGGAAGCCTGTCTTTAATCCCATTTGTGCGCCTGATGGCCATTTGCTAACATTCAGCCACGGCGCCTGTTGCAAGTCTGATGCAGCCTCGAGCACCTGATTCGTCCACAGTACACTGGATTCCCGTCATCCTTGTCCTAGGTATGGACAACCTGGACGGGGAAGACCGTGGTCCAGTCAACGGGTACCTTGCTCATGACTGCTCGATTCCAGATGATCAGCCAGCACTCCGAAAAGATATTGGCCGCGTTCCTCCCCACAGATCCCATGCAAGCCAAAGAACAATTGCATCATACTCCGCAATTCATCGACGGTCATCTGCTTTATCTGGTAGAATTGCTGTCGATTGACAGGTGATTCGTGATGCCGTGCTTGAACGAAACGTCCTACTCGGGCCTGCGCATGCATATTGAGGTGTTGATAACCCATGATTACAGCGATCACAGCGATGAGCAAAATTGGCACTGCATATCGCGCACTCGACTGCACACCGGTCTAATCAGATCTTTAGCTTTTAAAGAAATCTTTTCATATTCTTTCCACCACATCTGTCTTCATTTACGAAGTACGTCGATTAATAAATTGTGCGCCTGTTCGCGCCCGTCTTTGGAAGTCGTTGCGGTTCTGTGGTAACTTTGTACCCACTAATCACGAGGGATCCCTACATGATCGTGATCAGCGAGAAGACGGACAGGGCAGCAAGACGACAAGAACCAGTGCGCCTGGGGATTCAGATTCCATTTGTGGCCTGTCCCTTGTGGAAGTTATATCATTGCCGGCAATGACTCCTCAGAACAGGTGTGGGGTCCCTATTGCTTCAGCTTATGCAGTCATATCTCGTCAGAGCGGTCACACTTAGGGACATGTTTGCTACTCCTGTTCTTCTGCTCTGAATGGTGACTTCTTACCAATAATAATACAGGGTTCCCGCTAGGGCATAATCAATGACGCGCAGTTTGTTATGTGGTGTCTGTTTCGTCCTATGTCTAACAGAACTCCTATGGTCCGATAGTCGTCGTATTTTGGGTAATCAATTTATCACTAAAGGCTACGATTTCTGGCCAGCTAGCCCCTGGCAGAACGACCAATGCCGTCCGGAAGAGGTCCTGGCATACTTCGTCGTTAATGCACGGTTGTCCATATATAAAAGGAGTACGGGTCACCAAGCGAATCCAATTTCACTTGTTGACATACGATAAGCATGCCTATCTCGCGAGAGCTTCGGACACCAAAACACTACCAGCAGCTCTACAACAAAACGCTAATTCAATAGTATTCAGAAACCTTCGTGGCGCGAAGCCAGGCTGCGTCGGAGGCAACACGCCGCCTCCCGATCCCTTGAGACGTTATGGCACTGCTCCACTATATCCCCGGGGACGTAGAGCCACAAGCAGATATGCCGTCTTCCGTATGCAACCCCAGCTCCGTCGCCGTGGTCCTGAACATACCTCAGCGCTGCTCAACATAGCCTTATATACCCCTACAACCCTTCCTTTCCCAACGGAAATCAGTCGAATGGTCGAAGCGAGTAACACGGTTCTCCCTATGATGCCAAAATTACCCCATTGGGAATTCTGGGAAAGGGAGGCTTAGCTTGTCGTGCGTACATCATTCACCTGGTTTAACACATCTCTACCATGTGTTCGAGTGATGGTAAAATCTCCTTTCTTCGGAAGGGGGATTTTCATAGGGTGCCCTGGCTGCTTTGCAGTCACGGCCCCGAACTTTTTGTTTTCCTGTGTCGTATCAGCTCGTCCCCTTCTTGATCCTTTTGTAAAATATTGCTGCCTTTCCGGCTATTAGCATTTCTTTTTTTCAAAATGTGCCCATTATCAGCTCCAACTCTGGTTTTTTTTCACTCACATTGTACGAGGAAGTGACGATTGGAGGACACTTGCTTTGTGAGGTCTATATTTCCGATGAGGTGGTCAACTTCTAGAAGAGTGGGAGTTGAGATTATGAAACTCTGAAGTATGAAAGCTAGTCGAATAATAACAATGTTAACAAGAATATCAAGGATATCAACGCCGAGGTCATGAGTAAACGCATTGAGAACTACTACGCCGGCAACAATTTGAGATCACCATTCTTCCGCCCATCAATATCCTTCAATTTTCGGCCCGTAAACTCCGTCCCTATCCTGCATATTCCACAGCGTACTCTCTCTCTTCTTCCGGACCTCACCGCAAGACGATCGTCTCATGCCTTCTTTTCAGTCCCGAGATATTATTCAGTCTTGAGAGGGTTGGTTCTCTTGACTCTTTATGCGTCAGCGAGCAGAGGTGCTCGCTCCCGGTCTGTGTGTTGACCTGCAATTTCATCCCGGGCAGCGTCACCGCGACCAATGACGCCAGGCACAGCAATGACAAGTGTGAAGAGGAAGAGCACTGCCATGATGGTGAAAGCAAAGATCCATTGCAGAGCAATGACCTTGGTACCGAATTGAGCGACGCCGAGAGCTATAATAAAATCAGCCATTGTCTGGTAGTACGGGAATACCATATTTCAAGGAAAGGAGAGGACCTACCGGCAGTAAGGACGCTAAGAGCAAAGCCCATAGTATAGTCCTTGAAGACAACCAGGAAGAACAGGCCGTAGAACAGCCAGGCCCAGATGGCAACGTTGGCAATGATCCTGGCGGGAAGGCTATGGGCATGCACCATGGCCGCACCGTTCCAGAAGAGGGCGACAAATGTCCATGCCAAAGGTCCGGAAACCACCGGCATGTGGATGAAGCGCGGGGTAGTGGGGTGCCAGAAGTATAGGCAGGTCAGGTTGATGAAGTTGAGGACCAGCATAAGCTCGGCGATCCAGAGGTGGGTTCGCACCCACAGCATCACCCAAGCGAATTGAAGCAGGTTGTTAAGGATGAAGTGGGAGCCGACGTTTGCAGCAGCAGTGACAAGAGCAGCGTCAGAGGAGAAAAGGTGCCAGAGATAGCCGCCTTGAAGGATCCACATAACAATCCTGCGTGAGAATTAGAGAGATGTCCTAGCTGATACGGGAGGAGATGCATACCAGTAGATGTTTGTAATGACTTTGTTCAAAGAAAACGGCGTCCGGTAGTGCCTGTTCTGGCCCCAGATCTTTCTACGATGGTATTGTCCATCGCTGGGCGAGTGGAAGGTGTAGTAGATGGTCGTGATGACCACGAGTAGCCAGGTGACAATACTGAGGATTCGGTATGCCAGAAGGCTGCGTCGGTCGTGAGAGTCACGTTTGGTGAAAGGGTTGACTGCAAAGAACGTCAGCAACTTCCAGTAATAGATCTCGAGGCTCGTGCTGTGCAGGGTCACTGACTTCGGTGAACCCGCTCCATGCTGACTGCTGCAACGATCTTCCTGTTGCTGTGCAAGGGACGGCAATGAGGTTGGACAGTGTTGTTTGAAGACTCTGGCTTGGTCTCACAGGATCGAGCGAGAGGCAGCAAGCAAGGCTCTAGTAGTATGAAGCTCGAGGAAGGGTGTGAAGTGGTGCAACAGAAAGGCAACAGTCGGGTCGAGGAGGGGATAATGTTTCAAGAAGGGTGCTGCCTAGGCTAAAATGAGGAGACTTCCCTCCAGGTAGCTCGCTCTTGTTGCCAGGCGAGGATGGACCCTCCACTTCGTACACCTACGTCACATTTTCAGGGAGCTCCCAGCCAAGCAATTCAAAGAATGCGGGGCAGCCCATCACGAGCGCAACCTTCCTCGTCTGGTCCGCATATCCGATAACAAGCACTCCATTTCTACTGGCTCAATAATACGAGCTGACAGCTGAAAGGCCACCATCATAGTGCGAATTACTCCTAGCTTTCTAAGACTTGCGCGGCCCCCCGTGTTAGGAATACTTCCTCCTGCCGTACAGAAGGGGTTGGATTGGGTCCGACCCGCTCGTTGCGCCGTCCTAGGCGTTTCGGACCAGGGTCCAGGGGTTCCACACTGCCGCACATGCCGTCTCGAAACCATGCATCCAACCAGACAGAGTGACACCTGGACTGCGATGCACCAAAAGTTGAGAATGCCATATAACAGAAATGCACAAGATCGAGATCTCGCGCAACCCTTATTCAAACTCCGCAAACGCGAGCTCATACGCCAGGCCCAGGGTCAATTTTGCATGTTGCAGCATATGGTCGAAGCTTAAGTATTCAATCTTATCCTCTGTCGTGTGGATTTTGTTATCGGAGTACTTGAAGTCGGATTCGATAACAAAGGCCGAAGGATACCCGGCCTTGCTGGCCGACGCATGATCGGAACAGGCATACCCGCATTTGGTCAGGACGTAGGGGATATCGCAGTACTTAGAATGCATTAGCATCGCATGCGCCGATACTGTAGGAGTCACTTACCTCCATGCTGACTTTTTTGATGAACTCGGTCAAGCCGGGATCCACATAATCCGTAATGACCCCAACGCTCTCTGCTTCACCAGCGTCAAGTGTCTTCTGGACATAGCCGGTCATGTCTTGTTGCAGCATTGCTTTCACGTCTCTTCCCTCTTGCTCGTAGATTGAGAAGAGGTGCTGGCTTCCCAAGAGCCCACCCTCCTCAGCGGCATACCACTGAAACTCGACGGTGTTCTTCGCCTTGCCCTTCTTGATGTCGTCAGATTTCAGGAGGACACGCAATGCCTCCAGAATCGTGACGGTACCGCTGCCATCATCGTCGGCACCAGGGGCAGCGAGAACGGATGGTGAAACAGGTTGATGCTATCTTGGTGAGCCCCAATAATGACCGTCCTGTTGGTCTGACCAGGGATGGTGGCAATGATATTGGGCTGTCCGAAGCTAGGGTTCGGCATGCTTTCCACATGAACGCCATATTCGTCCGCACCCGCTTCGACAATTGTCTCGTTGACCTGGCCCAACAACCATGCAGCAGATTCAGCACCATATTGCGACCTGTAATAACGTGTATGGAACGAGGTGAAGGTCTCTAGATGCTCCCGCATGTGTGACTTGGAAAGCTGTTTCAAGAGAGGTGCGAGGCTCTTGTTGAAGGCAGTCTCGGCCGGGAAAGTCACAGCTTTCTTCGTGCCCACGGACAGGACACCTAAGTCCTGAGTTTCGGTTATGTCCATAAAATTCTTGCCTTCCTATTTTACCTATCAGCGTAGTGCTCATACGTAGGTCGGAGTGTGGGAGAGCTCCTGGTCACGAGGAGGAGAATCATGGTCCAGCAAAGGAATCTTACACGCTTGAGAGCCCACTTCTCTTCCTCAGTCACCCATGTTGTCTCTCCAGGCGAGAGTTCAATAAGATACTTATCGTCCACGACCGCCTTTTGATCTTCGAGAATCACTTGCTCGGGGCGGAGGATGGAGAGGCCGGAGACCGCCGTTGCAGCGCACAGCACTGCGATTGGTGAAAGCTTCATATTGTTTCACAGTAGCGTCGGCGAAGGAATATTTCCAGAAAAGATGTAAACAGAGTATCTGTGTAGATGATGAAAGTGAGTGCGTCCACGGCTCTTATGGGCAAATACAAGCTGGACCGTAGATGCAGCGGAGTGTACGGTAACGGCCGCCTAAACATCCATGACCACCTCATCGTTCCGGAGACAGGGTAGCTCCGCGCGGGAACTGTCACCCAAGGCGCTAAGGCCGATGCGGTCTCTCGCGGTGTTCCGCAGCGAAAGGAACCTGTAATTTGGGACGCATAGCATCTCTTGCGATAAGATGACTGGGAGGACTTCAGGGCCCAATTGATTGATCTGTAATTGCCGATTATCTCTTGAAGACATCCGACTGAGGTGAGAGCTGATCTATGGCTGTGGACTGTAGGATCCGTGCAAGGTCAACGAAAATGTCTCTTCTCTGGGCTGGACCCCTGCCGTGTTGTGCTTTGGCCGAAACTGGAAACACCCGGCGCGTAAGGCACTAAGGGTCTCTGCACATGCATCCCTTCGTCATCCACCAAACTTTCATTAAATTCACTTTTGTGCGCGACAGACGATGCATCAACGCATTGGCCGCTAGATCCTTTCATTCACTCATCGGCCCACAATGGAATCCTCTCGTCCTGGAAACAATGCGCAGGTTCCAGATCCTGCCGCTGTGCCTCCTGCCCCCCTTCCACCGCACAACAACAATGAACACGACAAACTTGCAGCCTCCTTGGCACGCCTTTCTCTGGACACCGCATCTGCAACGCCGTTGCCCGCGACGCCTCAGCCCACCGATCATTTATACCGCGCAGTGCCCTCGGCGACAGACCATGCGCCCCCGTCAATCGCACATCAACGCGGTCCCAGTCCATTGAGGGAGAATCCCGGTGTCGCTGTAAACGGGCAGGAACCTCCTTCTCCTGCCTTGAAAAAGCGGACTTCGATGACCTCCTTACATGAGAAATCAGCGATGACTCCCTCACGCCGTACTTCTTCCAACCTGGCATACTCGCCCTCGGTCAAATTGATGGGGCAGAGCCATATCGACAAGCCTGCCCCGCCTCCCGTTACGGCCGCTAGCGTCGCGACAGCCTACTTTAAGGACGAGTTAGATACATATCACGGGAAACAGGAGAAAGGAAAATCGAAAACAATCGTGGTGGTCCATGATTCTTGTTACGGACACCGCTTTTCTCGCCCACGAACAACCAAAGCGAACCTCAACACAATTGTCGAGCGCCCGGAAAGAATACTGGCGAGTGTTCTTGGAGTATCAACGGCATACATTCGCCTAGGAGAGAGGCACGTCGAAGGCAGATATCCTCCAAATCCAAAACAATCGCATGGACTACCCGCAGACCTTCCATTCCGTCTTCGAAAGACATCTCGGGCCGTTGATCTCACTTCACCTGCTGTCGTCAATGTACATGGTACAAAATGGATGGAAGAACTCAAGATAATGTGCAATGCCGCAGAATCAAAACTTGCTTTGACCGGGAAAGAGCTAGTCAGACCAAGCGAAGAAGCTGTCAATGGCCAAGCCGTCGAGAAGCCAACGTTCCATGAAGGGGACTTGTATCTATGTTCGGAGTCCTTGAATGCTTTTGAAGGGGCACTAGGTGGTGTATGTGAAGGAATAGATGCCGTGTTCGAAGGTGCCGTCAGCGGAGGGCCCTCAAGAGCGTTCGTCTGCATCAGACCACCCGGACACCATTGTTCTGCGGATTATCCGTCCGGATTTTGCTGGATAAACAACGTTCATGTAGGAATTTCCTATGCTACACTAACGCATGGTCTCACACATGCCGCCATAATTGATTTTGATCTACATCATGGAGATGGTTCACAAGCCATCACATGGGAACACAACTCGAAGGTTGCACGATTACCCAAGAACGCCTCAAATCTCAAGAAGAGCGCAATCGGTTATTTTAGTCTGCATGATATCAATTCCTACCCATGCGAGATGGGAGACGAAGAAAAGGTCAAGAATGCTAGTCTCTGCGTCGAAAATGCTCATGGTCAGACAATCTGGAACGTGCATTTGCAGCCCTGGAAGAGCGACAACGAGTTTTGGGATCTGTACGAGTCTAGGTATATTGTGTTGCTGGAAAAGGCTCGTGCCTTTCTCAAGACTCACACGGAACGCTTGAGAGCCGCGCCAAACTATCCAAGGCCAAAGGCTGCAATATTCATCTCCGCTGGATTTGATGCCAGCGAATGGGAAGGTGCCGGCATGCAGCGACACAAAGTTAACGTGCCTACGGACTTCTATGCAAGATTTACGCGAGACATTGTCAACTTAGCGGAAGAGGAGGGGACTGGTGTAGAGGGAAGAGTTATCAGTGTTCTGGAAGGCGGGTATAGTGACCGGGCTCTCACTAGTGGTGTTCTGAGCCACGTCTGTGGCTTAGCTGCCGAGAGGGCTTTTGAGGGGAGGGAACATAACCTTGGAGGTGGTCTAGGTCGTGATATGGGGAATCGCATGTACCAAGATCTCAATGGTGGAGACAAGAAGGAGGATACTGACAATGGCCAATCACTCTCCTACGATCCGGGGTGGTGGAGCATACATCGATTGGAGGAGTTGGAGGCCGTTGCAAACCCACCACCGCCTCCGGCCCCACCGAAGAAGCCTCGAAATGTCGTTCCACCAACGTATTCCTCGCCGACCCAGGCATCCATGGCCAAGTCGGTGTCATCACCGAATCGCACTGTATCTGGCCAGTGGCAATACGTTCCATCACCCGAGCAGTCTTCCAGGGCACCAACGCCCCCGCCTCCAGATGTTAACTGGGTTGTTGCTGCGCACGAACTTAGCAAGCTCCTCATACCGTCCGATCGACAAACAAGGAGTTGCAGGCCCGAAGAACTCAACGCTGAAGCGAGCCGTGCACGGAAAGAAAGGCATTCAACTATCGGTCTGACCACGACTGAAGACGTTAAGCCCATCGAAGGAAAGCGTATGCAGCTGAGAGAGCGAAAGTCTAAGGCCCCTCAATATACTGTACCCGAGGAAGATGAAGATGAACATACCACAGCAAAAGCCAATAGAAGGAAGACGATTGGTACTGTTGGCACAATACCCGAGAGACCGGCAATGAGAAGCACAACACCTGCCCCCACGGAAAGCTACATGAAGCCGACTGTGCAAAGCACAAGAAGAAGTAGTGTTGCGTCCAGCGTGGGCACAGTAGAAACGGGACGCCCTAGGATATCAAGCATCTCTTCGTCGACCTCGGATGCGCTCCACGGTGCTACAGCTGCGGTATCGGCATGTCCTCAGCCCTTTTCTCACTCAAGACCCAGCTCGGCGGCAGGAACTGCTGCAAGTTTATCTGTGAAAAAGACTAGGAATGTTTCCAATGCTCGATCGGACGCCTCTAAAGCGCGCGGAGTCAGAAAAGAGCCGCCTGTGCCTCGGATACCTTCTGCTTATACAAAGTCTTCTTCTCCTGAGGTTTCGACAGATGCCTTCCTGGCTGCTTCAAGTGCTCGTACAGCTGTCGCAGAGACCAAAGCAATGTCCGATAATGCAGCCGAGAAGAACAGAGACCTCGATGGCATTTCTGACAGTATGAAGAAACTGAATATCAAGCTCAAGATGCCTACCAAGGAGGAACAGTACGCGAGGGAGAAAGCACGACGAGCGGCGGAGGAGAAGATAGGTCCCGCAGTTAAAGCCGCGAAGAAGTCCGCAGGGAAGGCTTCAAAGAAAAATGTCGCAGCTACGCAACCTGGAACCGGACTTGTAAGAGAAGCTACATTGGAGACGATCCATGTGTCGCCCCAAAAGACGACCATGCCTCCACCGTTTGGTCCAGCAGAAACATCCCAAGGCAGTGTTGATATTTCGAACCTACCATCAACCCCGGCAGTACCTCCACTGAATTTAAGCCAAGCAAAAGCTGAGACACCGAAACCACAGACGCCTGCGGCGTCTCACCAAGCTGGTCAAGGGCTGTCTGATATACAATTCGTTCCATACGAACCGACCCCTTCCTCCAGGCACCAGCAGACTTCTCCGCCTATCTTGAAACAAGAGCCGCTTGTTTGGCTTCCACCGAATACTTCTACTCCGGCGCCAGTCAAGCCACAGCAGACTGCGCCATCTGGTCCACCGACAAACAGTGCCCCGCCTGCAGCGATTGACGTCGTTGGGACGCAGCAAACTCCATCTCAGCCACAGCAACCTCCAGAGCCCACGCTCCAACCGATGGACATCACCGAGGACGTTCCACTGCAACGCACGCAGGAAACTCCCGTCAAGCGTAGCAGGGAAGAGCTGCCGAAGTTCACCGCCACGAGCCCCATCCCGTTCGCCAAGGCAGCTGCTGCACCGTTTGCGGGGCAACCAGCCACTATGGATCAAGTGTTGAACCGGCCGTCTACAGCGTCGTCGAGCGTCAAGAATGAAGATAATAGTGAGGGGTCACACCAGCAAAAGACAAGCATCTGGGACGTCCCTGATACACCTGCTAAACCGGTGAAATGAAGGAGGGCAATGAGCGGACGGGAGCTCGTTTTGGTGGTGGACTGGACTAGGTGTTGGGAAGGGGCAAATCTACATGAACTTTGGACGGCCGCTACTCTGAACGGTTTATCTGCTGTGGTGTTGGCAGTAAAAGGATTGATTGGGATTGATTGACCTTCTTCCAACGTCTATCTGTTTGTTGACATGACATTCTGTTTTGCAAGACTTACAAACTACATTTCGATACCCCTTTTTTTCTTAGCTCTGATGCTTCGAATACTTTCTATGGGTGTATGATAGGTTAGCTGCCTCGAATGATAATGGTAAGAAGTTGTTGCAAAAACCACTGCATTTAAAACAATTCCCGGGGAAATCGGACTCCTGATATCAGATGTGAATATGAATGCCGCGTGAGCTGGCGCAACAAGAGGTCAGGCCACCAGGGCTTCAATGATCGATTTGAGGACACGAAAAAAATGTGATATCAAAGAATTGGATAAGTTTGTTCGCCGTACTATTCCTCTGCAGACTACCTTAGCCGCGTGGCTGCGGACCTTTCACCTCGTGGCCAACAGTAGCCGAATGAGCAATGCATCTGAAGCCTTCAATATCATTGTCTGATCATGAATTTGACATGCCTAATAAACGCCAGAATGCCTTCCAATGAGGGGACATGGCCAACTATACACGGGCCGTCATCTACATTATCGCCGTGATTATCCCATATGCACATTCTGCGCCGATGCCTTGGTCGTCCGCAATATTTCCCTGCCTCCTTCCCTGCCTCCTATCCAGCCAACCAAGCGGCCTGAAATCCGTCACCCTACCGCCCAAGACTGCTTCCCACAGTATCCCCCAAGCTGCTAAGCTTGCTACTCAGCTTCGAGCTGCCTCCCCCGATCACACTGCTCGACTTCTGCATCCAGCTCGGAAGCGTGAATGTCTTCAACTTCATCTTGACCCTCCCCTCGGCAATCGCATGGATGATGTTGATGATGCCGAACGCGCTGCTGCCCATCGCGCGAAAGAGCGCCAGGGATGCCACGGACCACAAAATGAACTTAAGATAGATGTTATCACCCACACCTGTCGAGCCGTACACTTCGCTCACAGCCATGCCGAGGATTGCGTTGGCCATCATCCAGCTGACCACCATGTAAGTGCGTACCGCCCTGTAGTAGTCTTCCTGTGCTTGCGCTTCCGAGACGGATGGCTTGGCCACTTCGACTCTGTCGCGTAGGTTTCGTAACGCGCAGTCGTACCCAGAGTCAATGTCCAGTTGTTCAGAAGGCATCTCGAGCTCCACAGTGTTCCCTTTGCCGCTTATGGCAGCGCCCAAGTCTGTGTTGATCACGTTGTCGCCTTTTGTTCCCCAAGTGACGTCGTGAGTGTTACAGAAAGCGTAGACCTGTAGAGTACAGATGTATGAGGGAAGAAGCATGAAGTACTGCGCGGCAGATGTGAACATATGCCAGGGGTCGAGGTAGAGGAAGGACATCAGGAAGTACAGGCCGACTGTGGAGGCGACGGAGACAATCATATTGGTGAAGACATTGTTGCCAAGGGCGAGCGAGGAGCGGTCTTTGAGCTCATGGACGACGATGTAGAGAGAGCAAAAGAACGTGTATGCCATGATGATGCCGTAGCCAATCATGCTACCCATAAACATCTTCTTCGCACTGTGGAAAACGAGTTAATATAGCTGCATTGGGAGGGGTTTTGGTCATCTTACCCCTGTGGTCGATTACCCATGGAGAGAATAAATTGGGCACATATCAACAATACACATGCGAAACGCAACACCGTAAAGATATAAAGTCCAATGTTGTGTCCAAACGGGTCCATAGTTGTGTCTGCGAGCGAACCAGCTATGAAGTAAAAGGTGAGGTAAAAGTTTGCCTGATACATATGTTAGTACAGAGCATCGAATGATTGCACGCGGATCACCTACCAAAGAGAAATATGTGAACAGCAAGCTCACGAATTGATACACGAATTCGATGTGGAGCAGAATCTTGCGAGTCAGAGTATGATCAGTGTACCAGATCTGTTTGAAATGGACAAGTGAATAGACCGCAGCGAAGAACGCTCCGTTCAGCCATCTACGTCTCTGTGAAATGAACTCAGGGACAGCATCTAAATCCGTTAGCAGACTACTCTAAACATGGTCAACTGCTAGATTTGCTTACCTGGAACATCCGTTTCACCGGTACAGTTCTTCACGTACTTGAGCACCCAACGCTCGTTTTTCTTCGCAACCAACTCCCAGCAAAGGATACGATCTTCAGCCAGGTACATGTTAGCGGTGAAAACATCTGCATCCTGTCCATGCAATGTCTCTCCCTTGAAGTACTGGCTCAGTGGACCATGACCGGTTTCGTCATTTTGGAGGGCGTAGTAACGGTACGCACTCAGTGCACCGGGCAACACCGTGATATACCCGAATACGGACTCGATCGGTTTATCAAGGATGTTGGACATTTTGTATTCAAAGTTCTGAGATGCCACAAGCGGATTCAATAACCCCAGCCAGCCTCTCCCTTTCATTGCTTTGATCTCTCCGCAAGCACCGGCCACGTTTGAATCGGTGTCGAATGCCTTCCAGAGATGATATAAAGCTTTGTTTCCAGGCTTTGTCCCGACATCAAGTAGGATGCAGACATTGGGGTTCAGGGCTTTGCCAAACGCGTTGAAGAACCAGCGGTGAGAGTTGAGCTTTTTCTGGTTCTTCTCCTTTAGGCAGAAGATGATTTGGCAAGGAACGATCCCCTTTTCAGCTCCTTTAAACTTCAAGTCTGAATCCAGGGATACTTGTGTCGTGTATTCGTAAACATGTGCAGTTACTTCCTTTTGGTTCACCAGGTTCTTCGCGATACCATCTTGGTAGACTCCCATGGCTGCCAGGGCATCAAGCGTTCTGGGGTGTATCTTTTGTCGCCCATCAGAAACAATGCAGACCACAATCTTTTGCCAACCCTCCTTTCCCCATGTTCTCGACTTGGACCGAGAACAGAAATGTGATATATTCCTCATGACGGCATGCATAGTTCGGGTAAAGTCGATCTCGTTCTCATTATACATCGTGACGCATATGAAAAGCTCTGTTTCCCGCAAGGTGCTCCCTATATTCTGCCGCAGCTTGTATCCCCTGGCAACAAAATCGTCCGGATCGCAGGTCACGGCAGTATATCGCATGTGGGTAAATTCGACTTCATCCCGCCTAGGCAGGAAGCTGTACAATATTGTAGGTATCTTGCACTCGAGGATGAGCTCTCCATTAATCAGCTTAACCTCTTTCTTTGACATCTGAGCTTCCCTGAAACCGCGACGTTCTTGTTTCCCAAGTGGTGCTGGACCGTAATGATCATACATTTCTTTCGGTTCATATTCATCAGTGAAAGTGGATGTCGATTGGTAGGAAATCCTCGAATGCAAGCCATCTCTGGGATCTTTTTCATTAGGCGCAAATACATCATCGTTGTCATCCATGATTGGAATTGTGGCGTCATCGCCGATGTCCACCGAGGCCCGGTTATCGCCCTTCGGACCTGAGAACAAAGGCGCAGGTGGTAGTGGCCTCCGAGGATTATTACTGTATCTAGAGGAAGGTGTACCAGGTCTTGGACTGCCGTTGATTTCCGCAGGTTCGTATGGGATACCGGACGGGGGCGGACGTGACAACTCGGATGATGACCTGTTTGGCGTCCATGGTCTGATTGGAGAGGAACGACTAGGACTCCTTGTTGGAGAATAGCTCATGTATGGCGGCGCGTCCGTTGAAAGAGCGGGGATAGAGGTTGATCGGTTCATGGACGGTGAACTTGTCCGACTATTCGAGGGATGATAGGTACGTAGAGGAGAGGTAGGTCTGCAGAGGGCGCAGTGGATTAGCACTTGATTTATATTGCAGGTTCCTTCAATGTATTTAGGCTAGATAACCATACCTTGCATAGTCATTGTCATCTGTGACAGGCAGCAGCCGCATGGTAGATGCATTGTTTGGTAAGCTCGTTGGAGTCATAATATCTTCTGCGCTGCTGTCACCGGGGTATATTGAGTCTGCATACCCCGGCGGCGGTGGTAAGGGGGTCCTGGATCTGCTCATAGTTCCGAATGCCTCAATATCACCTGCGCCGTGAAGGGGGCCCTTGCGCCGCTGAGACCGACGTAGCAGTGTTGATCACCAGCTGGCCATGCACACGCCGTACTGCAACAAAGGATAGTGAGTTTAATATTGCGAATCTTCTTGCACACTGAGGATTGCTTGACAGAATAAGTCCCTTAAGGTTTTCCGATCCAGCACTGGAATGTAGATGTTGGATTGAAAATGGAGCAATAGCCAGTTAAACAACGAACGGGAAGCCAGAAGGGCATGGCGCGTAATTATTTACTTCGGCCGGCGGGTGTTGTTTCCACAGCAGCAGCTTCTGAACTAGGCCGAACAATAATCCGACGCGTGACTAAGCCTGGCGAAACTCCAAAATGCGAATCATCTAGGACAACGCTCTTGAGCCTCCGGACCCGTCTCGGTAATTGAGCGCCTGGTCGGCAGCAGATCAAGACGCCCGTGGGCCAGAGGTTGCAGGGCATCTTACCTTCACTATGTCGACTAAACGAATATCCCCAACGGCGACGCTGTTGCGGTCTTCGCGCCTATTTGCTGTCCCTCAACCTCTACCGTCGCCAGTGGAACCTTCTGCAACGCCTATTTACCGGTCGGAGACTGCTACACAACATCATCCTAGACATGCTGCAATCGCCACACCTGCGTCGTCCCTACATCGGGGCGATTGGGGTCTAAAACGACGATTGCCGGAGCGGGCTACACATAAGAGTACCACCCCTGTTGTTCGAATCAACCAGATGGACACCACAGAAATGATCACGGATTTCTCGTCAGCTGGGGACCATGTGTTCACTCTGAAGAAATGGCAGGAGATGAACATACCGATCACTGTACCTGAAGCAAAACGGCCGAATGCTCTGGGGGGCTTCAGCAGTGGGGGTCTGGCTAAGAGCGTTTTCGAGAACGAGTTTGATGTCGTTTCTACCGATGCGGAAAATGGCGAAAAGTCTGGTTTCAGATGGAAATTTGAAGGACCTTTCCTTGCTGGGAAGACTGAGGGCCAATTCCAGCAGTATGTGAAAAAACAAATTCGAGGCCGACGATCGGAATTCAGGCAGTATCTCCGCAAAGAACTACGGACAAGGAAAATTGCAGAGATGAAGAGAAGCGCTCTGGAGAAAGGAGAGAGCGAAGAAGTTGGGGATGTCGAGATTACAGACAAGGAGCTGCACGATTATATTATCACACTCCGATCGGACGAAAATCTGCTAAGTTCTGTAATCCATGACTTTTTGGATCTTCCAACACCACCATCTCGTTCCATTCTCTCGGAGGACTTCTGGTCCAGTGGCCAGCTGGCCGGCCGTTCAAGCCTGCTTTCGAGTCCATATGGGGAGACTGGACCTCCGAAGACTCATCCGTCTGCTGGGCTGTCCTATCTTCGCACCGCATCACAAATCACCAATCATCCGATACTAGGACCTCAGGCGAATCCACCTCCAGTCAAGGCACGTATTCTGCAACCTCGCAAGGGAGCCATCGGGCAGCAAAACGTCGCCAAGCTTGGTGTGGGTGGTGTTGTTGCAAATGATAATGTTCAAGCATCCTTTATTTCTGCAGACAACAACGTTCCGGGCCTGGTCAACTACGACCCATTTATAAACGGAGGCCCCAAAATGTATGTCAGGCCTACACGGGCAAGCATCGATTCTCAGGGGCGGATTGGTCTGTCCATCGAGCGGGTGGATCCCACCACTGTGCAAATCCATGAAGGCAAGCTAGAGGAAAGAAAACCTCGGCTCGATATTCCAACGCCAGAAAGGCGCCTACCACAACTTTCTACCCGACCTTCTTCACGATCTCCCAATCAGGGATATGGACTAAAGGGGCTATCTCCAAGTCTTTCGAACTCATCGTCGGCTGACGACGAATTGCGGTCGTCCTACAAGTCTATAGAAGACCTCCTTTCTCACAGCGGTCGATGAGAAGGTAAAGTCGTCGAGACACACACGTCAAGACATATAGTCTCTGTACATTACAGCATAGATTGAGCGTACGAGCACAGAATAAATAAACTGGCATATTAAGTCACAAAATACAGCGCAGCTTTCGAGCCGAGTTGTCTGTCCTTGTTCTGCCGCATGTGACCGCCTTCCGGTTGAGCCGGACTGTTGGAGCGCTGAGCTTCCAGCAGCGTGACTAAGCTAGGGCAACAACCCTTTCCACATACGCGACCTGCAGCCTTAGCGAACACTCAAATCAAACCAGTGACGATCGTTAACCTCAACTTCTTCGACAGTCAACCAAGCCGCAATCATGGGTCGCGTTCGTACGAAGGTCAGCATGCAATTGAACTGTTCAGAAAACTCGACGGTATACTGACAATAATGGGATTAGACGGTCAAGAAGTCCGCTAAGGTCATCATTGAGCGGTACTACCCCAAGCTCACCCTTGACTTCGAGACCAACAAGAGGATATGCGATGAAATCGCTATCATTGCGTCGAAGCGTCTCCGGAACAAGGTTCGCAGGATCCGCCGTGGATTTCGTTTGAGAAATATCTAACCGATAGATAGATTGCTGGCTACACGACCCATTTGATGAAGCGTATCCAGCGGGGACCCGTTCGTGGTATCTCATTCAAGCTACAAGAAGAAGAGAGAGAAAGGAAGGATCAATATGTCCCTGAGATCTCTGCTCTGGACTTCACACAAAACTCGGAGAGCGGACAACTGGATGTGGACAGCGAGACCAAGGATTTGCTGAAGAGCCTGGGTGTATGTTACTCCCGCTGGGTGTCATCCTGTGACAAGGCTGACTTGCTCTGTTTTAGTTCGACTCTATTCCCGTCAACGTCGTGGCTGTGTCCCAGCAACAGGTTGCGGAGCGCCCTCGTCGGTATGGTGACCGTCTGCCTAAATAGATGATATCTCAGGATAGGCTGGTGGGGATGACTGGATGACTGGGGTTACGGTATCTCTCTAAGGTAGATAATACCAAAGATTTTTGAAACTCAGGTGTCGCTTGTTCTTTCTAGAACAGGCTCGATTGCCATTTCGCCGGTGACTAGATGTGTGCCCTTTGAACCACTAACTTTAGGACATTGTGCTACAAACCATCCATGGCATAAGCTGCCCTCCACAGTTATTCGATAGATTTGCGTCTACAATATAGAAAGCTTATGATTGCACGCGTAATAGGGTATCATTTTGCTACAGTTACTTTACCTATATCATCATCTAAGGACAAAGCGCCTTCGCCATGCACCAATGTGTGCTCCTGGACTTGTAACCTGTCCTAACAATAGACTCATAACTTCCAGTCCGTATCTCGTTCGTCATCCTCTTCTGCTCGAGAAATCTGGTCTTTCGCCCTTTCGCGCCCAAGCGGGCCACCTGGCCGATGGCCTTCAATCGACAAATGATTGGTCCTGCCTTTAGCTGGACCGTCCGCCGGAAGAGAGGGAGCTGTCACGGGGCCACGCCATGCTTGCGGATTCTCCTGTATGCGGACTTCAACCGACTGCTGCGTCGCCGGCGTACGCGCTGATTCTCCTCTCTCTAATGCCAGATCACGCAGCTTCCAAGCTAGCTCCTCGTCTGAAAGCTCCGCCTCTGTTCTGCCAGCTTCCTTTGTAACGCCTTTGTCTGATGCCTCCTTATCTCCTGTTTCGTTGCTCGCGACGTGGCTCTCACCCCATAGAGTAACTTCACTTCCTTCCCCTTGGCGGATCCAAGCCGGCTCCTCGTTCAGCTGAACCCTAATGTACAGCCCTCGGCGCGCACAGTCGGGGCTACACCACCGCTCGAGACTTTCCCTCTCCACGACCTTGAAGCCTTCCCTGCCCCGTCCATAGAGTATTCTATACTTTGCTTTTGTATCCTGCTTCTGTGGCGGTCGTGGGCACAGCACATAGCCGCATTTGCCGATGATGTTCCTTT
Organism: Symbiotaphrina buchneri; assembly: GCA_001599915.1. Lineage (NCBI taxonomy): Eukaryota > Fungi > Ascomycota > Symbiotaphrinales > Symbiotaphrinaceae > Symbiotaphrina > Symbiotaphrina buchneri. The sequence continues at coordinate 126,691 of BCIG01000003.1, read as the reverse complement.
CCTGTACCAGCGAATCATAGTCCGAAGGCTGAAAGGGGATAACTAGCCGCCGGAAGAGTGACCGATCCGCGGAAGAGGGCTCTGCAGGATCGGCATCCGCGGCCGTAGGAAGATCTAGCAACGTCTCTGTTGACGTTAAGATCTCGAGCTCGATGTCTTTCTGTTGTTGGATAAGGTTTGCATGATAGAGAGCTGTCTGCCGATCCCGCTCCGCCTTGGAAGCGGAGAGCGGGGGAGTGGCTGATGAGGGCTTCTTGAGAATAGACTTGAGAGGGGCCTTAGATGTCATCTTATATGGGCCATGGGCAGTAATAATCTGGGCATGGCAGAACACAACTGAGTTGATGTTGCCTTGCTGGAAGAGCCGTCGACGGTGGGGAACGATGTGGCTCGAGCTGAATGACGATTTGAGCCGCCAAGTGTGGCTTTAGACTTTCGGTGGCGCGGCGCGGCATCATCCTCTCTTGGCTACTCCCGTACTTCGATAGTACCGACATTCGCCCACCCCACTCCGACCTCATACCTTCAGGGGTCCAGGAAAACACTCCGGCTTTCACCTTCTCCAACTTGAGTGCATGCTTGTTATTCAATCTCCATAGAGCTTCAATTACCTTCCTTGAGTACGTACCAACAAAGCTGCCTCTTGCCAGCTTCAACCGGTGTGGGGCTCCCTAGCTGACGTATCCCGCTACTACTGTTTCAGCTGCCGTGTTTGACCGCACTCTTCGTCTGTTCATCAACTTCGCGAAGTGAGAACAGCGTCATAACCCCTATTTCCCACAGTCATCCAGTATATGATTCGACGCTGTCCATCTGAGTGTTCCAGACATGGCAACACCGCCTTTCAAGGTGAAGGCGGTCTACGATTACAACTCGCCCCATGAGGAAGACCTCAGCTTCCCTAATGGTCAGATCATAACTGTTACAGGAGAGGAAGATGCAGACTGGTATACCGGAGAATACACTGATAATAACGGCAATAAGAAGGAGGGCATCTTTCCGAGGAACTTCGTGGAGAAGTACGAGCCAGCACCTCCGCCGCGCCCCGTCAGGTCCGCTCGTCCGAAAACAGAGCAAGCGCAGGAGCCCACATCCCCTGCACGAGCCACTGCCGAGGAACCCATTGAACTGCATTCTGAGGAAGCATTGCCAGGATCACCCTCCGCATCTGTCTCCGAACAGCCGCATGTCCAACCACCGTCTAGTCCCCCAGCGGCCCAAACACCGAAGCCGGTAGCTGTACCAGAGCCGCCAAGGTCTCCAGAAGCTGCGCCTACGGCAGATACAACGAAGGCGGTTGTCAAACCCCCGCCTTCCACATCGTCCAAACCTCCACCTCCAGCTGTCAACGATAAGCCCAGTGGCAGTTCGTTTAAAGACCGCATTGCTGCTTTCAACAGGCAAGCTGCTGCTCCGCTTGCCCCACCAAAACCTGGGATACCTGCTGGGAGCTCTGGCTTCATCAAAAAGCCCTTCGTCGCCCCACCGCCCAGAAAAGATGCTTATATCCCTCCACCACGGGAACCGGTCCCACAGAAGATATACAGGCGGGAGGAAGATCCAGAAATAGCAAAGGAACGGACGGAGGAGAGTGAGCATCGCGATATTCCAAGCTCCACTGCACCATCAAACACCGATGCTGAGGAAACTGTCAAACCCCAAAGTCTGAAAGATAGAATTGCACTGCTCCAGAAACAGAAACTCGAGCAGCAAGCTCGTCAAGCAGGAGCTATACACAAGAAGGAGAAGCCAAAAAGACCTGTGAAGCAACGGACTGAATCTCATGACGAACTCAAAGCCACTGACGATGTGGAGGAGACTTTGGATAATGGAGAGACTCCACCACGGCGATCCACCGATGCCGCGTCGGAGGAAACTGCCACTGGAAGACGTCCTTATCGACCCAGAGCTTCCAGAGAACTTTCCCGATCTAGCGAAGCAGCTATCATGCATGAAGACACACGCAGTGATGCGAACGATGCGGATCAATCAGGAGCGGGCGAGACTACGGAAGATGCGGAAGAGAACTCCACCGGCCGAGATGACAGCGACGTACAACAGCGAGAAATGCAGCAGCAACATCCTCCAGCGGTACGGAAAGCTGAGCCAGAGGTTGGTGAAGAGAACGACACCACTGAAGATGAGGAGGAGGAGGAAGATGTAGACCCCGAGGTCAAAAGGAGGATGGAACTCCGTGAGCGCATGGCCAAAATGAGCGGCGGAATGGGCATGTACGGCATGTTTGGACCACCTGGTGGGTTGCCTGCTGCATCAGGAGCACCCAAGAAGAAGAAGCAACCGATAGCCGGGAAGAAAGCTTCGGAGGAACATGAGGAAGAAGCTTCACCGGTCTCATATCATGCCCCAGTTCCTATTATGCCAATCCCTGGCATGGCGAGGATGAAACCCCCAGAGCCAGCAGAAGAGGTATCTGTGGAGAAAGAGGACGAAGGTAAGGTCGATATTACTAGCGAGCGGCCTGCAGAGGAGGTGCCAGATGTGGAAGATGTAAAGCCGGAGGATCATCCGCCCACTGAGCAACGACGGCTGGCACCTCCAGTTCCTCAACAAGGTGAGTCTTGAACAGTACCCCCTAGTCCAGGCTTGGTCACTCAAAGGTTCTTTAACAGAACGCCCACCGCCTGTACCCTCAGCTGGTCCAGTCGCTGCAGAACGTGGACCTCCACCGGTGCCCGAAAATAGGCCAGCCCCGCCACCACCTCCTACCGACCGTATGCATATTCCGATGCTCTAATGCTATTCTATGCTAACTTCTTGAAGTGGGTCAAGACGAAGCTGCTCCGGAAGAGCCCAGGGCGCCTTCGCCCAGCGCTGGCTCAATATCAGATGATGAGATGTCTCTTCATGCCAGAAAGCATTTGTCCTTGCAGACTCCCACGGACGAATCTGGGCCTGAACTTCCGCCGCCGTCACAAGCGAGGCGCGTCCCTCCTGTGCCGATACGACCATTGGAGTCTCCCCGACTTCCCACTGGAGGTGACCCCAGCTCACCCACCTCGCCCGCCTCAAGGCGGCCCCCACCTATTCCTGGAGCGGGCCCTATGATCCCACCTCCGACGCAAGCGCGAGCTCCGCCTCCGCCGCCCCCCACAGGGGCTCCGCCCAGTCGGAGGGCGACCGGACTGGCTACCAGCCCTAGTAGCCGCAAATTAACAGGTGACAGCGATGAGGAAGTGACTGAATACGACGGCGATTATGACACTGATATGGCGCCTGGGGATTCCCACAAGGATGCATTGAAAGCTCATGGAGACCAGTCAGAAGCTGAGAGCACCACTGCAGACGACACACCAATACGGACGCCTGAACTTACACCATCGCAACCTCCGTCCCTTCCACCACAGCCACCACCTCTTCAACGAGCCGTGCCTCCTCCGCCCCCTGGAGCGCCGCCAAAAGCTACTCGGCAATCTATGGACATGCCCAGAGCTGCTCCACCTCCTGTGCCTCCCCCGAGGGACGTCGGATCGGAGCAAGCCGGAGAAGATGAATATGATCCCTTCCGATACAACTCTCCTGTACATGGCGTTAGCAAGACAATCAGTCCGAGGACTGAGAGACAAGCATTTACCTATCCGGATGAGGGAGAAGAAGAGTCTCCCGTACAGCCACCACCGCAGCCTCGAGCTATGGCACATCCGCCTCCACCACCTCCATCTCAATATGCCGCACCGCTTCATGAAAGGCCAGCACCTCCACCTCCACCCCCTGAATCCTCTCGGCCGCCTGCACCACCCGCTGGCCGACCACCTGCACGTCAGTCCACCGACATCCAGCGTACACCGACAGGAACCAGGAAATCCATGGATCAGGCTCGACAATCCGGCGATATAGGCTTTATAGCCACAGATGTCGATCTAGGAGAAAATAGCAATTGGTGGACTCAGCGAAAAATGCCCCCGCCAATCTTCCAGAACCGCAAAGATGTACTCTACGAAGTTGAGGAGTCTAACATGACCGAGAATGGTGTGCATATGGTCAACAAAGAGGTCTATGTTCTGTTCCAGGACTATTCGCAGACTATCATCAATGCTCGCTTCAATACTCGTGATCCTTCCGATGTCTCTCTTGAGCAACGCCACGAAGGGCCGCCGCCTCGTCTGCGACAGGACCAACTGGAAGATGCCCACATGAGGTTCGGCCAACGTATTTCGGAAGCAGCTTCTGCTAGGCAGAACGCTGTTGTCGGAGACGGCACTGCCCAGGGATTAGTCCTTGAGCTCGTCAAACCTCTTCATGGAGCGCTTTTCCCGGTGGGAAACCGCGCTTATGGAGCGCTGGTCTACGCCAATCTTGCGAATGCCTCGGTACAACAGTACGACGAGATTCGCCCGGGCGATATCATCACGCTCCGCAATACCAAGTTCCAGGGGCACAAAGGCACGATGCATCAGAAATACAGCATGGACGTGGGCAAGCCTGACCATGTAGGCGTCGTGGTCGACTGGGACGGCACCAAGAAGAAGATCCGGGCGTGGGAACAGGGCAGGGAGAGCAGAAAGGTGAAGATGGAGAGCTACAAGATGGGCGATCTCAAGAGTGGTGAGGTCAAGGTCTGGAGAGTCATGGGTCGCAGCTGGGTGGGCTGGGATGAGTCGTGAACATTGCAGAGGGCATGGATTGTAAAATCAGAGGTTGACGAGTGGTGTAGACGCCCGTCCGCTGGACCAGCAGTAGTCCTGTCCATACCACTTTGGATATCATAGTCTTTTCTGCATTAGCTTATGAGACGGTCCTGCTATACGGAAGGTAGAGTGAAGCAGCGAGGCCCAGGCATGCATGCATTGTCATCTGTTGTGTGATTGCATGTAAGATCTTACAATTTAACACAATCGTTGGAACGACACATCTCATCGCGATATCCACGGCTCGGGGTGAACCGGTTGAGCTCGTGATCTAGATGTGCACCGCTCCCATGCCTGTACGATGTCCAGTAGTAGATCCTGATGAGCAATTAATATATTCAGACAAATCAAAGGGCATCATAGCCTTTTCAATTCGCAGAAATTCGACTAGCATCTGGATCACTTCCATTCGTGACTATTGACCACATCCCTGGTCTCCCGAAACGCCTAACATTTAAAGAAATGAGCATATCCATGAATATGCTAAAGCGACGCAGTGAGACAAATTTCAGCTGGGCTCCAGAAATATGGGTATATAATGTTTTTCAATCCAAAATCCCTCACCAGGGGACTTCAATCCCCCAATCATCCAGCAGCCAGGACCCGACCGGATCCCAACCAACCATCAACCCGGCCGTCCTACGGTCGAAGAAGTCGCCATCAGCATGTGGATCAAAACCGGAGCTCAGCGTCGGGCCCTGATGCGCCGGCGGGACGACCTGTGGCAGCGTCGCATCCGCCGTGGGCACCATGGCGTTCGGCGTGCGCAGGTCCGCGAGGATGCTGGCCGTCGCCATCTCCGGGTTATTGTTGTGTTCGTTGCGCGTGGTGATCAGGCCCGAAGGCTGGTGCCGGACGCGGCTCAGCAGGTGCCAGTTGCGGCACAGCTCTGGGCCGAGCTCGCTGTAGAAATGCAGCGTTTCGGGGATGGGTGGGTTCGGCACGGCGTCGTCGCTGAGTGTCTGCTTGACGACGACGTCGGTTAGTGCGGCGAGCGATTTGAGCGTGCCGACGGCGGAGGGCCACCGTTTGGATAGTTCTTGTAGCGAGAGCTTGATGATCCGGACTTCGTGCTCGGCGATACTCCGCTGTGATGGATAGCGGTATCCGTGCAATTGTGTGACGCCGGCGGAAAGACCGTAGAAGTTGAAGATCGGGCCGAGGAAGCGGAGCTCATCCCTTGCTAGGAAGTCTTCGTAGATTCCTGCAACAAACGAAGAGGCTACCAGGGCTGCTGCTGAAGGAGGGCTGGTAGGAGCAGAGGCCCGATTGAGGATGATAAGGATGACAAAGTACGGGACGTGCAGCTGGCGCGCTTCGAAGTTATATGTATTGAGTGGGTTGCCAGGTTGGCGCTGGAAGAGTCGGAATTCATCCGGTAGTTCCTTGATCCAACGATAAAGTGCATTGCCAAAGGCTCTGCGTCTCGAGCGCGAAAGCTGTTTCCGCAGACAGCATTCGGTAACATCTCCAAGTATCTGGCAGATATTCACATATGCAACGAACAGTCTAGCCCTGCTAGAATTGGGCTCTGGAAAATCAGCCACACATAAGGGAAGGATATCGCTATCATTCATGTTGATCGCTCTTGGTCGACCCTGGCCCGCCGAAATCAGGCAATCTCGAGCCTATAAGTCATGTCAGAAACTTGCAAGAGATGAGGCATATGGCTCGGTCTAGACTTACCACTAAGTTCCACCACAAGCGGCGTCTGAAAGCCGCGTCTTCCCCAGGCGGTGGCTCAATGTGTAGGCCAATCTGATATGCCATTCCCACAGCAATTCTCAGCCAAAAGGGGCTAGTGTCCAGCGAAACAACCTCTGGACCTGAAGGGTTCCACCAGTGAAGAAGGCAGACGGCTACAATGGCCATGATGGTGTTCTTTTCATATCCACAGAAAAACAACGCCTTTGCCCTCCGGTAGAAGTCTTCGCTTGAAGCGTAGACCAAAGGAGCGGAAGACACTCGGCTGCCGGCAAGGAAGACAGCCTGGAGTAATAATAGTGATGGCTTATTTCCCGGAGTGTCTTCGAGCCAATTCCGATCAACAATAGGCGACCATGGGGCGCACAGTGCGAAGAAGTTGTCTATAAGTCCGGTGCGGATGGAACGAGGCGGCAAATCAAGAGCCCTCTGGACACGAAGCATCTCCATGTCGGTTTCGGAAAGCTTGGTGCCTTGTGGGGTCGGAAAGGATTCCTCGTTGAAAGGTACTCCTAGATATTCAGACCGTCCGAGGTAACTGGTACTAGAACCAGGAACCGGGTCGTGGCCGTCCTTGTGCGACTGAGGTTGTGCCCATTGCGTAGTATGCTGGAGCTTGCTTCCCTTTATATCTATGTTCGCATCACTCGTATTATGGTTCTGGATATGAGGCGTCAGTGGTGAGTGGACCTGTGTCGTCTGTCCCGAGAGCAGACGGGGATCATCCCACTGCGGGTTGCCCGTCGACCATTGTGGAGTCGCTGCTGTCGGAGTTGTAGTTTGTGGTTCACCATTCCGCGCCTGTTTCGAGGCTCGTCTCTCAGAAGGCGGCGGGGAGGGACTGATGGTATAGACCTTGCGCTTCCTCTCCCGAGGCTTGCACGGATACTCGTAAAGCCGGCAGTTGGTGCAGGGATGGTTGCCCTCCGAAAGGTCGCAGCGGATCTGTCGGGGATCTCAGCGGAGCGCATCAAGGGAGTTAGGAGGTGCGCATACCTTCTTCTTGTGACATATCACACACGCTTTGGCGGCGCGTGGTCTTTGAACTCCTCCGGCAGGCAGCATGGCGTCCATTTTGTCCGACCAGTGGCAGCTGGAGATTCACGGCCAAAGTCCGGCGAAATACTGAAGGCATTCCGGGAGCCGAATAGCAGTAGCGCGCCGACGAAAGTCGCGACAGCATCTAAGCGGGTCTTTACACAGCCGGATAATCCAGCTATATTTGTCGGATAGATCAACCGCCAAGAAGTACCCCAGCAAGCCAGCCTCGCCAGTAACTCGCACTGGAGACAATCTTATCTCAAGCAAGGCAGATCCTCTGAGCAGTACAAATCGCCGGATCTGTTCTGAAAGCTGTGGTAGAATCAAAAAATCGGGCTCAATGTCTATGAACTCCGGTTCCGCCAATCCCAGTAGGTAGTCGCCGCTCTGTCGCCTTCATTATCGTTCTGCATTGAGTTTCTGACGGATCATTATCTCTACCAGTCGGCGTAAAGACAGGCCCGCTCACTGATCCGCCGCCTCCTGTGCCCTCCGAAACCAAGTCTGCTATCACCGGGGCATCAAACGATGATCCCCTTGGTAATAATGCTCCCAGCGAAGGAACACTAAAAGGAGCACCATCGAACGATCCCGGCGAGAAACGAGGTCCGCCTCCTCTTGTTCCTGAATATTGATATACAAATCAATTGGCACCATAAGCCCATACGTCGTCAGATCACCGCTGACTGCATAACTAAGCAAAGGTCATAAGGGGAAACAATAACCAGACTTCATTGTTCATTGTATGATTTGGCTCCTGAAGTTGATGCCAGGGATCTGTATCAGATAGCTCCCGACTTGAACGTTCCGTATATTTATTTGACCGCACGATGTGTATTATACTAGGTTCATGCGTTGCTCCCGCTGGGATTTCTTCTGTCAATTATGCCGCTGATTGTTAAATACTATCGACATTGTCTCTTATCCTGCTCTGAACATTATCTGAAGCTTAGTAGCCTTATTAAAGCTCAAGACAGTTCCATGTTCCAGTACGGCCTCAGGCATTCCAGGGAAATCACAGGTTGCGGATCGGCATCAAATGTCTTCAGGAACTTGAGCAATGAGAAAAAGAAATCTCTGTCTTCTTTTTAGACGACCCTGAGTTGTTCTCCAGTACTCCCGCCAAACAGTACAGTACGAAGTACTCCGTAGATTAATTGGCAATCGACATGACAGACACAGATGCACCGGGCGCGGCGCTTTTCGGCGAGTCGGGAAATGTGGGGAAGATGGAAGGAAGCGCGGGCCGCCAAAATGGTTGCCGCAAGCCTCCAGGGCTAGCACACAAGGTAGCGAGACCATCCAAACTTTCTTTAATCGTCATTGTTTAAACATCATCTTTGATTGTGCTCGGGCACTGTTATCCTCCGGCAATTGGTCGCCCAACACCATTATCCTATACGCCAGATAGACGGGATCTCTACTATCAGCGTCGAAATGTCCAGCCGACGGCCTACCGCACACACGGTCGGCTCGCGCTCGTTTGACCCAGACCGATTCTTCGAGACCTGGGCAAAGGAACCGGCGATACCGAAGGACAACGATCTTCGAGGCGCCATTTTGGCCTCCTTTGGAATTCCAGAAAGGGATACCTATGTATATCATGCGACGGCGAGTGTCACGCTTCTGCAGGTGCAGGGCGCTATTGAGCAGGGTGGGAAGCATGGGCTGCATGCCTGGTATCTGGATGAAGAGGGCAAGCCGGTAGGACACCCCTAAGCACGCTCATTCGGTGGCTGGAACTGATGACACAATGCGCGATAGCTTCCTCCGCCTCCGGCCGCTGACATTGAGGCTTATACCGCCATCTCCTCCTCCACAAAATCCGCCTCGAATATGCTGAAGAGCTTTCGCTCCAATGCAAAGAAAGGCTCTCTTCGGGCCAGCATTGCGGCATACCTCGAATCCAGGCGCACCCTTCCCTCCACATACGTCGTTTCAAAGAAAAAGACTCCCGTAACTAATCCGTATTATGACCTGTGGGCGTGGTCTTGCCTCAACCTCGAATGGGCCGGCCCGAACGAGGGCACGGTCAATATCAAGCAAAGCCACCATATCCTCCCAGTGTTCATGCACCATTTCGGGTGCGTGGTGCCCAGCTATGAAAGCCTGGAGGTGATTCGGCAGGCGGCGCGCGGTAGACCCGTCATTGACATGGGAAGCGGGAACGGGTACTGGACGTACATGCTCCGTCGGGCCGGCGTATCCACGCAGGCGGTGGATAACATGCAGAGCGAATGGCGGACGGTATGGATTGGCGATACAATCGTCGCCGACGGCGTCAAGTACCTCAAGGCAAACCGCGGCGGCAAGGATGCCGTGCTCTTGCTCGTGTATCCAGTCGTGGGCGCGGACTTCACGTCGAAAATCCTGGCAGCCTTTGAAGGAGACACCGTCTGCGTGGCGGGAACGCAGAATGCGAATGGATACACGGCCTTCAAGGACTTGACTATCGATCAGTACATGGCAGAGCAGAAAGCGGAGTTCTCCAAGACGGTGCAGATCCCGCTGCCTTCGTTTGCCGGGAAAGACGAGGCGCTGTTTGTCTTTGAGAAGCAAAAGGACGGGGCTTGAGATGGGGATGCAATGTAGCATGGAGGAGAGGTTGCATCATCAGAGAGACCTTTCACAAACATAAAGCGGATAAGCGGCAATCATTCTGGTGGATTGTCATCAATGGCAGCTGTCCTTGTGATGAAGACAATAGCACGAGACTGTGCTCCTCGCCACTGCAGATTGCTCAAGACGTGCTCGGTCAGAAGTGCTCGGTCTGGCATGGGATGGCTGCACCATGTCTTTCAGAGGCCATTCCTCAAGGAAGCCACGAGAGCATGAGAACGGTTCTAGCTGTGGTCGGCCTTACAGGGAAAAGTCGGCTCTCTCCGCCCTGTATTCACTTATATACCGCCTTAACCCCATGCCTTTCGAGCACAAGGGGTTGTTGGTGTAGCGGTTAGTCCGCCGCACCACGTCAAACCACTCTCTTAAATGGGTAATGTCTCCGCTCTAAGGAGGGTTCGAGCCGTAACTGCGACTGGATTCTCTGGCCACTGCAAAACCATGTGGGTTTTCGTAGGGCCCTGGAACCACCAAAAGTGGTTCTGGGGCCTGAGCTTTTTGTTTTTGACGCGGAGGAATTTTTATTTCCTCTCTTTTTTCTTCTTTGTAGGCGGGGTGGTGGTCTGGAGCGGGAGGGTGTTGAATGTGATGGTTGTCGTTGAGTATATCTTAGTAAAAAAATACCATCAGAGGCCTTCTATGACTACTCTGGTTTTCCGTAGCAATCAAAGTAAGCTGCGTACCTCACGTATGTCAGTGAACCTGATATTGTCAGGATTATTCTCCCCGCCGACTCTTATCCTGACCCTTGAACCCTCATCTTATCAGATACGATAAGCTGATAAGCCCCCTCTCCAACGAAATGGATCTCCGATAACAACTCCCTGTCCATGCTGCATCAACAACATCAACTCTCCTCCCAGAACCCCAATTCACACAATAAGCTACAATCCCTCCACTCCATCAATTGACGTTCGACAGTCCAATAACGTGTCATTGTCTTTGATTACCACCGGCAGCGACTATGCCAATGCAACAGGCCGAAAGTGATACAGGTGGCATGCTCTCTACAAGACCCGCAGACGCCCCGCACCAAAGTTGTCAGCAGAGGCGTGAACGGTTAAAGGTGCTGACACTGGTTGTGCTGGTTATACTAATCGAGTTGATTATGTACTCGCACATCAAATATCAAGAGTTTGAGAAACCGCAGTGGTTTGTGGCTAAATTTACTCTCGGCGTGCTGATGCTGCTCACATTCCTTGAGTGAGTGCGTGGATGAGATGCAGAGCCCGACGCAGCGGGCTGCCAACTATATTCCTTGTACACGGTGTTCCATTATACCATTGAGCGGCAGTGTGACATCATGCTCCGTGCGGACGCGAATGGTGATGGGAATCTAGACTGGGCGGAGCGGCAACAGGTCATGACCGAGCTGGCAGAGCTCGCGGAACAAAGATTCATTTACAGCAGGATGGGATTCGGAGGCACTTGGGGACAGTCGACCGACAAATATGGAGATTCAGTATGCTTATTTATTCTGCAGCACAGTAGCAACGGCCTCAAAAGAATAGATCTCACAGCGATGCTGTGGGAATAAAGAGACACTGCCAGAAAGGAACCAGTTCACGAGGCAGAAAAGGAATTCTCATGCGCCAGTCCTTCTGCCGTGACCGGGCTCGAGGTGCCAAGCCTCATCGACCGGGTATTGCGAAGGAATCAAAGCAGAGCAACATTGCTTGCTACCCTTCATGTTTTCAGGTTCTTTGAAGACCTCCTGGCACGCCGCCTGGAAATCGAGGGACCTGTTCCTGGGGTCGCGACCGGTGTGCTGCTTTCCTCAAGTCCAAACACATCAGAACCCAGCTGTGAGAAGACTCCCCATTGACTGCCCGTGCCGGTGGCATTATCTTCAAGACATTGCCCAATCGGAGTGCTTGGGGAAGCTTGTGGAAATAGAGACGAAGATGGCAATGTGGAAAAGTTGAAAGCGGGCGTGAGAGGAGAGGCTGAACTGATGGATGCAAAAGGAGATGTCTTCGGACTGGTGATGGGACGCTGGGGATCGAAGCCAAATGGTCGGAATCTCTGGCCTTGAGCATAATCTGCCAGACGCAGCTCGTCGAAGGAATAACTCGGATTCTGCTTGACGAGGTTTATGGCAACAATGTCCTCGGAGAAATCGACGATTCGAGATTCGATTAGTTCCTTGTATTTGTGAGGAAACGTTCGGAACGCGATCCCTGTTCCTTCCGCCATTTGAAAATCTTGCGTCCACGAACTAGTCTTGGGCCAGTTCAAGACAATATGACGATTTTCACACGCGTCCTAAAGCTATATCAGTCAGTACTTATGCACTTGTTGGAGGTCACACTTACCCGACGTCGTGTTGCCCCTTTCCTGGCGAACGGCGAGTCGGCCAATGTTGATGACTGGCGCTTGTGGCTACGACCCGTGAGTGATCTGCTAGGCTGGTCGGATTTGGCATGACGCTTGCAAATCTTCAAGCCTTCTCGCAAGACCTTGAGTTTTTGTGTAGCTTGCTCACGCTGAATCTCTAGGTGGCGCGACTCAGTTGTGATGTCGCGGACTGTCTCCGAATCCATTTTGGCGATGCTCAGAGGAGAGAACAAATCCGGCAGCTTGTCCAGGATTGCAGCTTCGACGACCTAAACAGCCAGGTTGTCTATGAAAGTCTTCACAGTGACTGAAATTCGTGAGATACAGCGGCAGGATGACCTGAAACTGGTGGCTACATACCTTTATAGTATGCCTCGGTACAATCAAGCAATTCCAAACAGGCATAAGCGTCCATATCTGGCTCGGTAGCATCCGCCATAGATGAGACCGAGGAGATAAACGACTTCACATCTAGGGACTCAGCTTCCAGACTCCCGGTAGATCTTCCAAGAACTCCAATGATCTTTGCCTCAATGTTTTGTTGATTGCGTTCCTCTTTTATCTTTTGGACAGTCTCCGTGTAGTAATGGTTGTAGGTGATCGGATGTCGAGCCCGCACAGAAAGGAGTTCAATCAGCTTTTGGCGAGCAGCTGCACCCATGGATTCGAGGATCTTATCAAGGCACGAAGAGAAAATACGGTTGGTCACCTCGGAATCTGTAATGCTACTGAAGGCCTCCCATAGGAAATTATCCACGGCCTCGAGGAAGACGTCCAGATGTTCATTAGCTAGATCTTCCCATGGTGCGGATTGTTCCTGGAAGAGTTGGGAGATTAGGAGCGGATTGAAAGTCCCTGGTAGCTCTCGTCCTCGACTCGATTGCAAAACTTTCTTCGCCCAAGCTATTGCCTCAACTTTGTTCAACAACTTTGGCAATGTGTTGTCCCTGAATCCTTTGAGCTCCCCAGTTCTGACGATCTCGAACTTGTGTCCGCGAATGCTCATATCCTCTGCGAACGTTCTGTTCAGTTCTTGCACTCTGGCTCGGAGACGCCTGGCTCTCCCTTGTTCAGAGAGAGCAATGGCAAAGAATGGATCATCGTATGCACCGTCGCAACCAGCTCTGCATACTTGGACGAAGGATTGGCTGATCCTTGTGAGAAACACGCGTTTATCGTCAGACGTTGTCCGTGCTTCCCCTAGTTGAGACAGCGTGGTCTCACACTCCACTACCATATCATGTATGTCTTTCAATAGACTTGGCAATTGTGCCTTGATCTGATCGAGAAGGACATCAGCAAGTCGTACTCGAAGGGATGAAATGCCGACGCAGGTGCGAGGTAGTTCTTTCCAGACGCCCTGGCTAAAGAACATGGTCTCACTGTTGTTTCTCGCCTCGAGTGACGTCCCGCGCGATGTGAAGTCGCGGATCTTGAGGACGTGCCATCCGAGGCTCAGTTGATGTTCCTTGTCTTGGTTGCGAGACAGAGCAACGAAGTCTTTCTCACTTTCTGACCCAGCATGTAACATGTCCGGCTTTGTGATTATTCCAAAAGTACGCTTCCGCTGTGGGTCGGCTTCACGAGCTCTGCGGAGGATGACCTGATTGGCGTAGTCATTGGCGCTTGACACGACCGCAAGAATAATAGAGCGTGGATCACTCATGTATGGTTTCACCATCTCCGATACGATCTTGACGTCTGCTTCGGTCTGAGACTTGGTGCTCGAATGTATCAAGCCTGGTAGATCCACTGCTGTTAGACTTGGTTTTGTTGGCCCGCATATCTCAACACGGAGAACATCCTTGGAGAATGCATATGAAGAAGGGCCGACTCCCATGGCCTTAGTTGCTGCGTCGATGAGACCTGGAAACTCGGAGAAATCTTTCAAGTTGAGGTCGAATTCGAGAAGCTTCTTGCGTTCAACATCGTTGCGGCTGAGGGAGGGGATAATCCTGACACAGACTCTTTCCTCCGGTGCGCGTCGAAGGACGACTTCTGTCGGGAAACGCGTACAAAGATTGTCCTTTCTCGGGAAAGGGATACCTGAGATTGCCTCCAATACGGAACTCTTGCCACTCGACTGATCACCGCATACGATCAACTGAGGAAGGGAGATCAGGTCGCCGATACCTTGTAATCGCAGCTGGTCGATTTCATCCAGCAAGCGGTGATGTTCAGAGGTCTCTAGTCCTTCAAGAGCTGCTGAGCCTAATGCTTCCTTCATGATGGAGGCCTGAAAGGTAGCAAAGATGGAGAGAAGAGAAGTGGTTCAGGTTGAGAAGAGGTAGAAGACTGCGGTGTAGATTGGATGAGAGGTGAGGGAAAGTAGAGGAACGGATAGAAGGCACGTCGTCACGTCTTTTGAGACATGCTAGCTTCCGGTGAATGCTGGCAGTAAATTCCAGGAATACAGCTTATACAATACCTGTCACTACCTTAAGGTACCTTACCTTAGGTATAGAACACTCTGTCTGGTAACGCACCTACTTGATTGCACCGTTGTTTCATTGACTGTGTATGCAAGCCCATATCAGAAACCAAGCAGGGAGCAAACGCCCAGCTGTCCACCTTCGATGGACCCGCGGTGCCCAGGAGGAGAGCTGAAGGTGGAAATACCTGTTTTATTCTATTCCAACCAGGCGTATAACACATAAGTCTTCAGTTTTGCAGGCCGCTGGTCATCCGGTGTGCCGTGTTAGAAACTCATTATGGCCGCTCCTGTATAGGCACGAGCAGCCAGGCCGTCGGTGGGTCGCATCATGCCCTGGAATTTTCAGATAGACAGAGAAGCAGAGGTTCAAAGAGATGGTCGTTGGGACACTGAGGCACTCTCAATCCCAGACGTTCATAAGAACGTGATGTGGTAGTGAGTAAGCTTGTCGTGATCTCTCGAGGCATTTTTCGACCAGACGATCGCTTGATAAAACGTCCCTGGGCCTTTCATCCCATTCATCCTGAAGTCAGCAACCATGATACATGTATGCAGCTCAGTGGCGTTTGACATCATCACCAGATATTTGCACAACATACTCCACATACCTTCAAGTCCCTTCTAGTACAGAGATCTTTGGCAAGCTCAGCCGGCGGCGTTCCAGGCAGACGCAACCAGGCAAGCGGTCGATCATTACACAGCTCTTTACCCGCATACTCCTACATTAGCTCTCCTCAGCGTGATCTCTCAAGCCTTGATAATCTGGTTGGCTTCAACCAAAGCAAAGGCCGTGTCTGCGGACTACTTCAACACGTTTGTCTGCCATCAATCTCTCTCTGCCTCTCACCGCTGACAAACCAGATGCATCTTGCCTCCAAAGCATAAAGCCTTACGGATCATACCCTGATATAGTAGCAAACCGTCTCATTAGCCCTGCGCTTTTACAGCTTCTGGGTTGTCACCTCGGACCTCAAGCTGTTGACCTCCGGTCATATCACCGGACTCGACTTTCACCTGCCTGCTCTCCTGGTTATTTTCAGAAAAAGGACAGGAGTCTTCGGAGCAACGCTTTTAGCCACTCTCAGTGCTTTGTTACGAGCCGTTATGTATGTTGAATCGTTTTGATACCTGTCGATCTCGGTTGCTAAGTTCTACTAGAAGTCCTTGGCAATGGAAACTGTCACTTCCAGATCCCGGTGTACTCAGCGAGCAATTACAGAGGGCATGGTATTGTTCCGCTTGCCACCGGAGCTACGAGATGAGGTCTGGAAATACACATTGGTATCCCAACATAGCTTTGAGTACGCGGGATTCGACTATGGCTGGGATCCGTATCCTCGACACAAAATATGGCCAGGGCTGCTACGGACGTGCAAGGCAATCCATGACGAAGCTTACCCTATCCTATATGGACATAACGAAATCTGTGTGAGCGTTGATTGGGCATATGGGGAAAATTCAGTGATCAGAAACGTACTTGGGCCTCTCAGGCCGGCGTATCTCTCCTCGCTGCTTATAAACGAATTGAAGATACGAGTGTATTGGAAATGACTTCGAGACTCGCTCGTCTTTTCAAAAGGTTTTTCAGTGTTTATGTGCGTTCAAGCTACACTCTTACAGCAGCATAGGGGTAGCGATCAAGCACTTTCAGATGAATGTGACCCAACGGACCGATGAAAGCGAGGGTGGATGGAAAGAAAGTCTCGAAGTGCTCCTGAGGATGATTAAGTTCCAATCATTCGAGCTCAAGATGGATGATATCATCAAGGATAGGTCTCGTTCTTTTGCTTGGAACAACAACCGCCTTGAGGAGAGTGAATGTCATACTGACTGATTGGCAATACGCTCGTCTTACCAAACATCGCAATGTTATCGTGCCATCTTTCTTGTGCTGATTGGTAAGACATTTCTGTCGAAAAGTGTTGTGCGTCGAGTCTTGCCTTTCGTTGATCGTCGTCCAATCCCTCTTTATGACTCTTCATGCTGTAGCTATCTGCTCGTCTGCAGCCATATGACTATTACAGTCTAACTGCACGAAGGAGAAATAGGAAGCAAATTACTTGTTCTATGCTCCTTTGATTTGATAACAGTTCCACGCTCCATATACTAAATATGGGTTCTATATCTTCCTTTGCGCGTCCTGAACAGCTGCTACTGGACATTCTTACTTGATTGCGATCGTCCTAATTATACGGTACAAGTTACGAGAGTCCATTCAGTATTTCCCTGTCGACTCTGGCGTCCTGTAAGTATATCGACAATACCTTAGTGACTCCTACTTTTCCTTTCCGCGGTCCCAAATGACCACTTGACCTATACAAATTTCTAAGAGAACGTATTTTGCGTCAGTTCGGTCTTTGGCGATAGTCCAAGTGTCTGACTGCGTACCGATTAATCTTCGAAGTCCGCCGGCAGTCATAGCGCGGCACTTGCCGGCCCCCTTTTACCCCTGAATGGATTTAGTTGCATACCCATGAAAGCAACCACCTCAGAAGCAGAGAAGTAGATGCTAGATAGAGCTGGGCGGATAGAAACTAGGATGTTCAAAAGGACAGTGATAGCCTTGCAGACAGCAACGACTGTCTTCCTCCGCACATTGATGTCGTGCAAGAGTTAGCCTGGAGAAAATGCAGGCAACCGTCCATGCTTGGCGGCAGCACATGCTCGCCGCTCACCAACGACCAATTGGACAGTAACAGCCTCTAATCGGGAAACCTAACAGCAGGCCAAATATGCGCATCGTGAGAGTCATCATTCAGAAAACTTGCCCTCCAGTTTCCGTACAGCATCCCGCCTGGTAGCCCATGACCAAATAACCCGCCCCTTCTGAGAAAGGTGCTGCGGTTTCCCTTTGGGGGCATGACACAGCAGTCGCATTCTACTATAAGATCCCCGCTTCCCAGGACCTCAGCCTCCCCATTTACATAGCTCGTATGATGTCTCATTGATCATTACGATTCACTGCTTCAGGTGAACCGAGGCTTGATAAACATCCACCTGGCGTTGGTTCAATCGCCGGGAGAGATCACGAGATAGGCGCTGGAGGAGTTCAGCGACAGATAGTAAGTTAAAGAGCTTAGAGGAAGCTTCTAGCTTTTCTTGCAACTGCATCTTAATTTCTTTGTTCATTGGGACAATTGATGAAAAGGGAGACCTCAAGGACACTGGTTATTGCGGTAGACATTCACTCCGGGACTGCTTCGTTACACCACTTCTAAACGACTTCCACCCTCTTCGCACCTCGCACAAACCTCACCTCGCCCCCTCAGGCTCCATTTCCCGTCGACGGCCTGAGACTCCCAGCACTTGGTCAGTAATCAAGGAAGGCGGTCTTAGCCCGCCCTTCTTCCGAACCTCCATCTAGCGCTTCAATTTCGACGAGAGACGAGATGGGTTGTGACAATCCCTCCCACGTTCACGAGTGGCCCGCCGTCGGTACATATTGGGTTCAGGACTGCGAGAGGAATTGTGATCTTTGCGACTTCATTGGCAAATCAGCCTTGGAACTCCTCGAGCATCTCAGCGAGATACATCCGCACTTGGTCTACGGCGGTATGGCTGGAGAGGACAGAGTCAATGGTACACAGTCTTCTACTGCTGAGAAGCTCATCATGGGAGCGCTGCCAGCCTGGTTTCCTTACGCTGGAGCATCTTACACGAAAGCGACTACCGATAGCTCTGACTCGAACTATGGCGACGATCCTTGCCCTAGCATAGCCAGCTCGAGCTCAGCCGAATGGTTCATAACCGCGTGAGTGGCTCTCTTTTCGCAATTGCTTGAGCCTATGTGCCTGACACGCTCTCTGCAGTACTGACATAGCCTATGCCAGAGGCCCACCCATCATCTACGGTCCCTACGACCCCGACCAACCATTCCCACTCCTCCGTCTGCCCCGCGAGCTGCGCGACGCGATCTACGCGCACGCCATCACGACGCCCGAGCCCATCCACCTGACCGAACGCCCCGGGTTCGGGCCGAAGAGACTCTCCTTCGCAGCGCTGGGTCTCAGCACCAACCTGCTACTCGCGAACAAGCAGATCAACGAGGAAGCCAGCATCATCCTGTACGAGCAGAACTTCTTCACGACGGTGCTCCGCGGCTGCGAGTGGAACCACATGTTCGCGTTCCGCATGGCCATGGACAAGATCGAGACGAAGCACATGGGCCGCATGACCATGTGTCTTGTTGCCGACGTCTGCACGTACCGCCCGGACCTGGCGGACGAGGTGAGGGTCCTAATCGAGACGTTGGGCCTCAAGAGATACTGTGACACGGGCATGACTTTCGACTTCGTCATGCATACCCACTTCCCTGTTAGGAAGCAGGACGATAGGGATGTGCAGAGGCTGGTGGATTATGTGGGCTTGAATCAGTTGTTGGTTGATATGCCCGACTGGAAGAGAGGTAAGGTCTGGAGGAAGGGTGGGAATGGCTTCACCCCGGGGCCCAACTGGAGGAAGGGTCCTAAGGGAGCAGCATCCGCAGCGTCCTAGATGCCGTTGCATGGTCTCACCTGGCTCGAGAGGCTATGACAATTCTCCCAGTAGTTAGCGACAGTTTTGGAAGTTGGAGGGTATTGCGGCAAAAAGACTCTTCAGGCTTCTGCCATGGTATGCATGCAAACGGCAGAGCTTGAGGGAGTTTCGGTCAACGGATGTATTGGGAAACATCTGCAGTGAGACAGGGATTCGGAAAAACAAAAGGAAGGGCCTAGGCTGTTGAGGCTTCATCTTGCAAAGGGTCACAAGGGCCTTGATATCAGGATCATGGCTGAATTGCTTTTTATTTGTACCGAGAGACAAATAAAGTGTCTATTCCGACCACCTATAGCACACGGCAAATGGCCGCGCCATTGATCTTGAGTGGTGCCCACCTCCGTTCCAAATCCCTAACGCCGTAGCAATGCAAAGCCTGTAGTAGTAAAAACGCCAAAAGACCGAGCCGCTACTCCAATTTCTCAGGATCTCTCAGATCTCCGCCCTTCTTCATCAACTCGACCCTATCACCATCCCCAACGACCTCACTAGTAACGACCCTCTCTTCCGTCTCACCGACGTCCACGCTCGCACAGCGCATGACGAACTCGCCAATCAGGCGCTCCGCCTCCCTCGCGTTCCGAGTCAACGCATGATCATCGCCCTCAAACAGCTTCAGCTCCCGCTCGCCCTTGCTGCCATACATACTGTACAGCTTCTCGCTGCAATACGGGCGGAGCGTGCGATCGCCGGTCCCATGCAGCAGCTGCACCGGTGTCGGTGCTAGGCTCCTGATCCCCTCCGTCTCCGCCGTCTGGCTGGCGACGGTGGCGCAGCCGACGACGCGCCGGTCAGCGCCGCCGACGGTGAACACGGGCGCGCCGCCGAAGGACCAGCCTACCAGCACGAAGCGCGAGAGATTGTATGTTTGTTCCAGGTGCGCCATGGAGGCGTAGACGTCCGCGACGCAGGCCCGGTTGCGTGCCGGCGAGCGGTAGTCTAGTCGTAGAGTGGGGATGCCGTGGCCGGCGGGCAGCGAGGCGAGCTTGTCTGCCAGCGAGAGGTAGATGGAGGAGGGACCGACGACGCCGCCGCCTGCGCCGCTCAGCAGGATGGCTGCTGTCCGCGAAGAAGGCGATGGGTGTGAGGTCTCGTAGTACGCTGGGAGGTGCAGGAAGCCCGGCACGGAGCCCCCGGCGTGGTCTGCGACGGGGATGCTGAGCCGTGAGACGTTGCAGAGTGGTGCTTTGGTGGTGGTTTGGAGTAGGGATGCTTTTGGTGCGTGAGAGAGGCGCGTCCAGGAGGCGGCTTTGGTGGGCCCGGAGGCTAGAGGAGCGTCGGAAACCGGGGTCGTAGCGGAAGGGGCCATTGTGCGTGATGTATTGGTGAGAGATTGAGTGATGTTGGAGAGAAGTGGCCGGAGGATGCTTTGGAGACGTTGCATGTACTGTTCAGGCACAATTGAGATGCAGCAAGAAGTGAGGTTGAAGAGGTGAAGATGTATTATATACTTCGTAAGTTCATGTGAAAGGAAAATTGCGGGGCCGTGATGTCAGTCTGAGCGCGGGGGGTGTGGCGAACAGACAGGGACCGACGAATCGGCATTATTGTGAGACAAGAAAGGACTAGGAGAAAAACAAACATAAAACAAAGATGGAATATTGAAAGGCTCTGCATGGGGAATTTTCGGGATTGCCATCTCGCTGGTTTCGGCACATGCTAAGGTGTGGCGTCGGAGGAGCGGAGGTCTTCTTCCTTACAGGCACCTCACTAGAAAATCTGGCATACCGGTCGTAAGGACTGAATGATATTCGAAGACTGATAGCTGCTCTAGATGACTCAGTTGGTTGCAGTCTTTTGTTTAGCGGGGCACTTCCTCCGTCAATTCTCCATCTCAAAGGCGACCCTGTTGCCAATTCTCCTTCAACAGGACCTTCATGACATGAAGATGGCTTAAATCCCTTTTCATTCTCCGAGCGAACGTCATCTTCCCGAACTTTTAGCGGCCAACTCCCGGCACTAGCCTTTCTTGACAAAATGACACTGGAAAAATGTCTCGTACGGCACTTGGTATTTCTCGCTCTCCGGAGGACTATGGACATCACCAAAGTGCGTGGAGATAGAAGTATTTCTGCCAAGCCAGAAGCTAAAAATTCTCTGTGCGACCTCTGCGGTTGGTGGAAGCGGGATGACTGGATTTATGAAGCATGACTTATGGCATGAATGGTTGCAACCGACAGTCGGAATAAGTTCAAAAATGGGCTGTTACGGCAATTGGTCTTTTCCGTCTCCGGTAGTACCTCGACCTCGTACCGAATATTAGTGAGGAGCGAGGTATCAATGCCCCTCATCTGGATTTTTGGCACCTCTTTGGACAGTTTCTACGCAAGCGTGTTCTGTACGCAGCCGTACGGACTTCTGGCCACTCAGCAGATCAGGCTGAGAGCTGCCAAGAGTTGGTTATGGAGCAGGCCCTGAATTGCTCCGTACGGCACTTGGTAGTTGTGGCATCCCGTAGCACTTTGTATTTTGTGCTTCGTACGAAGTACTCCGTACCTCACTCGCCAAGGTGCGCTGGGCTCACTTGCGAGCTTGTGTAACATCAGATGGCGCTAGACGCCGGTACCTAATCTCTCCCAAAATCTGCGCTGGAAACAAAGTACTACGGCGGGCAATAACTACCAAGTGCCGTAGACGCTCCCGAGCGCCCAGCTCGGAACCAGGGAGCTTGACGGTGGTGCTCGGGCCAACAGTTCCGATTCCCGATAGCCGCCGGCATACTGGCGGTTCCTGGTCACCGTAAAACACCCTGTCCCAAACCACAGGTGTAGCCAACCTCACTGCGACTGCCAGGGCGAGGTCATCAACTTCTATCTCATATCTCCACTCTTAGGCCACGACTTCGCGCTCTTCACAATGGCCTCATCGTCACCAGTAGCACCACATTGGGCGCAAGCTCTCACCTCCACCCCTCCACCCATCCGCGGCACGGTCAAGAACATCCCCGACCCCCCGGGCTTCTCGCCGACGTCCATCGTGCCCTCCAGCTCCAAGGTAACTGCACCGCTCCCCCTCTCCCCGCCCTCCAACAAACAAATCTAACCTCTCTCCCTCCCAGCGCACCTCCTCCAAATCCACCGGCCCAGCCTCCTCCTCCACCCCCAGCAGCGAAACAACAGACACGTTAAAACTCAAAAAAGCATGGGAACTCGCTCTCGCCCCGGCGAAGCAAGTGCCCATGAACGCGATCATGATGTACATGTCCGGCAACTCGTTGCAGATCTTCAGCATCATGATGGTCTTCATGCTCTTCAAGGGCCCCATTTCCGCCTTGCTTAGTGTCGGCAGCGCGTTCCAGCGCTTCGAGAGTGAGGCGCTGGTCCGCGAGGGGAAGATGCTCCAGGTCAAGGCCGCGTATGTCGGTATGCAGTTTTTGCTGCTGGGGTTGGGGGTTTGGAAGGTTAATGCGATGGGTTTGCTGCCGACGGCGAGGAGTGATTGGCTGGCCTGGGAGACGGGGAGGACGCCTTTGGAGAGGGCGGTGTTTCTGGTTTGAGTGTGGCATGAGGGTGGATATGGGAGACTGGTGGTAGGAGACTTCCTGACTATGTTCAGATATTGGCAATACGTAGATGAGGTGGATGCCCAGAGGAATATTCTCAAATACGAAGTCTATTATGGCCGCCACTATTACTGCAATCCTGCTAAGAGCCCGTGTGTATGCAATCGTCCTCATTCCTTCCAGCCATAGTCCACCGCCAGTGCCATCTAAAACATGAAGAAGGATGCGTCATCCACGACGGACACGAGCTTTCACTTCTGAGAACTCATCTCTAGTCTCCTCTAGACTCACCAAACAACATCTAGTTCAATGCTGTGTTTCGCAGCCCAATGTCTTCATTTTGCCATTTCTGGGTGCCGACACGACTGTCCCTTACTGTGTCTCTCTGACCACCTTGTCAACAGCCTTGGCAAAATAGTCAATGTTATGAGAGTTCAGACCGGCCTATAACCATTGTGTCAGCAGAATATCGGACCCAGGCCATGGTCAAGAGATGTAACAAATGGGCACCCACCATCGAGATCCGTCCGTTCTTGGTCATGTAGACATGCGCCTCCTCCCTCAACCTCAACACCTGTGCCTCCGTCAAGCCCGTGAAGCTGAACATGCCGATCTGGTCCGTGATATGGTTCCACTTGCCCGGCGTGCCCATCTCCTCGAGCTTCGCGCGCAGCTGCTTGCGCATATCTAGGATCCGCCCGCTCATCGTCCGCAGATCCTTCTCCCACTCCTTAAACAGCTTCTCGTCGTTCAACACCAGCGCGACGATCCGCGCGCCGTATGCCGGCGGGTTGCTGATCTCGCTACGTTGGAGCACGGCGAGCTGACTACCGATGCGCTTGGCAGTCTCTGGAGCGTCGGCCGCAGGAGCAGTCACGAAGTGGAAGCACCCTACACGCTCGCCGTACAGGCCGAAGTTCTTGGCGAAGGACTGTGCAATGCAGAGCTCGAAGCCTTGCTCGACAAAGTATCGTACTGCCCACGCATCGCGGTGCACGTCGCCCGATGCGAACCCTTGGTACGCACAGTCGAAGAACGGGAAGTGGTGTTTGGCCTTGATAACCTCGGCGATCTTCTTCCACTGTTCTTGAGTAGGGTCCACGCCAGTAGGGTTGTGTGCGCATGCGTGCAGTAGGATTATAGAGCCATCTACGGCTGAGGAGATGGTGTTGATCATACCCTCGAAATCGAGGCCTTTGGTCGAGGCTGAGAAATAGGGGTAAGTCTTGATGGGGAGCTTGACGTTGGTGAAGATTTGGTTGTGGTTCGCCCATGTTGGGTTTGAGAAGTATATAGGTTGGTCGGAGGGACGAGAATAGAACTTTGCTAGGAAGAGACCACCCAAGTGGACTGCGCCCGTGCCGGAGATGGTTTGTATTGATGAAACCTGTCAGAAAACATTAGTGTCCTTGTCCTTAAGAATACACCCCTTATATAGAGCTCACCCTGTTCTCCTTGAGCGTCGGACTGTCCGCTCCCAGTATCAGACTAGCAGCGCCAGATGCGAATTCCGCCAGACCGGCGATGGGAAGGTATTCGTGGTTGAGATTGGGGTCATTGCGTATTATCTCATCTGCCTGTAAAGCTCAAACCATCAGCCGTCCATTACTCGCACATACTAAGCCAAGCAAAATTGAAGCAAAGCCCCATCCAGATGCATGCAACTCACCTTCTTGACAACAGGCAACACCCAAGGCTTCGCATCATCATCTCTATACGCGCCAATGCCGAGATCCACCTTCTTGTCAGACTTATCAGCACGATAGGCAGCCATCAGACCAAACAGAGGGTCTTCTGGCGCCTGCGGCACCGCACTTGGCGGGAAATTCGAGGTCGAAGCAGCCATCTGGTCGGTGATCTTGGCTAGACGGTTGGTAGGAGTGGTGGAATCATTCGCAGTGGAAACTGAAGAAGACATGTATGGCGCGATAAAGTTGCAGCGACACGGGTTCGCTGGTATGCGGGGGACAGACGACCGGCGCCTGAGCCGATCAGGTTGGGGCAGGTACTCGGGGTAAGCCGAAGCGAGATGCTAAGGTTTGGACGACGGCCAGAAATTCACCGACGAGTTTTGAAATTTACCGATGGAATAGGAGCTATATGTTATATCTTGGAAGGTAGAAATGAAGCAGGAGTTCTTTTCAGAGGTGAAGTTCTTCCAAATGGTGAAGTGATGAACAGCACACGAAGCTCGAGAAGTTGCTTTGCGGGGTCATGAGCCCTGCACCGAAGTGGTACAAGGTACACAAGCAGCGCAAATGGTCAACAGGAACTGCCAGCTCCTGATTGGCCAGACAGCAGACACGAGACAACTTCGGACCCTTCCGGGTCCGGGCCAGAGGACCAACGTTTCTCCAGCTGACGATCCCTCGGAATATCTTCACGAGAAACCGGCACCGGTGGCCCTACTCCGGGATATCACGGCTTCCGTTTCCCGAATAAAGTTCAAGAGACCAGACTTTACCGCATTAAGGCTCCAAATTGGGGTAATGATCATGTTAGCTCTACCCGATCCATGCATGCACGCTATGCCACGGTCATCATATGAGGAGATCCCAGGTAATCAGGAACAGGCTGAAACAGCAGGACGCATAAAACACATATTTCGCCGTGCTTTTCCGTTCCGTCGCCCGTTTGAGCTCCTTGTTCCCTCCTCCGACATTCTCCGTCGTCAGCTCCGCGTCGGTGACCAATTGGTCAATATGCGCTGATTGAATCGCCAGGTTGTTGGCCAGCGTTGTCTGCAGTTCCGAAATCTCAAGCAACGACCGTTCTGCGGTCCTAGTAGAAAGTTAGTAAACCGAGAGTGGACCAGCATGGGGAGTCAAAGCCACCGAAGTGCTCAGTGGACCGAGATACCGACCTGACTTGATCCAGAGTATCCTCGTAATGCTTCAACATGTTTTGATTCTCCTTTGCAAACAAATGCAACTGCTCCTCGCTCAGCTGGCCTTCAATTTCTCTCCTCGTCTCTTCGTCCATTTGCGCCGCCTTGCCTCCAACGTACCCATCAGCCTTGGCAGACGTGGCCTGTATTTGTGTCCTGACGTCTTGCCTTGCCTCATATAGCACACTTTTCCGTTTCTCCATCTCTCTTGTCAATCTCGCCTCCATCATCTCTCGTTGTAGCTCACCACACTCCTCCAGCTTCCGCCGTAGGTACCACAGTACACTTTCTCGATGTGCATTGACGACGTTGCGCCTGGCCTCGTCCAGCTCCTCTTCAGGGGTTTTGGCTAGCATCGCTCCACCAGCGGCCCATCTGCCAATCGTCCCACCAAAATAATTCCGTGCCCGCTTGCGTGAGGCGATGGCATTCTCGGTGTCTTGCCGTACCTTCTCAGCGTCGGCAAGATTTCGGATTGCAGCGTTCAGCTCGCGGAGTAGCTGTTTCGATTCGGCATCGATTTGATCTCGCTGGGCATCGGTGAGGTACTTGCGGTCCCTAGCTTCTTTCTCTAGGCGGGATGAAGATGGATGTGAGGTCAGGTGGTTTCGATGCGGTGGTGGTGTGGTGGAAAGGTAGGGGTGTCGAATGGAACGAAGGTAGGCATGTAAAGATGCGATATGGGAGTTCTAGCAAAGAATTAGACGCTTTCTCTAGATTGTAAGTGAGAGGCAGGTAATTGTACTATTCTATAAGCTTCCTTGAGGAATCCGTCGATCCGGCGTAAAGCTTCATGAGGATTGGCGATGGAGGAGACGTTGTGCGATTTGAGTGCCTCGATAAAATCTGGGGTCAGGTCCGTCATTGTTATATCCGTCCCCCAGTGAATATCGAGCAACAGGCACGGTCAGTGGGAGCAATCGGAGGACCTTTGACGGTTGCAATGACATGAAGATGCGCCGACCTGGACGTTCAAGATCGACGTAGCTACCCATAGAGCTAGACGGCGAGTTCCGTCCCGCCAATCACAGCGAGCCTGCATTCACCTGCCCTCCACCGATTGTTAAAGACAACATGTGGGATTGCAGTGAATTCCATGGATCGTTTTCGAGATCATTGGCCCGAGGGATATGCTTACAAGCATCATATTCAGAAGCACAGTGATGGGATCATCTTGATCGCTCACAGCGGAATGGCGAAGTTATTGAGACGCTGAATGGATCTATGGGGTGCCGTCAAGGTGACAACTGTAGATGCTGCTTATTGTTCCATCCTGATACCAATGCGATGACAGCGCTGGATCAATCGGTCATAGCTTCATTTTATAACTCCTGTCTTTAGCTTTCTCATTCATCCAGCCATCTCGTGCACATCCAGTGGCATGTCTTTCTTTTACAAAGGGAACGATCTTGATACCCTCTGAGTTCTAGATGTGCGGAAATAGCTCCCAAGGTTACTCCTCACCAACTTTATATGTTCTCCTCCACTGCCAAATCTTTTTCATCCGTTTACTGTTCTTTTCGCCTCGTCCATGCACTTGTTGAAATAGTTTCACAAGCCGGCATGCTTCTATCTGCCATTTCGTCCTTCCTGCTCGCATTGGCAAACCATTTCGAAGCAGTTAAGAGAAGATGGCGGCAAATCCGATCAAGACCAAGTCCGCTAGAAATTCTGCCTGCAGAGGTTGTTCTTAATATAGCGGCAGAACTTCCTGTTCCATCAGCGGCCTGTCTTGGATTGACCAGTAGGCGGCTCTACTTCTCCCTCGGCGGCCTTTCCGATCAGCATCTCTCAGCACTTCGCCAAGTGGGAGGCTGTTCAGTTGAGAAATTAAGACTGCTTCGCCTCCTTGAACGAGACTGGTCAAATTTCTTCGCATGCAAGGTGTGCGTCCGACTCCATCCCCTTGCGATTGGTGGGACGCGGCCTGCAGACCTCTCCTGTCGTGATCACAATGGATACGTTTTCCTCTGGCCTGATGGGTACCTCACGTTCAACTGCATATCGGCCTGTGTCCGAGAGGGAAGACTGGATCTCTTATCTCGTGGCTGCTTGAACAGGAATATCTTCATTGCCCCCTATTGGCATATGCGTGGAAGGACGATAGCACGTCTAATCGATGGAAAAGTGTTACTGGGTACACTTGCACTCCTGGAAACAATTGTGGCTCCTGCTTGTGGGGCAGCGGATCCCTCAGACGACGGATCTTCTCCGCAATTCCATATCGGTCCAGAGGACGAGCCGACCATCTGCCCCCATATCAAATGCTCCATGCGCATCCTGCAGGAGGCATTATGTGAGCCGGCAGTGCATCGGACGACTGACCCAGACGGCGTCCATCATGCCCCATTGTTATACACATGTCGCTTCTGTCCCACGGAGTTCGCTATAGGTGCGAGGAAATTAGACGATGGATGCATAATGTTTAATTTCCACATCTACAAAGATGTGGTACGGGCGCCAGTGCCACCGAGTTGGAGTGGTCCAGCCTGCAGCAGCGCCAGAGCAAAGGCCGGCGGGATCCGTACGTCCGATGGCCCGGCGAGAGTCTTTATGAGACGTTTACCGAGCAGGTACGCAAGGAGTATTATGCGCTGACTGGGAAGGATCTTTACTAGACTTCAATGGGTTGTAAGCACCGAAGTGAGAGGCACGTTTTGATGAATACTCAGCCCTTTAGAGCAATAATGGACAGGTGTGCAGTAGATAGAGGGTAAAGATATAGATTCTAATTCCGCTTTCTCTGTACTTCATAATGCGCGAGCCACTGTGACAGCAATTTTCTAGCGGACATGGAGTCCGGGTAAAACTCAGGGGCATGCGCCCCACAGATCGACATTTTATATGCGCAACCCCGCATTATTTTCCCGCACCCCGCAACCACCTTCCTCTCTGATCCTAGCCAATCAGCTTGACAGGAACCATAAATACGAACGAGATCCAGATGCCATTGAGATTGCGTAGCCAGTCAATGTCACATTCTATGAAATAAGGGATCGATCGGATCTAATAAATTCTATGATAATGCTTGTCTCTGGGTTTGCAACTCTGTATGCGGTCTTTGGAGCGTTGACCGGGGTGGTGTATGCCCAGAATGGGACGACGTATGGGAATAACGGGTCGTACACTAACCCGATCCTGAACGAAGTGGGAGCTGATCCGTAAGTTTTATAAGGTCAGGTTCCTGGTGGGCAGAAAGACTGACGCAAGAGAAGATGGGTGATTCGATATGGCGATTATTATTACATGACTTACTCAACCAATGACAACATTACCATTTTGAGAAGCAGTGTTTTGACGTGAGTATCTACCAATTTCTTTCTACTCTGCATATATTCGGTCGCAGCAGATTGCTCCGTCGGAGTTTTGTATCCGCGC
Source organism: Symbiotaphrina buchneri (assembly GCA_001599915.1). Taxonomy (NCBI): domain Eukaryota; kingdom Fungi; phylum Ascomycota; order Symbiotaphrinales; family Symbiotaphrinaceae; genus Symbiotaphrina; species Symbiotaphrina buchneri. The sequence continues at coordinate 97,607 of BCIG01000003.1, read as the reverse complement.
ATGTCCAATTCCCCTTCTCTTGGTTTCATCAATTCCAATGGCGGATTTTGATCTTCTCGAACAGCGACTGGAACAACGCGGACGTTAAGCTGGCATTCAATCCTCCAATGGGCATGAACTACACATACGATCTGTGGGCGCCGGAACTGCACAACATCGGCGGCCTCTGGTACATCATTTTCAGCGCCGATTCCGATGCGGATTCTCCTCCGCCAGAGACGGACATGTGGTGTGACTGGAGCTGCCCTGCTGTCAATCACCGAATGTACGTGCTACAAAGTAGCGGGTCAGACCCATGGTCGTCGAATTATAGCATGAAAGCCCAGCTCGATACATATGACCAGTTCGCTATTGATGGGACTTACTTTCAGCATACTACCGGCCTGTATCATATTTACAGTTGTTGGTACCGGAAGTATGATGGATGGCCATCCAACCTGTGTATCAGCAAGAGTGCGTAGCGACATCTTTCTGCAGCGCTCCATGTGCAGCAACGGCTCGATCAACTGACTCGTGGCAGTGGATAATCCATGGACGGTCTCCTCGAACTTCACCGAACGGCAAATCATCAGCACACCCTCGCAACCATGGGAGAAGACACCATATGGGCGGCCTTTCAACGTCCGTCTTTCGTCCAACGAGGGTCCCGAGCAGCTTGTCAACCCCACCACAGGACAGAACTTCGTCATTTATAGTGCCGCTCGGTCCGATAACCGCAACTACTGCCTCGGGCAATTAGAGCTCGTTGGAGACGATCCGATGAATGTCCAGGATTGGCGGAAGAACGAAGAGGGATGCGTCTTCTATCAGGTAAGGCCAGCTTGAAGCCATACTGTGATCTAGGAAACGACTGAACATACCAACAGAATGCCCTGGAATCAACCTACGGCGTAGGTCATGCAAGCTTCACCACGTCTCCCGATGGAAGCCAGAACTGGATAGTATATCATGGAATGTTGAATCCATATAATGGATGGGCTGCACGGTGAGATGGGTATAGAAGTAGAGGCAAGCAGCAGCTGACTGCGATAGGACAATTCGCACGCAGCAGTTCACTTGGAATGCGGATGGCACGCCCAACTTCGCGCGCCCTGGATACGGCCCTTATCCAGTGCCTAGCGGCCAGACCGGCACCTAACGAGGCGGTATGCGGCACTATTCAGAGCAGGGGGTGAAAAGGTGGAAGCTGGAAGAGACATGAAATCTGATTGAAGATTGACTTCAGAACGCCTGAACAACTTAATATTCTGGATATTGAGAAGTATGTAATCCAAGAGAAGAGAATGATAACCAGAAAAGCACGAGTAATACATTTGAGAGCAACAAATATAATTTTCCAATGAGAGACAACTCTATTTGCTCCGGTAATAATGTCAAGGAGGAAAACAAGGAATAAGAGAAAGTGTCGCTTTTGCTTGGTATGTCAGGCGTGTTGATGTCGGGGAGGTGCAAGTAGCGCCCGGAGGTTTAAGTTGCTGATGCCAAGCCAGTTCTAGTAGATCTCTTGGCATTAGGGCTGAGATTTTGGCGTGTGGATCTTAGGCCCTCAAGCTCCCATGACTCTGCCCCTCCAACCTCCTTCACCCAAAGCGTTTGCGCCCAATTGGCCCTCTACCGACTCTAAATCCTCTTCATCGACCGTTTCGACTGCCATCGGCCCTCCTGGTAACTTCATAATGGCGACCAAGTTCACGATCCGCACGCCCTGCTCCTCCGCCAACATCGGGCCCGGGTTCGATGTCATGGGCCTGGCCCTGTGCATCTTCCTCGAGATCGACGTGACCATCACCCCGTCCACGACCTCCACCTACCCCCTCAACTGCCGCGTCACCTACTCCGGATCGAACGACGCCGACGAGGATATCCCACTGGACCCAGACAGCAACCTCATCACCCGCACTGCGCTGTATGTGCTCCGGTGCCACGAGCAGCGCGCGTTTCCCGCCGAGACGCACGTACATATTCGGAATGATATACCGCTGGGACGTGGACTGGGCAGCTCAGGCGCGGCGGTTGTGGCGGGCGTAATGTTGGGCAATCAGGTGGGACGGTTGGGGCTTAGCAAGGACAGGATGCTGGATTTCTGCTTGATGATTGGTGAGTTACACCCTGAGCCCTTCCTCTGTCTCAGGAGACTGTGAAAGGTCATTTGCTGACATTCCGTTTGCCGGGATATAGAACGTCATCCGGATAACGTCGCTGCCGCCCTCTTTGGCGGCTTCGTCGGCACCTACCTCAACGAGCTCGCTCCAGAGGACATGTCGTGGAAGGAGATCCCGCTCAGCGAAGTCCTGCCCGCGCCCGCCGGCGGCGTCGACACCGGGCACAAGCCCCCGCAACCACCACTCAACATCGGACACTACAAGAAATTCCGGTGGGCGCCAGAAATCAAGGCCATCGCCATCATCCCCGACTTCCAGGTACCCACAGCCAAGGCGCGCGAGGTGCTGCCCAAGAGCTACACACGCGCCGACGTCATCTTCAACCTGCAGCGCACAGCGCTGCTCCCGCACGCGCTCGGCACGTCGCCGCCCGACCCGCAGATGATCTACCTCGCCATGCAGGACAAGGTCCACCAGCCTTACCGTCAGACCCTCATCCCCGGCCTGACGGAGATCCTGCAGAGCATGAACCCGGCCACGCAGAAGGGCCTCCTGGGCATCTGCCTCTCCGGCGCTGGACCGACGATCCTCGCCCTGGCCACGGAGCGCTTCGAGGAGATTGCCGATCGCATCATTGGCCGCTTCAGAGCCGGCGGCATCGAATGCCAGTGGAGGCTCCTTGAGCCGGCTGAGGATGGCTGTGTCGTTGTTGATGAAGGCGCGGCGTCGTAAAGCAACTCATCAAATGGGGACGCCGTTGGCAAAGAGAATAGCGGAAAACCGGGTCGGATATCATCAGGGCTGCGACGAACTTACTCTGAGCTATGGGGCCATCACTTGGACGAAGAAGAGTGTCACTCAGCCTCGTGGCTAGAGGACTCGGTTACGCTGCATTCATACTGCTATGGTTCGTGCTAGGACTGCTTCCTCCGCTTGTAGCCATAGGCCCCGGCACAGGGACAGGCACGGGGACAGGAGGGACTGACTGGGGCAGCATAAGTCCGGGTACGGGGTGTGATCAAAGTCAAACCCTTGTGGTGCTTGCTCGATGAATGATCAAAAGATGAAAGGTGTATCACACAGCATTGCAGAGCAGTGCAGACTCGGGCGTTGGAGAAGGCGAGCTGGTATGCCTTGTTGGCCTTGTTGGGATATTAAGGGCAGTCCCAGGGCACAAGAGCACAAAAAGGGTGAGACTCTACAGGCGGAACATAGTAGAACAAGATAGTTGCTTAGAATTCGGTGGTCATGGGGCTGAATAGAACAATAATGCCGCTCCACCTCACTTCAATACGTCACATCTTCTTCCCGCTGTAGCACGTTTCCCCATCTCACTCCAGTCCTCCCTGCGTCAACAGTCCGCTCTCCTAGACTATAGCAACAAATCCTCCTGTACCGCCGAACTCGCAGGCGGCCCCGCTCCTCCAATCTGCGGCATAGCCGCCGTCTGGGGCGCATACTGGCTGACAACATACGCCGTCTCGGGTGGCTGCGGACTAGAGCCGTAGCCATCGTCCGCCGCGAGGGACATGCCGCCCATGGGGGACGCGAGGCTATTCGCGAACGGCGAGCTGACGCCGGAGAAGTAAAGGTCCGCGGCGGATACGGCGTCCGAGATGCCGCCCATGCCGTTACCGGAGCCTGTGCCGTTGGGGCTGTGTCCGTTGAGGTACGGCGCGTGGCCGTTGGCGGCCTGCGTCTGGATCGGTGCCAGGGAGGGTTGGCGTGCGGGCAGAGTGTCGCGTTGCAGAGCTGGAGATTCTGGGAGGGTCCGCGGCCGCGCGTTGCGGAAGACTTGGTGCACGGGTTTGAGGTAGACGGTGGCGAGCGTGCCGACGTTGAGGCACAATTCCTCGAGCGTGGCCGGGTCGAGTTTCTCGCTTTCGGCTGTGATGGGAGGCTTCTCGCCCATGACGATGGTTTTGGCCGCCGCGGGGTCTGAGGACAGCAGCCGCCAGTACATGTACCCCCGGTCACGCAGATCCGGGTTGTCCGTTTCCTCGGTCGCCCATTTGAGAACTTTGGGTACGAGATCTTGGCCCTTGGTCGGCCGCTGGATGAAGAGTTTGACGGTAGCCGTTAGTAGGGCTAGTTGCACCTCCACAGTCTCGTCGGCAAAGCTGTATAAGAAGTCCTCGAGCAGGACATCTGAGTTGTCAATGCGGTCTGCGTATTGGCCGATGACCCAGATCATTGCCGCTTTGGCCTCTGGTTCATCGAGGGAATCTAAGTTCTCGCAGAGCGTGCTGATGATCGACTCGTATTGGTTGGGGTATTTGCGGAAAATATTCCGAATGACGACGGTAGCCTCTTGCACTATGTAGGAGACTTTGGTAGCGACGAGCTCGAGAAGCGTGTTGATGCAAGCGCGAGCGGCGGGCTCAATCTTGATGGCGAGCTTGCCTATGGCCCGAACGGATTTCCGGACAAAGTGTACATCGATTTCAGTGGCATATCTGTAATTGTTAGCACAAAGTGGGGTCAGTCGAGCGAAGAACATACTCTCGAAGCTCCGTCAAGACCTCGTGAATGTTCTTCTCCGTCGCAAGCATGAAGATAAGCTCAAGTTTTGTAACTTTTACATAAATGGGGTCGTTATATTTGCAGAAAAACACTCGTATATCGTTTCGCAGCACTTCCGGTCGTCTCTGTAATATCAATAATGCATTTCGAAGAGCCAGGTATTGGACTTCAGGACCCTTGGCAAGAAGTGTGACTAGGGGTGGTGACAGTTTGCGGCATAAAGAAGAAATTTGCTTTTGGTCGGATATGTAGTTCATTAAGTAGAGGATGACGCGGATAGAGGTGAGTACAACGGCGGAGTTTGAGTGGGAGAGTCGCGGTGATATTCGTTCGGCCAGTAATGAAGCGTCTTGTGTACTCTGAGGCACATATGCCATGAGAGCCTCTAGAATGTAGGTTTGGCCCCATCTGGATATGTCAGTCCCAAGCTGGTATTATTCTGAGGTGGAAGAATACTGACTCTGAGCAGTCTGGTAGGATCTGGACCATCTTTGAAGCGTTACTATAATCTATAGTAAGCTTGATGGTGTCGCTCCTTTCCCAGATATCCATCAGGCTAGCTAGCACGCTTGAGACGACAGTTGGATTGTTATCGTTCAGCATGGCATTGAGCCTATCGATCAGGTCTGACCCCTCCACCAGTTGTTTGTCATGATCATAGAGCTTCGCTACGCAAAAAGCGGCAGTCTTTCGAACGTAAGGGTCGGGATCCCTCAGTAGCTTCTTGACCGGAGGAAATGTAGCTTCGACAAACTCCCGGACGTGGACGTATGATAATGTTCGTAGGGCCAATGCTCTCACAAGCGGATTTGAGTCGTCCATATCCTTGAAAAGATCAGTATCCGGACATCGAGGTCTAGAGATGGTGACCCACCGAAATCAGTATTGGCAGAGCTTTCATTGCTACATCCGGCTTCATTCGTGCATAATTGACCAGAAACAAGAAGCACCTATGACTATCAGCACCCGGATCCCATTACCATGTATCTCCGACCACCCACATCTTCTTTATCTCCAAGCTTGGTATGTGCATGCAATTGACGATATCCGGGAACAAGGCAACCATGTCGTTGTTGCTCATCGTCATGCTCGCGACAATCTTCTTCAATGCGATCTTCTTGGCCGAATGGTTCTTATCCTTTTTGCCTCCGCTGTTCAACTCCAATCGTAGCTCGGCTACTTTGCCCTGTGGTGATCGCAAATAATATGGTGAGTTGTGCGCATAGACGGCAACGTGTGGCAGAAACATGATGGACATGGGGGAAGGAAGTCATTCGAAGGTGTCTCGTGTGAGCAGAGGAGGGGCACGCGAGTTGAAGCTCGTAGGTCGATTGGATTGTTGAAGTGACAGTAGATAGAGTGGTGGTGGAGAGTAAAGGCAGAGCAGGAGGTGGATGAGGGAGGACGTACTCTTGCAAAGAGCTTCGCATCTCCACCAGGCCCGCTCATGATGAACGAAAGGCAAGAGGAGGGAGATGCGGAGAATGCGACAGCGACGGATATTGGTGTGGGTGTGCTGGTGTGCCTGTGTGCCAATAACGGCGAGGATCAGGAACTCCTATCGTCTGGGGCCCCTGCGAGCGTGTGTGGTGTGCGGGTGGGCGCCAGTCTCGGATGGGGTAGGTCACATGCAGCAATCCGTTTCTCACTCCGGTATCGTCGTCCACTGCAACATGCTTAGTGAAGGCCTTCCCATCGTTCGTGATCTCGATCCTGATGGTGCCGGCGAGGCTGTCGAGCGCAGATTTGGAGCTTCAAGGTGTGCATTGACTGCAGACCTCGATAGCTGCAGCGACGGCTCCCCCCCTGGCTCGCTGGGCAGGGGAACCGATGACGGCTGACTAACCATCCAGTCCATTCCGCTCAGCCAATCAGGCAGCGAATCAGGTACTGTCCGCACGAACACACTCTACACACACTCTCTATCATACAACTATTTACTCGATTATGGATAATGGACAATACTTTATATATATACCTTAAGCAACATTGATGCAAAAGTGTGCTACATCTCACGAGAAGAGGATTTACTTCCGCTCCCGTTCCCGACTATGCAAGGACTGTAGGACAGTTGACACGGTCCTCAACCATTCCATTGCTTTACGCTTGTACTCTCTGCAGCCACACCTTGTGAGAGGGACTCTATTCAGCTGCATAGCCCAAGGAATACACCAGCCAAGCAACGATGGATGGTCAGAAGGCTGGTTGGATACTGAATAATGGGCTGAGAGCTAGACCAGACTGTGGCTGCTGCAAGTCCCCCAAATAGGCTTCTCGGCAATGCCAGACCTGATGTTCCCGACCACAAGGCTGAAGAATATTCGAAACCGCCGGTCTCATTTCTCTCCCTCTGTTCCCTCTCGTATTCATGTCCGGTCAATGAATATTTCTATCAAGGCGGCCTTTTCCTCTCCAGTAATTCGATTGTTTGATGGAATCCTGCTTCTATGGCGTTCCAATTTGCTTTTGGTCCCAATGGGGCTTTCTTCATCAACTCCCCGCAAGGAGCAAAGGCGTATGATCTTCACTAGAATTACAATCTATGAACCTTTGAAACTAATGATCCAGCTACAGCAGTGCCAATTGTCCAGCTCCGCTGCAGGGAGTCCTCGGCGGGCAATATCCTGATACCGTCCTTAAGGTCTGGCGCATCACGTTCAGCTCATTGAATGAATGCGCCGCTGTCTATGAGAACGGCCAAGGTGGCCTACAGTTTGGTAGGTTCTCATCGTTAGATTTCGGAAAACTTTGGACTTATGCATATCAGGCATCTGGAATGATGGGACAGTGCTTGCCAACACCTTCGGCCTTGTGAGTGGCTGGGTTAGTCGAGATGGTTTTGACCTCAAGACCCTTCGTCTGGCTTGCGGTACAGACAACAGCCTCGTAGCTGTCAGCAACTGGGGCCGGCAGAGTCAAGGAATACAACTGGACCTCGATGCGTATCTGCGATCCAATGAACAAAATCTCAGGATACAAGAAGTGATTCTCGGCTACGGAGGTGCGTGGGTTGTGATCTGGGAAAATGGTACCTTTGACTACCAACTAGCTGGGCAGTATCCTGCTCTAGAACCTGTGTTGAGCGAATTGAGACAGCAAATGGTGGCTGGAGCGATTGCAGTAAGCTTTTTCTTCTTGCTGGAACGACCCTGAGACTGATGTTCACGGAGTATCTGTCACTGAATGCATTTGCACCACAGCAGTACGTCCTGATATTGGCTTCAACACAAAAGCCAAACTACCAGGTCCCAGCTGGGTGGAACGGGCTGGTTGACGAGTTTGCTAAACAATGGCAGAGAGAGCTGCAGGAAAGAAAAGGTACACCTCCTGGTGACTGACCCGCTTGAGGTAGGTGGTGTCCTGACGCCCTGCGACAGCATCCAATATATCTCCTGTCGCCGCTGCGGCGCTTATGCCAGCAATGAACAGAACACAATCAATCCAGAGAAAGCCTGTCCCAGGAAGTGCCAATCCTGCTTCCTCCGGATCGACAACTTCCTCAGGACCAACAATGTTTCAGCCATCATACGCTCTGCCATTCCAGCAATCCGGCACACCAGACTCCAGGATACTTGATATACAACGTGCAAATACCGTGGCCGCCCCTCAAGTACAGCAATCCATCAGCCAGGTATATATTCCACCTCACCATAGCTCCGTCTCGGGGACTTATTCGTCTCCTTCCCAGGCCCAAGCATCTGTAATGACCCCTATATCCCAGCCACAAACCCAGCCGCTGTACGCAGCCAACAGTCAGGGCATAACAGCGAGTTCAGCTATCAACTATCCCGCCAATTACGCTCGCCAACCCAGCATCAACAGGAAGAACATCATGCAAAACGTCAATTCCCTGGTCAAACAGGCGACTCCTGTGGCCAAGAAGCTCGCCAATACTGCAAAGAAGGCAGTAGACAGCATTAACAAGCCTGTTCGACAGCAGTATCAACCTCAGCCTTCCCAGTATCAGTCTCTACAATCCCAGCAGCAGCAGATGCTTCACAATCTCCAGCATCAACTGCATCACCAGCAGCAACAGATACAGCAGCAGCAACAACAACAACTGCAGAACCAATACCCGCAACAGAACCAGCAATCAGGAGGTCAGCAGCAAGGCTCCTACTTTGACACGACCACCTTCCAGTTCAGTCAAGTTCAGCAACCGCAAGGATTCGCTCCGGACCCGTCACAGTCTCTTCAAGGACCATCTCAAACATCACCCCCGGTATCCATCCTCACACCGTCAGTCTTCCCGTCCCCGATATCGCCCGATCAGTCTGCCCTCCTCGCCCCACAACCTCAACCGCAGGTGCAGACAGCTTCATTCTTTGACGCGTCTTCGACTACAGTGACGGACCAATTTGATAACAATGGAAATGTGACTGGAGTCGATGTGATTACTACGCAGGTGGATGTGTTCAGTTGGACGGATCCTGGGACTGGGGCGGTGGATCAGGATGTCGTAGTGCAGAACGTAGAGGTCGATGTAAGCAGCGTAGATGTCGGAGGTTATGACGATAGCAGCGGGGACTGGTAACGGTTCATTGGATTTTCTTCATAACAGTATGACGCATAATGCCGGGAAAAGTCTCTGGACCACATGCAACTGCACCGTCGTAACCAGCTACACACGCTTATAATCAGCTATAAAATCCTTATCATAGCCAACCATGACCTTGGACTCCTCCTGCTTTGAAAACACGGCCCCGTCCGGCACAACCACGCGCTGGTACTCTTCATCCTGAATGATCTAGTTCACCCCACGAAACAAGTCAGCAAAACTGCTGTAAATTGTCTTTCACCTTTTTGCCTTTGTCTCTACTTACCGCCATCATGTCCTCGATCGAGGCCACCCAGATGTCCACCCCGCCGTCGTACTCGGACACGGGAAACTCGGCCTGCGCGAGCTGTTTCGAGTGGGCCTTGTCGGTGTGGAACTGTGGAGGGAGGGGGTTTTAGTATGGATTGAAATGATATGAATTGAGACAAGATAATGAACTGGGACAAGATGAAAAAATAAAGGGAAAATGAGGAGATTCACGAATCAACAGAGAATAAACAGAGAACATCCGAAATGAAGCAGATGTAATTGGAAATATTACAGCATTACTGCACAGACTACCGCATACCTGAGAGAATTTGATCACCTTCTCCTTCACGATGGGGACGTTTAGGGAGTACTCTGCGTGCGGATCCCAGCTATAATTATCCGCAAATATTGTAGTCAGCTTCGACTTCTCACAACAGAGAAACAGGAAGTCTTAATATCGGGTCCACGTACTACTTATGAAACTCCTCGTCTGAGAGCCCATCCTTCTTTTTAATGAGAAGCGTGACTCGGACGGCCATCTTCCCCTTCTCCCTGCTTTCTTCCCTTTTCAAATTCGAATTCTGGTAATATTATTTTGGCTGTCGTGGTATGATATCTAAACGTATTATTCCCTTTGTTTTCCACCCTCCTTTATTTCAGAAGGGGTCCAACCCGTGCCTTTTATCTACCAGATACAGAGTAAGTACTGGGTACCTTCCCCTGGTTGTTTGGTGTGCGGCGCAGCAGCAGATTATAAATCAAGCGAGGTCCACGGTACGTCTGCGGCGGACGAAATCAGGGGGAAGGCTGTCTGCCAAGGAGCTTGGAAGAAGATGGAAGATATCAGGGGTGTTGCGCCCACGATTGTGTTATCATTTATTGACACCCAACATTTGACGCTTGTAGAAAGGTTGTTCTTGAGCAGGAGAAGATGGTAGAAATCTTTCCGGGGTGTGTGATTGTGGAGCTACACACGTACAGATGAGGGGTTGTTCTGGACTCCGGTGACCAGGTGAAGAATTGGGACAAAGAATAAGTATCTTGAAAAGTGTGGCACGTTGTATCCATCTTTCATTATCAGATAACTGCCTTAGATGGAGTGGAAATCTACCGTCTATGCCTAGAAACGCCTGTGCAATGCATCTCGCCTCTCATAGGCGCCGCTCAGCACATCCCCAAGATGCTATCCGGGGCATCACGAAAGCACTATATCAAAACCATCGCCCTCGATTCTTGCTCCCACATCCTGCGTGCCATATCGCCGCCGGACCAACTCGAAGATGATCAGCCCCGCACTTGTGCTGGGCACCTGCCTCAGCGTCCCCCACAGGAACCCGCTATACAAGTACCGCCTCCAGCCACCTGCCCTCTTGGCTTCTCTGGCACATTGAGCCATGGTCTTCTCATAGGCGTGATAATATGCGCGCATAATGCTCCGCGGCGTCTCCTTACCCGCTTCCAACTTCGCTGCGTAATCGAGGGACTCAAGACGAGCGTAATGCACATCTTGCACCCGCGTTAGGGGGTGCAGGATCACCGCCTGCGACACCGACGCGCTTACGCCGGCCAACATCAGGAAGGTCGGCTCAAGCGCGTAATGTGGTCTGATGAACGGCACATCCGCGCGTGAGCCACGCTGGCTAGGGTCGGGCACATGTAGCGACAGGTGGGGTGCGCGGCGCGAGTAATACGCGGAAACGAAGTTATAGTAGCCCTGCGCCTTGACGTATTCAAAAGTCGAGAAGAAGACGCCGTATCCGAAGGCGTCTTTCAGGAGCGAGAGGCCCCATCCGGCGAACACCCCGCGTAAGCCAATATCACGTAACTTGCTTGCGGAGTATGACCAGATGCTGTTGTACCGGCCTTCGAGCATGTCGGAGGCTTGGAAACGCACTTGGAGCGCATCGAGGGGAGCAGCAATAAAAGAGGCAATGGAGCCTGCGATAAAGCCCGATGTGAAAGTCGCAGTTGGCGGTGGAGGGGGATAGAGACGCTTTGTGGTTGTTGCGGCAGGCGCATGGAGGACGCCGAGAGTTTGGAGGTAGGTTGTATAAAGGACGGCACCGACACTGAAAATCTTGTTAGTCATGATATAAGAAGGGACTGGCGGTGGTCGTACGTTGCATTGGCTAGGAGCGGTGGGAGGACGTTGTTAGGAATGAAGCTCCAGCCGTAGGTCTTGATTGCGTGAGCCAGGAGGCCGGGTGTGGTCATTCGCCATGACCAACGTTCATTTGCCTGTACTCGAGGATTTATTGCTCTTGCGGGAGCCTGTGTATCGCATAAGCCATTGAATAGAAGGTCTTGCGATGTACCTGCGCACCAGATAACTATTCCCCAGTCAGTCGACGGTTCCTGTCAGGGATGGAGCTGTACTCACTCCACCCTCGTCCTAAAGAATGCTTTTATCGGCGCTCTGAAGTAGAATGCGATGAACTGTGCGCTCAAGGCTCTGACTCCCGCCGCTGAAGCCCCGGTAGCTGCATTGCTTTTGGCAGGTTTGCGGGAGGGGTCCTCGACCGTGCCTCCGCCAGTAAGGTAGCCGCCGTCACCGTTGGGAAGGTCCGCATCGGTCGGTATGTTCATTGTCCATCAGGCTGTATATATGAGCTTTGAAGTCTCCTGCCATCAGAAGGGCATGCTCAGCACTGAGAGCATCCTATAGCCCTTGATGGATTGCAGTGTCGGCGGATTTTGTGTGGAGATCCGGCGAGGTAGGTACCCTAGGTTGACGCTACGGTGGGCGAGAGTCACATTGACGCTGAACCTCCCCGCATCTTCTGGGGGAAGTCACGCACAATTCCGTACCATTATTCCATCCTCAATCCATACCAGCCGTGGCTTCCAGATGTGGACTGCAACGTCTGTTCAGCCTATAGCTGTAATTTCAAATAGACAGTATCAACACTTTGCTTACTAAGAAGCCAATTGAACACCCGGAGTGGCAGGAGAATGACTTCTGTTCCCACAACAAACCAAGTATCAATGACTGCCACTTTTATTCTAACTCTCAGTCATTCCTTTTCATGAAGCACTATGAATAATGATAGCATAGTGGCCCTTTGACATTCTTTTGTTCGATGTTCTTTGCTCAACATTCTTTGCTTTTCTCGTCTGCTTGAAATTGGTCTCGTCGTGAATGTGGACGCCTGGCATCTGGATTCACAATGACCTCGCGGGACATGTTCATCATTGTCGGCGTCATCCTGATCCTCTCCCTGCTCGTCTCTCTTTTCTTCTTGTATTACATCAGTCCCTGGTGCAAACACATTCGCGGTCGCTTCATGGCCGGATCCTCGATTCTTGCGCGCCTCGAAAGGAATATCACGAGACGCCTACGGAGACGAAGGAGGTCCAAGGGCGAATCAACGCTGGATAGACTTCCTCCAGAGATCTTCCTAGCCATAGTCGACCATCTGGATACCGTCTCTGCGGCATGCTTAGCTCTGTCCTGCAAGCGGCTATACGCTGCTATTGGAGGCCTCGGTGCTCCACGCTTCGCAAACTTGCATAAGAGCGGAGGCTGTACTGTGCCAAGGATCGTTTTGCTCAAGAGGCTCAATAGAGATTATCCGCATCACCTACTCTGCTGCGGCTGCCTTCGACTCCACCGCTTCCCGTGTGATGACCCCAGCTGGGACAAATCGATCACCCGCCGCTCTCTCTCCAGGCTCCTGAAGTTAGGATTAGATACTGTCGAGGCGGCCGCGTTCTGTCCAGATCCAGAGGGCCATATTCTAATTTGGCCAAAAACGCTGATTCCTCACCGTGCTCTTACAGCATGGCTACACACAATGAAGCGAGGGACCCACTACACTTTCAAATTCATCGAACCAAACGAGCTCACCTGCCAGTCAGGCAACTGGCGTATGTCGAACAAGATAACGGGCATCTTCGTCATTCGTCAGCTCTTCCTCTGCACGGAACTACTTTTGCAGCAGCAACGCCCAACCCGTGGAAGCGAGACCAACCGACTAGATCCCGCGGCATTTCCTCCATTGGACCTGACCGAGACTCATTTGCCCATGCCCTGTCCACATCGGAGGTTCAGCAAGGAAGGGATACAAGAAATGGTCTCTGGACGGCTACCCCGATACGGCTGGCAGCACTGGAGTGGGACGCAGGAGCTGCCCTGGCAATGCGAGTATTGTCCTACAGAGGTTCAGATCATGACTTGCAGGTATGAAGATGGCCGGGTGGAGGTGCTTTTCTTGTGTTACAGGATGCTGGGTACAGGACGGTCTGCGAATGAAATCGAGTGGATCAGCCAACGCCGAGTTCCAAGGGGCCACCTCAGACCATATCTAGTCCGACCTCAGGGCATCGCCAAATTGTTATTCATCACAGGAGGCAGAATGCCAGGCATTTGATGGCTGGTTACAGACAGACCCGCACTCACGGTTACACTTGTCTGACCATGTCTACACCTCCGACCGTCGATCCCGCTCACTATTGTCTGACCTCCCCTGTGTAGATATGGAAGTGGTTATCCCAAAAGGTGCAACAGACTTCTGATGCGTGAACATCTGCAAAAGGTTGGGCTGTATCGCACGTGTACAAGATGTCTCTGCAGTTGAATACGACAACCAACTTGCTGCTCATGACGTAGATGTCGTCCCTTGAATAGCTTCGCAGAGACTCGTAATACACTTCCGCCTCTACCACGATAGCCGAATTCTTTCCCCATGGACTGTTTGCCACTGAAGGACCCATAGCTGGACCTATAACCCGAGAACATAGTTTGCGAATCGGAAATATCGTCCTTCACCAATATCCCTACAGTCTCTTCAATATGCAAGAGTTGCAACCCCTACGCATCAACGTCACGCAGCTCCCTTGCAGCCTCTGTTCGAATTCTACATTAGCTCTGCGGAGAAACATCTGCGTGGAGGGCTTACCAAGGTATGTCTCCCCGATACTCAGTAGAGGAATGAGTATCAGAAACAGAGGTACCAACTGTCCGAAGCCCCATTCGTTCTCACTGCCTTGCATGTCCCACCAATATCGGGCATAAATTCGGTCGCTCCAGAGACCGTAGTTACCGTATACGAACCAGAATGTTTGCACCACGAGTATACTCCATGCATCTGTTGTGATAATGTAGACTATACGGCGAACAATACAAGACAACTGCATTGAGTGATTGCGGAAGAACTCGTGCAAACGCTGCTTGAGCTCCGCTCGCGACGTACAAGGCTGAGGTTTAGAGCCTCCTGATATTGCACCAGAACCGGTGGGAAGGCAGAATCTACGGAGAAATTGTCCAGGAGCCGCTGAGAATAAAGGCACAACGCCTCTGATGTATCCATAGAGGAGCAGAATTGCCCAAGAAATCATATAACCCGCTGCAGGGCCACCGACCTGGCTGGGGTCGCTGTTAACCTGATTCGCCAGACATTGCAGCCGGCATGGGAAGCTGTTAAACCACTCCCGGTGTCCGCTGTATATGTTGCCGACAAAGAGCAAGACAAAGTTGATGCACATGCCGACAGCCCTCCAGTCACGCACCCTCGGATTCTCAAGCATATATTCTCTAACATACCCAATGGTGAGCAGGTGAGTATTGGATGACATCCATGCTAAGTCCAGAACGAGCTCGAAGTGATAGACCGATATCGAGCGATACTGGATCCAGCCGGCACAAAGCACCGCGACTCCAGTTACAAGTTGCTGATCGCTGAGAGTAAGCATTGTGCGTTGAAACACGATCTGACGAATCTTCCGACTCCTCCGACTCCCTTCGTTGTCCAGGTAGAGACGCGGTCTGCGGAGGTATCCATACCCCGGTAGCGCTCTGCCTCTCGACGGTGGTGTCTTGGTTCCAATGCACTCGAGCGCTTCATCGAGTGTTCCTAAGATTGCAATGGCCCAGGCGAGGCCAGCAGTGACAACAAAGGCAACTGATACCTGGGTCAGATGTCAGTCGGGTTTCTCTGGCACAAGGCCAAAGGCGCTGAAAAGGACTGCCTACTCCTATACCGCCGATATCGCTATCTGCTACTATGGAGGCAGTAGTGCAATTCGTACAGTCCAGACTATCGTCAATGGGAGCCATCTCGAGGATCTTGGGATCAACAAAGCTTCAGTTATAGAAAGAAGATCGTGTCCGGACGCAGGTATCCCGCCGTGAGTCAGGGCAAGGCTGAGGCTGATAGGCAAGCTACTTTCAGGAGGGCGGTGGCGCAGCCATCAATCCACTACACAGCCTCAAAGTTTGTACAGGGCTGTCCACCAGCGGCCCATTGGTCAGTCTGCCCGTCGGTTGCCCAATTACGACGTGGCAGCAAACAGTAATGAAAACCTACTGCCTGACTATGGAGTTCATTTCCTCTAGGAAGCCTCATCCACGTACGAGTTGGTGCTCCATTTGAAGGCGGTGGAGTGACAATTCGCAGTCACTTTCAACGGCAAGAAATGCACGTTTATTGGCTCTTAATAGGACTGAAATTTCCAGTAGAGTATGGGCGCAATGATCGTCCAGTAGGTACGTTGATTGAAATATAATCATACCTTATCGTTATTTGTTACATAAAAGCTTGCTAGATTCTTCCATAAAATTACCCCCAGGATTCCAGATGCACCATAATACCAAAAAAGAACTCCAAAGAAGACCGAGCACTATAAGATTCCATTTGATACCAAGACTGAAACTCCATAACCTACCGCTCACGACTCGCCCACATTGATTGGGTCCGCTCATAAACATCCCTTAGCAAGGGTAACGGGAATTGCGTGACGGTTTCCAGAGCTTTCCCTCCGAGGATCTTGAACGCCTGCCTCCATTCCCGTTGCACATTTCATTCATCCTATGAACATCCTCGTTCCAGAAATCGAGCAGTAAATTCTCGAACCGAGGATGAAACAGACTGCCCTTCGCTTCCCTCGCAGAAGCCTTGAAAGACGCCTCGAGCGTAGCCATCTCCCAGTGCTCGCGAGCGACGCGCCGCTCATTTTCTAACTCCCGTTGGAGGCGGATCTTCTCTTTGACGACTTTCTTCCAGAGGCGGCGTCGGATGGCGCCTCGCTGATAATGCTTGGTGATTGTGGAGTAGTCGGCGTCGAGATCTTGCAGGTGGTCTGTTAGGGCCGACATTTTGGCTTCCCAGTGTCGAGGGTCTTTCATGACAGCGCCGCCCTCGAAGGTTTTGAGCAGCTGTTGGCCGGTCATGCGCAGGTCGTGGAGCGTTTCGAGCGCCTCTTCTTGAGGATTGCCGTTAACGTCGGCATGAAAATGACGGCGCGCATCGCGGCGCAACATAGAGCTGGTTGTTCCCATGACTGGGTGATTACTTGAAGTCTTGTAAATATGGTGAAATCTGTGGTGGTGATCTGGCAGACTCAACGATCGAGAACCGGGATGGTCAAAGAAAGCTTTATCTGAAAGAAACAAGCAACTGCAACTCTTTCAACAAGGGACCTATTGAAGAAAAAAAAGAAAACATGGAAAACAAAGAATCTCATCCTCCTTTTAAATGCTTCCAACGCGTCCGGAAAACACATTGTCGATTTGGGCTTAGTATCGAAGAGCGTTCGACTAAGCAAAGTTGAGGTGTAGCATACCATCAAGGTGAGCGACGCAGGCCCAAGAAGTGGTATAGGGGCCATTATTTTTAGACTACACCACATCCGGACCAGATCAGATAAATCATCTGAACTTGCAGTGGACATCAGGAGCGCCCTGTCTCCCTATCAATAATTTGGAAAATATAGCGGCGCAAATATTTCTGGGTTTGCGAACACGGACTCGAGTCTCCAAAAGTGGTGATACGGGAGCATAGAATTTCTTCTCTGCAAAGTCAGTGCAAGAAAGAGTTCTGCCGAGACATCAGATGCTGGACGAAGCTTTGCCCAGATGCATATCCACAGCGCATGCGGAAAGGGTGTAAAAGTGTCCATTGTAAAGAAGAATGAGGAAGGAGGAAACAAACTGGTTTGGAGCGGAGTTGATCTTGGTGGAGAGGCAGCACAGAAGGTAAATTTGATGACTATAAGCCATTTGGAGAGAAGATGAACTGGTCCCAGGCGGTCAGTAGAAGAAAATTGCTTTGGGATCTGCCGAAGGCTCAGAAGTCGACATCCTATAGGCTCTGACAATATATTGAGGAACCACTGTTGCAGCGAAGGGCAGAAGCCTTTCACAGAAATAATGGCTTCGAGAATGATGGGCACGATTCAAAATAAGGTTCCTTAGAAATTGGCGAAACTGGTCGTGTGCAGTCGGTATATTGAAGTTCAAACATTCATTCACAGATGATGCAAATCATCATCAATTGTAAGAGAGCCTTACAGAGGGGCATTGACGCCACCCGATCACCGCAATGCATGTCTTTTCGAAGTATTCACGGCAGATCAGCTAAGCAAGTGATCACAGTGACATATAATACAAGCGCAAATTGAATCAAGCCATGTTTGCTAAGTTGTGTAAAGGTAATCTCCTGGTGTAGGCGAGTAGCAAACAATATCTTGTAAAAAGGCGTTCCCTGCCCATGTCTCCTATTGACTACCCACAAAACTTTGTTCAATATCGCTGGCTCCGCCGTGCATCTACATTATATATATATATATATATATATATATATATATATATATATATCATATATAATCCTCCCCCGTGGCTGGGATAGCTTCAGCATACCGTCTCACTATAATCTTCTGCTTTTCTAACATAACACCAACACGATAAACCTGATAGTTGCTGTGTAGCCGAATTTGGCATCGTGCATTAGCGCCTGCATGTAAATGAAGATGGTTGTATGGCTATTGGATCAGCTAGATGGTCACCTGAGCCGCAGCTGAGTTCGCTGCCTGATCATGCACCGCCACCGGCTGAGGACCTCACTTCATCCAGTGCCGGTGCTCTTGCCTCTGCGATTCAGACAGAAGATATCTAAGTTAAGACTTACAATATGGTCCTTGATCCATTAACAGCTTTAGGCCTGGCATGCAATATCCTTCAATGCATCGATTTCGGATGCAAGCTGGTATCTCAATCGCGGGAACTCTATCAATCACCAGCCAACGCCTTGTCACGGAATCTTGATCGACAGCTTTTATTGGAGGATTTCGCCAAATTTTGCACGGATCTGAGGCATTCGTCACTCGACTCGAGTGCTGAGCGACCTTCGCAGGCTGAGCAGGAACTTGGAAAATTAGCATTGGAGTGCTCCCAGGTCACGGATAAGCTCCTGGCTACTCTTCGTGCGTTGGAGGTGAAAGATCCATATCGGAAATGGGAGAGTACCCGGCAAGCCCTGAGAAGCATGATGAAGGAAAAGGAGATACAGGAATTGCAGAAACATCTCAATACAATGAGGGGACAAGTCAATGAGCGGCTCCTGCTCATATTAAAGTGAGTCAAAGCTATCTTCATAGTATGCTTTAAACTGATGAACACAATAGAGATAAACAGTCCATCGTCATGTCCAAGTTGAATGCTATTTCCTCACGGCATGCGCGTATGGAGATCAACAGCGACGACGAATTAATCGAGATCCGTCAAAGCATCACTAAAACAGTCGATAAGTCCAATACGGTAGCTAGCCAGACGTCAGAGCTGTTTAGGCTTGTCACGGAGGCACGTAGAATTGATGCAGAGCAAGCAATACTGGGTTCTTTGCAGTTTAAATCTATGCGGGCGAGGCAGTCCACGATTGTGGACGCCCACAGGGACACGTTCAAGTGGATTTTTGATGATGCCGAAACCCGTCCGTATCCAGAGGTAAAGTTCCATGAATGGCTTAGAGATGGAGATGGCCTATACTGGATCACGGGGAAGGCTGGCTCAGGGAAATCAACGCTGATGAAATACATCTTCGAAAATGAGTGCACTAAGGCTGCCTTGGGAACATGGGGCGGGGGTAAACGCATCATCTTGGCGGGACACTTTTTTTGGTGTGCTGGAACAGACATGCAGAAATCTCAAGAAGGGTTACTGCGATCCATGCTGTACGGCATCCTCAGGCAATGCCCAGGATTCATACCTGTTGTAGCTGCCTCTAGGTGGATGGAACACGACTCGAGGCCTAGAGAGACCTGGACTCGCAGGGAACTCATGGAAGCACTATCCAAGCTCCAATCGCTGCAAGAATTTGCTTTCCCTGCCAAGTTGTGCATTTTCGTGGACGGCCTGGACGAATACCAATCAGAAGATGGCCATCGTGATATTGTGGAGTTGCTCAAAGGGTATGGCAAATCCCCAAACGTCAAGTTCTGTGTTTCGAGCCGACCGTGGAATGTCTTCTGTGAAGCATTCGGTCAGAACAGTGACCGGTCATTGATGCTACAGTATTATACCCAACAGGACATTGAACGTTACGTCCGCGGCATTTTGGAAAAGGATGCTTGTTTTATGCAGATGGCAAATAAGGAAGCACGATGTCACCAACTCGTTCAGGAAATTGTACAAAAGGCTCAAGGTGTCTTCCTTTGGGTATTTATGGTTGTGCGATCTCTCAGAGACGGACTCTCAAATGCTGATACGATTCATACCCTACAACAGCGACTACGCATACTACCAGACAACCTGGAGGACTTTTTTGCTTTAATTCTGAGTCGCATCCCGAGGGTGTATCGTCCGTATACTGCTCGTGTTCTGAAGATGTGCCTGGCGGCCACTGAGCCAATCTCATTGATGACCCTTGCATTTCTTGATGATGAGGGAGATCAACCAAACACTGGAAATGATATAGAGTGGCGGGAGGAATCTGAGATAGAAGAGACCAGCGTGCAGATGAGGAAGCGTGTCAACGCACGGTGCAAAGATCTTTTGGAAGTCACGGTGGATAAGGATAAGGCTAAAAATACTCTTTCCAAGTACTCGGTTGAGTTCATTCACCGAACTGTACGAGATTTCCTCCTCGGAACAGATATACAGAGCACTATCAACACCTGGATTTCAGAGCCTTTCAACTCCGATATCGGTCTTAGTAGGCTATTTCTACTGCAGTCCAGATCCATACCATCCCAACACGATTACACGGAACGGCAGATAGGGGACTACTTGTTGAATTCCATCCATGGTTTCTTGTATCACTGCCACCAAGACGAGTCGAGAATGGGCAATGCGGATTACACTCTTCTGGACGAGATGGATTCCTATATGAGACAGTGGGACAAAGTACTGCCTGCAGATATATTCAAAGTCACAGTGAAAACACTGTGCATGAGACAGGGGAAAATCAGGTTACTGCCGCTTGCATTGCAGTACGGTTTGAAGCAGTTCGTCTCGAGAGAGCTAGATCATGGCATCCCCTCGAAGAAAGATTTTGATGGACGACCATTATTGGATTTCGCTCTGAGGCCTCCTCGAATGATTTCCCGCTCAGGAGAATGGTTATTCACATTTTCGTGTGAGCCGTATCCGGAAATGGATCTGGATGTGCTTAACATTCTCCTCGCTAATGGAGCAGACCCGAACGAACACTTGCCGGATGAAAACTGCACTGTATGGGAAGCGTTCCTACGCTATATGAAATTGTATACCCCACTAAGAAGTGAAGGAACTTCAAAGTTGTGGGCCGGAGCAATTGAGCGTCTTATCGATCACGGTGCCAAGACCCCGTCGAAAATTCAAGTGCAGAGACGTTATAGGAGTGAATATAACATTTCCACCCCTGAAGATATCATAAAGGATGTTTGTCTAGGTACTGATGCTACACGCCTAATAAGGAAATTATCAGAACAGAGAGATCAAAGTCACGGGATTGTTGGGTGGTTAAAGCTCAGGCTGTTAACACCTAGGAAAGTAGGTTTGGACAATTGGGACTGAAAATCTTATACTTTGTTTTGAGTTTCAGGGAAAGCAACTCTTCACAGTGATGTGATGCAATCGGGATGAGCCAAGCCATGTTTGTCACCATCTACCCAGACCTTGTTGTGTATACACATCTTTCATAAGCTTGGACAGTCTCAGTAGATCCGTTCGCTCTCCGGACGTTGCTGGCTCTGGTAGCATTGCGGCTTATTTGGTGAATGAGATCTCATTGCTAGTGCCTACTGAGCTAACCTCACATACTTGCACTTGGAATTGCCAAGAACAATGTTTAAGATGAAACAGGAGGCTCACACCGAACAAAATTGTCGACAGAGAATGATAATTTCTCGAAGAATTTGACGAGAAGTTCTGGGCATTCGCTCCTGTGATTGATTGGGAGCAACAGGGAAAATGAGATCACCAGTATTCTATTCTAGAGTCTAGCTGCTGAACTGTTTGAGCGCTTTGTATACACGGGGCGGTGAAATCAAGCAATGACAATATCTTACAATTTCAGTCAGATGGAAATAAGCTCACGGAGCAGCCACTACCTATAACTCCACCTCATTCGCTTCATACACTTCGGTGCCCAGAGGTCCGGATCATCCAGCAAGTTCCCCCACCCAGGAGGTCCTCCGCCTCCACCATGCCCTCGCCCAGGCGGATAGCTGCCAGGACCATCTCCGGTTCCAGGTCCATATCCCGGCCCACCATCACCAGGCCTTTCCCTGCCCGGAGGCCCGCCGTGCCCTTCACCAGGCGGTTCACGATCCCTCCCATACCCGTCACGTCCTCTGTTTGGCGGCCGTCCGCGACCAACCCGGTTGAAGTTCAGCGGCCACATGGGGATGAAACACTCCTCGTCCCACGCGCAGACTTGTTCGCAGCGGACCCAGTTCCCAGCCCAGCCCAGCCAGGCCATGAGTTCCTCGACGCTGTATCTCCACTCCCGAGTTTCGTTCCTGATGGCTTGCAAGTTGGGTTCAGGAACGGGAAGAGAGACAGAAGTCAACTGGGTTGGTTCCATAGTGTTGAAGTTGCCCAGCCAGAGCCGCTCGGTGCCAAGGCCTATGGAGATGGTGATGGCGCAGATGCCGGCAAGCGTCTGCTCAAAGGCGGCTTTGAGGACGGACTCTTCGGCGTTAAGAGGGAGGTCATCAAATAGGCTTGTGTAAAGCCCGCTGCATCTGTGGACTGTTGACTGACCGAGGGGTGAGGAGAGATTGTAAAGCTCTGCCAATTTCGTATCGAGGTCCGGCTTCGAGGTATGTGCAGGCATAGCAGGGACGGGGTATCGAAAATAAGGCAGCAGGAACGCGTGCGTTTCTTCTCGAAGGTTCCTCAGCTGCTCCTTGAGCGCGGTTGCATTGCTGCCTGAGGCTGCGGCTTCGGCATCGCTAAGGGCTGATTTGAGCTTCAGTAGCCGATGAGCATAGCGCTGTACAATCTCGTCTGCTAGCGCAGGCCAGTCCACGCCGCTGCATGGTTGATTCGGGTTGGAAGTACCATTACCCCATCCGAGCTGCATGATGGCATTCTCGGTACGGATACGCATTTCTGTTGCATCATGCTTGCTCACATCACTGAGCGTATGCTGTCTCCTCCTGCGCGTCAGCTCATCCAATGCCTTCGTCCTATTGCGGCCTTGCAGCACTCCACTACCCTTCCAGAGACCACTCTTAGTCAAGTTCAGCTTTCCCAAGTCATCGTCTTTCCTGGCCTGGGCGGCACTCTCAAATACTTCGTCGTAGAAACTATTGAAGTAACAGCTATGCAACTTCACTCTCTTCTCGCCCGCTCGTGCGGATCGTAGACCAGAAGACCCGTAGTGCCACGTAGCGCTGACGAACCATTCCCACATTCCTGCAGCAAGAAAAGGTTCGTACTGACGGCTTTGCCAACCATCAGGTGGCATGTTGGGCCCGTAAGGGGGTGCGGTCTCATTCGACTCAAGAACGGATGGGAGGGACGGCGAGCGTGCCGCACCCAGTTCGGAGGATTGAGGTAAGACGTCCAGAATCCCTTCATCCCTGTCCTCTACTGAGGAGTTGCTGCTACTGTTCGCCTTCTCCAACAAAGGCACAGTGACATTCAATTTCTCCACAAGTTTCAGAGTTGGACTTTCAAAATCACACCAGATCATCTCGAACCCTGCATTCATCCGCACGAAGCCTTCCACACCCCAGCCCCTGCCGCCCAGACCTTTTTCTCTGACCCACTTGCACAGTCCTTCTGCACGGTCATATTCGCCGAATAGACGTCTCCAGGAGTTCTGAGGGCTGCCGCTCGTGTTGCCGTAGACGAACAGCATCTGCGTATCGAGCTGCCCGGTGCCCATGAGCGTTGCAGATTCGCCGTCGAAATAGAGACATTTCGCGGGGCGCGTGGTGCTGTAGGTCAGCATGAACGACGAGCGGCTGGAGCCGGTTATGCCATACGACATCTCACTGGAAATACGTATTAGCACTGCTTCCCATACAGACAGATCGCAGGGTCAAGAAGCTTACATATCGAATGCCAGCCATTCCGGGCTCGGCGGTGAATCCTCATCAAAGCGACCATGGTATAGAAATGTATATGGCGGTATTTCGCAAGGGACGATGGAATGGCCATTTGGAAAGAATGTGTTGGGCCACTGCTGCAGAAGTCCGTGGACTGACGAAAACAGGTGCGGTGCAGAGGAAGAAAAGTTCAAGCCATGACTAGGTGACGTCGACAGGGATTCTGACACCAAGTCTATCAGGGGTATTTGCCGGCTTTCAGCAGAAACACAGATCTCGTCGCCCAATAGTGGCCAAAGGAGAAACAACAGTAAGGGAGACATAAGGCTAGGAAGCCTTCTGAAGGATATCATGGTAGCGACCTTAACAAAGTAATGCTATCGAGAGATCATATTGTCCATATCAACACTTCGCAACAAATGCAGCTTACCCAAAAATGCCATATCTAGGATATCATGCATGATGGAGGACGTTATCGCTCGCAGTTCAGATATACTTTCGAGACGCGTCATAGGCTTCCGAAAGGAGGTTCAGCAGAAGTGTGCCGCTGTGGTGACCGTAGTCGTTCATCGGGGACCTCTTTTTTCACTACCAACATCACCTGTAAACAAGTTACCCTCCGAATGGTCAGTTGAGTTGGTATTCCATGGTGTCTGGAGTCTCGTGGCAGCAAGATGAAAACGACCGACGTACCTGCTGAATAGTATCCAAGTTCTTTTGGCTGGACGTTGCGGGGCGAAGTTGTCAGTAATCACCGTGACTTCGCATCTAAGCTTTGCTAAGCATTCGCCAACCACTGCTGGCGGTACGCCCGAGGGGAACACACAGCATGGTCTCCGCATGGAATCTTCCTTGATATTTCATTAATGCATACTTTTACCATCATTGACTGCTGCAATAATTATGGATTCCATCAGTTCGGGTCATCGGCGCTCCACCTCGTGCAGAACGAAGAGCCGGCATCATACCGAAAAATGCCGCGGGAAGCTAAAGTGCCGAGACCCGAGATATCTCTTCGCGGCCAAATAGACGCGCTCCGCACAGCAATTGCATTTTCACCATCTATCCCACGCACAGCGAGGCTTAGGATGGCATTTGACGATGGCGTCGCCTCAAGATCGTAATAGGGACATAGAAGTGAAAGAAGAGCTAGAGGCGCAAGGGCCGGGGCAACCTATCCCTACGGAGAAGGATCCGGTGGTTAATGAGGAGGCTGATGATGGCACGCGACAGCCCACTTCCACGGAAGAGAAGGAGATATCAGCGGCACAAGGGGATCCAAATCTTGTAATGGCTTCCTAACACATTTACAAGCCCAACCCAGCTAACTGAAGTCTTATCAGGTGACGTGGGACGGTCCATCGGACCCATTAAATCCGCGCAACTGGCCCATTCGGCAGAAATGGAGCTGTACAATTCTTGTCTCCATATTCGCTTTCCTTACCCCCATTTCCTCGTCCATGGTTGCCCCTGCTCTGCCGGCAATCGATGCAAGCCTGCACACCACATCTGCGGTCCTCAGCAATCTGACCGTCTCGGCCTTCGTGCTGGGTTATGCGTTCGGCCCGCTACTGTTCGGGCCGCTGTCCGAGGTCTATGGCCGAGTTCCTATACTGCAGATTGCGAATCTGGTGTACCTGGTCTTTAACATAGCCTGCGCGGTGGCGCAAACAGAGGCGCAAATGCTGGTGTTCAGGTTCCTGAGTGGATTCGGAGGGGCTGCGCCTTTGGCACTCGGAAATGGTGTACTTGGTGATTGCTGGAGCCCGGCCGACCGCGCAAAGTCTGTGGCTATATATACGCTTGCACCATTACTTGGCCCGGCCATTGGTCCTATCATGGGTGGTTTCGTTGCTGAGAATACGAGCTGGCGCTGGGTCTTTTGGGCCACTTCCATCGCTGATGGAGCCGTCCAGGTCATTGGATTCGTGTGGCTGCGCGAATCCTGGGCACCGAAGATTCTACGGCAGAAATGCGCTCGGTTGCGGAAAGAAACTGGCAACAGTGCCCTCCACACCGTGCATGATGGTACAAAGATCCTGGACCATCTGAGGAAAGCGCTCGTGCGGCCTTTCCGCCTCCTCCTTACACAGCCCATCGTCCAAGTCCTCGCCACCTACATGGCATACCTCTTCGGCATCACGTATCTCATGCTGACGAACTACCCACGTCTCTGGTCCGACGTCTACCACGAATCCGTCGGCATCGGGGGCTTGAACTACATCTCCCTCGGTCTAGGCCTCTGTTTCGGCACGCAGATCACCGCCCGCGCAAACACCCTGCTCTACAGACACTACACCTCCAACGGCCTCAAGCCAGGTGCACCATGGATGCGCCTGCCGATGCTCTTCCCAGGCGCGCTGCTCTCGCCCATCGGCCTTCTTATCTACGGCTGGTCCGCGCGCTTCCACACGCACTGGTTCGTGCCGAACCTCGGCGCGTTCCTCTTCATCGCCGGCGCTGTGACGAATTTCGGCTGTATCAGGCTGTACCTGGTGGATGCGTACTCGACCTTCGCGGCCAGCGCGATTGCAGCCGGGTTCTTCCTCCGCAGTTTGGCGGCGTTTGGGTTCCCGTTGTTTGCGCCTAGTATGTATGCGAGCCTTGGTTACGGCTGGGGCAATACGGTGCTGGCGCTGGTGGCGGTTGTTATTGGGTGGCCGGCGCCGGTGCTTTTGTGGTATTATGGTGAGAAGTTGAGGGGGATGAGCAAGTATGCGGCGGGCGGGGATTGAAGAAGGACTGCTTCGAAGAATGGAAATTATGGAGCGGCATGGACAGCTGCATACAATGAGTGCAAGTCATGAATTGATGATATGAACACTCGAACTATATTAAACAGTTACCTGACACTACATCCGCGCAGCAGAACCCCAATCCATAAAGTCATTCCTGAGCCCGTTCGAAGCACCCAAAGCCGCCCAGTCGAGTCCACTCATATCATCAAACGCAGTCATATCATTTCCTCCCAACTGGAACCGCGTGATATGGTCTTCAGCCACATTGCTTTCCGACGTACTCGCCAACCTCGCACCATAAAGCCCTTCCATGTCGAACTCATCCTCGGCTCCAATAGACAGCGGTTCTCCCGTGATATCGTTGATCATATGCGTAAGTCCCACCATCTCATTCCCAACAAACTCCTGGCTCAACGTATCCAGAGCAGACCGCGTCTCGCCATCGACTCGACCCACCGTCGCCCGCGGCTCATGGTTGCCATCGGCCAGAATATCGAAAACAGATTTCTTCACTCGTTCAAACGCGTTCCGGTATTTCTGTGCTGCCGGCCACCGCTCGGTCATGACGTAGAGCATTATGCTGCAGTCGGTGACGGCGTTGCGCGCCCGCATGGTGGAGACTTCTTGCGGCGCGTGCCACATGCAGTAGATCAAGGTCAGTCCGGCGAGAAAGAGTGATTGTGTCGCCACTGGGGAGTAGCAGAATGAGATGGACCGGTCGTGGAGGGCTTTGTAGGACTCGCATACCCCTGCGCAAGCTGCCGCGCAGAGCTTCAGGTAGGACATGTTAACGACCGCTTCTGATAGCTGAGGGAAGAGCAGCAACCGAACGCATGTGTAATATTGAATCCACTGGGAATCATTAGTGATCTGTGGAGCTAGATGGTGCAGGCACATACGTATGAATCCGTCAGGTGGAGACGAGCGTAAGAATCCGAAACTGCTCGGAACGGGACACTGTCATCCAGGTTCCTGTCCGGAGCGTTCTTTCTCCATTCAGAAAGCTGAGTCAAGAACCCATCGACAATATCATGCGACGCATTCACGTTCTTGTCTACACGGTAGATGTTGTGTTGTATATCTGACTTGATCCTCTTCATTCTCAAGGTATGGATAAAGAATGTGAGACTGGTCGGGGGGTTTGCAGGTATATTTGGTTCTTGACTGATGGCTTTTCGAAAGTCTTCTAAAGTCACGCTTTCTTCGTCTACATCCAAGGGAAGCTATATCTGTCAGTCTCTGGGTCAAAAACACGTTTGCTGTCACCTACTGGAACGTCGATATCATGGTCAGAGATGGATGGTGGCCTTCCGGAGGCAAGGGTTACATCTCGATCCAGGTAATAGCAGGTCCGGAATAGACGTTTGTCAAGCTCAGGTCCTAGACCGAATCTTATGTTCCCACTCTTCCTATGTAGTCCGAGAGAAATACAAAGTTTGATGGCCAGACCAATCATCGTCCTGTTTACACCATGCGTCAATATCACCTGGTTCAGCAAGTTCAAGCTTTCGGACTTACCATGGTCCGGGCTGTCTCGGTGCTCGAAGACAGTACATTGTTGCCAGGGCAAGATATATGATGGACCGTCGATCGATATATTGGATAATGATATCCCTATTCTCCATAGCCGCTTCATAAAACTCGTCCGAGGGGTAGTTCCCGCTTTTGCCAGCCTGATACAAAATTAGCCATGCGTGTAATTGAGACCAGCAGGTTATAACGTACAAATTCCAGCGACCGTCCTCCTATGGCATATACAAGACGAAGAACGCATACTTCAAACGGGTCTTCGAGGCTCTTTCGCCTAGCGTGCATATGATCTCTGAGCTTTGCGGAATGTATGACAGGGTACTGGATGGAGACATGTTGCATATACGCATCGAACAGCGTCTCCGTCACTGGATCAGCGAAGCTAGAAATATCAGGTGTCTTCGAGACGTAGGATTCAGGGCTTGTGCTTGACCCCGAGTCACGATAGGAATCCGCCACGCCATCGGCGTCAGATAACGGGGCGTGACGTTCGCTCTGCAGTACAGACCCAAGAAGCCGGCCCAGAGTGAGATTCGAGGTTCCTCCTATATAATACCCGCAGGCATTCAAAGAGAGGTCTCGGATAGCGCTGGATAGTGAATCAACCGCTTCTTCGCGCGGCCGAAGCCGTTCCCAGTGGCCATCCGCTACACTGACCTTGCCGCCGTAGGACAGGTTGCTTTCCAGTTCTGCGACTCGTTCTTCCAGGGCTTTGACGTAGAGTTTCTGCTCCCCGGGCTTGACGATCTTGGGGATGACGTACTGACATTCCGAATCGGTCTTTAGGCAGGATGAACAAGCAGGATGCATACCATCACACTGCAATACGCATTAGCTACTTGACTCGTTGGATTGCCACTCGGGTGCTAGACCTTTTGTTTCCGGTTCTTGCATCTTTGGCATGCGAGTGACACCCTGGGTCTCTTTGAAGGCCGGGCAGACTCCGTCTCCGGAGACGCCAGCGGTTCCTGCTGGAAATCATTCAATTCTGCCATGGTTCTACTTCGCCACTTGGTTATTGTCACTCTCACAATCACAGAGCAATATCATGGAGCTGGGGAGAGACGAAGTTACGATCTCCAGGGAAAGGAGGGGCGATAAGGGCGGTCGTGATAACCATCGCCACTACTCGCAAACTAGCCCCTTTAGTGTTCTGTTATCAGTTGTGGCTTAATATCCTCCACCTCAACTCGGTGTCTGTCATGAATGCATGTTGTGCTGGATGCTATAGTGGTATTGATATATTCACAGGATGGCGATGGAGGATAAATATTCTCCGCACATATACATTTGTGAGAAAGCTAGAATCTGCTTCATCATTGATCCCTTCACAGATGCCTTTCGCTCCGCTTCAACAATGTACACAGCCATAACATTCGCCATCTTGGATCCCTGGCCGACCAGCAAGCCTACTTTATAAATTACGTTCAGTAGTATGATCCCCGTTGATAGCACTACGCTTCGGAAAGGATTGTGCACAGCTGCTCCACGCGTTCACCTCTGTAGAACGGGAGCTTCTTGCCCGCTCGGCGGTTCGGCTGACAACGCCCCTTATTGTTAATCTACCAGCATTTGACTTTCGCTAGCACCCTCTTCTTCCTCTGGCCCCTTCCGAAACCCGCGTCCTTCGGCTCGCGCCTTCCGATACTTGCACAACTTCTGCAATAGCAACCCGATGGCGGGCCAGAGCTCCAAGCTACCCCACAGCCGGGCCTCTGTAGCTTGCAGGAGGGGTAAGGATTCTGAGAGCTTCCGAAAGCATGGCTACAGCTCCGCTGCTGGTGGGGGACTGCTCGGACTTGCTAGCTGTGTTCACCGCAAAAGGCACTATATATACTGTGCACACCAATAACTCGAAACCTTCCTGATATTGCCATTCTTGGAGAACCTACTTTTGAGAGCTTAATTTATTCATCATGGCACCCAAGAAACAGATCCAGCTTAATTTCCTAGAGACAGCCGCAACCGGTGGGAACAGTTTTATTGGCCAGTGGAAGTAGGTTCACCTCATGATCTTCGTACTCGATTGGAAAACTCGTTACTAACTTGTGTACAGGAGAGGGCCTCACGATGGATCCCGTCTCAAGGATCGCCTTGACTATTACATCTGGCTGGCCAAGATTGCCGAAAAGGGCAAAATAACATCTGTTTTCTTCGCCGACTCATACGGCGTGAACGACATCTATGGCGGGAACACAGACGCGACTTACAGGGGAGGTTGCCAGGTGGCCCAGCTGGACCCATTGGTCATCATCTCCGCTATGGCCGCCGTTACGAAGTCCGTCGGCTTTGCGGTCAGTGCCAACGCGGTCTATCTGAACCCTTATATCATGGCTCGCACATTCTCGACGCTCGATCACCTTACCGTGGGCCGAATAGGGTGGAATGTGGTTACGGGATATACAAATGCCTCCGCGAAGGCGATGGGCTTTGATCATATCATGCCTCATGCGCAGCGCTATGAGAAGGCCGAAGAGTTCACCGATCTGACATACAGGTAAGACTCTCACCGGGTTTACTTCTGCTCATGACTGACGAGATGCGCCCTAGACTGTGGGAAGGAAGCTGGGAAGACGACGCTCAAGCCTGGGATGTTGAGCGCGACATCGCATATGACCCGGAGAAAATCCACCGCGTCGAGTTCGAGGGGAAATTCCACCGCCTCTCGGCCACACAGCAGACGCATCCTTCTCCACAACGCGTGCCCGTCATCTTTCAAGCCGGCTCCTCCAAAGCCGGGATCGCCTTCGCCGGCGCGCATGCCGAAGGCCTGTACTGCGGCAGCATGGTGCCCGAGCACACGGCCAAGTATGTCAAGAACATCCGCGAGTCCGCCAAAGCCGCGGGGCGCGATCCGTACGCAGTCAAGGCCTTCGCCGGCCTGGCTACCTTCCTGGCGCCGACACTGGAAGAGGCCCAGGCCAAGTACGATGAAGCTGCGAAGAACGTGTCTCCCATTGCGGGCCTGGCCAAGTTCAGCGGGTATACCAACGTCGATATGAGCAAATACCCGCTCGATGAGCCGTTTGATTTCAAGGGCGATCATGCCGATAACGCGATTCATGGCATTATCACCAACTTCCAGGCTGGAGACGGAAGTTCCGAGCCTTGGACGCCGCGGAGGCTTGGTTCGAAGATTTCTCTAGGTGGCTTGTACCCCGTCGCGATCGGGACGCCCGAGATGGTCGCAGACTTCATGGAAGACTGGGTCGAGAATACAGATGTTGACGGTAACGCCGACCCCCCACTCCCCCAGAAATGCTACCCTCCCCTAACGATTAAACCAGGCTTCAACATGTACTACTGCTCCAACCCCGGCAGCTACGAGGACGTCGTGGACCTGCTGATCCCGGAACTGCAACGCCGCGGCATCTACTGGACGGACTACCCGGTGCCCGGCGGGACGCTGCGAGAGAACATGCACAAGTTCCCTGGGCATACGAGAGTGGAAGACGACCATCCTGCCGCGAAGTATAGGAGAGAAAGGGATGCGAAGCGGAAGGCTCGGGAGGATGCGAAGAAAGTCCACGTCAATGGGGATGCGAAGGATGTTGTTACTGTTACGACTGAAGCTCTTGATGGGGTTACTGTTGCAGAGAATGATGTAGTTCGATCTCTGCTACTTTCCAAAACACTTCGAGCTCGTCGTGCCCCAGCGGGCTGCCACATGCCCAGCCTTGCTGAATGCAATCTTCGCTGTTTCAGCCCGGCGGCTCGACAGACACGGCGACTCATCCACTCTCTACCAGTCCAAATGTCTACAGTACTTAATACCCGCCCTGAGCGATCCGACGTCCTCAATGGACGAGAACCTCCTCGTAGCGACGATCCTCCTGCGTCACCTCGAGGAGCTAGACGGTAAGCTGCGTTTTGCCTCTCGTCCACCGCTCTGCGTCCACTCGTTGCTGATCTCCCAGAAGTCCCGCTGTCCGGAACAGACGCAGACTTCCACCTCCTCGGCACCAAAGTCTTCATAGACGCACAGCAACTCTCGCCAGCACTCGAAGGCCTGCCACGAGCCGCATTCTGGGTCGCACTCCGGCAAGAGATCTACATGGCCTTTGTCAATCAGCGGCCTGTGCAGGACTGCTTCGACGTGAGCAGTCTCGACCGCAGCTTGACGCCGGCGGATGACTGCACGTGGGCCAATCGCGTCGTCATGCTCTGCGCCGAGGTGCTGCGGTTCTGTTTCGGCGCGAAGAGGGGCGCTGATGTGCATGAGTATACGCGGCTGCTGGAGTATAAGGATGCCTGGATCAGACTTAGGCCGAGGTCGTTCACGCCGACGTATTATCGAGCGCCTGATCCCGCTGCGGCCGAGTTCTTCCCGCAAGCTTGGTCTGCCCCCTCTGCTCGTCTACTACCGTGTTCAGGGATGGGGCTGATAAGATCCATAGGTATTTGACGCCGTGCCATGTTACTGCGGTCCAGCACCTTCTGTTGTCGAAGATCCTGTTGGAGTTGTTTGATCCGCGGCGGCCTAGGATGGGCTTGCATGCCAGGAGTTCTTTCGTTGCAATGGAGGTGAGATCGATGCAGGACCAATAGGAGAATTGGGAAGGTTCATTACTGACCCTTAGCTACACTTAGAACGCAATCCGAGACGCCGTGCGCGAACTATGTGGAATAGCAGCCTCGAATCCGAAAGTGGGTCCTGGCATGGTCTCGGCCAGCATGGGCATCACAACCTGTGAGTGCCTTTCGACCTCCCGCGTGCTCTCCTTCTTGCTTTCTGTTTTCTGGAATGTATGAGCTAACACACCAAACAACAGGTGGTGATCGCTTCGATGTGCCCGCCGAGCAGGAAGCTTTGTACAACATCCTAATAAAGACCGAGACTGAGTATGGCTGGCCCACTGCTGTCACCCGAACACGGCTTAGGGCGGCTTGGGGCTGGGATGGAGATGGTCCAGGGCGCTGTTGACTCAGTTCTCTGTTTGATCTAAAATCAATGAAGATCATATGCAATAATTCGCCATCATCGACCAATAGCAATACTCGACACATTGGTCATCGCACATCCTCTGACCCTCTGTCCGATATATTCACCCCTCCACCCATGGCTCCATGATACCCTCAACCCTCAGCGGTGCCCTCGAAAGCCCCAGAATATCTCAGCACCCTTCTCCACCTAGGGTAATTTTCTAGTCACCAACATCCCGGCACGGACTTGTACATGGACCCCTGCTTACACTTCACTATAGCTTCCCAATACCACTTCTCCGCTCCCTCCCCTCGCTTGCTCCACCGCCGAATCTGTCTTGTGACGCTTGTGGACGTTCGAACCAGCCCTTATGATGGGGGTCTGGTTTGTCCCAGATTATGCCTCGGAGGAGATAATATGTAGCACCGAGGAGGAGGATGAGCACGACGAGGATGTCGTCCCAGGCTGCGTCCTGATAGAGTTTGGCGCAGATGGATAGAGCGTTCCCGGTATTGCTTCCGGACATGGTTGGACTGGCCGATTTGGAGGTTGTAGAGGAGGGATTCATTCCACCTCAATTCCACGTGTATATCTCCCTGCGATTGTTATAACACTACGACCACCCGGTGGTGAGCAAGCTATGTAGGATCGAGCGGACTCCACAGGATGCGGCTGGTCTGCCGCGGAATTAGGCCAGCGACTGCCGGAGCTTGTCAGATTTCTCCTTCAGCGTCTAAACTTCGTGTCATATGAAAGGGGTAGTACGCTAAATTATCACGATCGGCGGGGAAACTGAGGGGTTGGTTGAGTGGTTTCGGATATTCCTTCCTCATTCGCTCCAGAAAAGGAAGGTATCTCCGGCATAAAGTTTGCTGAACGTTGGAGAAATCGGAAGATCAAGAACAGTGCAAACGACGGAACTATCGCCTAGAGATACCTCATTCGGTGCAAATGCGGAGACATTATTGGTGTATGGGTCGGTACGCCCTCAGTGGTTGGGGGGCTGATTCTATGGACTGGCCGAAGCTCTTTATCCATCACGGGTGGCTATGTACATATATTATCAATGGACTCCATAGGTTGCGGATACCACTGCTATATGAGTCCAAAGCAATGCTGCAAGAAGTCCACCACTCCTTACATACCAGACCTTCCACTGAGTCAGAAGGTTCAACATCTCCTAGTCCGCTCATAAATTGGCCGCAAGCCCAAGAAAGTCACGACAAGGCAGACTTTAGAACCAGAAGTCAAAATGCTAGGACCATTATTCCTGGGCGTTGTGGCCCTTTTCCTGTTTTCCTACTTCATTGTCAAACCTCTATACGACTACTTCCGGGACCCAGAAAGCATCCCGTCATCCGTATAGGGCCGAACTCACTATCATACGGCCGTGTCGCCGCGATCAAGGCAAGTCCGAACCGTCTTGACCCCCACCTCTCCTACTCATCCATCCGGCGGGACAGGATATCTACGGCCACGGCACGCCCTGCACCAAGGACATCTTCTACGAAAAGCTCGCAGGCACGCATTTCCACCTGGCAGACGTCATAGACAAGCCCGAACACGCCCGGAAGCGTCGAACTCTAGCGAGCGCTTACGCATTGAAGAACCTAGAAGGCTGGGAGCACAAAGTAGCCGACAAGACAGAGCGACTCATCCGCGCCTTCGACGCCCGCTGCACCTCTCCTCCCGCAGCTGGGGTAGATCGCCCCACCGCTGAAGACCTCACGGTGGACTACCGGGCATGGACGAACTTCTTCACGCTGGACGCCATCGCAGACATCGGGCTGAGCGAGCGGCTGGGCTTCCTCGACGCCGGTGACGACCGCGTCGTGGCGGAAGACGCTGACGGGACGCTGCGCGAGGTCAGGTACCGCGAGTGTCTGCACGCCACGGCGCGGGCGCAGTCTGGTATTGTGTGGGCGTATGATTGGTATCCGCTCCTGGTGAAGTTAAGTAAGCTCGTATCGAAGCGGTATAACCGCGATTGGAAGCTGAATGAAGGATGGAATGGTATTGTTCTGCATCGCGCGACTCAGCGCTTGAGGCGCTATCAGGCAGGGGAGAAATTGGATGATTTCTTCCAGGCTTTGATGGAGGATAAGAGCGGTAATCCGAATAATCTGGAGTGGGGCGAGATCGTGGCCGAGATATCCATCATGAGTACGTCCCCCGCTGCCCTGGAAACCCCAGCTGCAACAGCATCGTCGCAAACATCATACTAACCACTGATTCCCCTTCCGCAGTGAACGCCGGCTCCGACACGACCGCCATCGCCATGAACAACACCATGTACCAGCTCCTCAAAAACCCACGATGCCTCTCCCGGCTACGGGACGAACTCGACTGCGCCCTCTCCTCCTCCGACACCATCGCGCCCTACGAAAAAGTCAAGCGGCTACCCTACCTCCGCGCCTGCATCGACGAATCCCTACGGATCCACCCGCCTACCACATTCGGACTGCCGCGGCGCACGCCGCCGGAGGGGTGTCCGATTATGGGGGACTACGTGCCTGGCAACACCAGCGTGTCCGTCTCGGCATATGTTGCGCACCGCGATCCTAGCGTGTTCCCGGATGCGGAGGTTTATCGGCCTGAGAGATGGCTGGAGCCCAGTGGGAAGGAGCTGCAGGCGGGGTTTGTGGCGTTTAGTACGGGCGCGAGAGGGTGTATTGGGAGGAATATTAGTTACCTGAAGCAGAGCGTGTTGTTGGCAAGTGTGGTAAGGAGGTTTGAGTTTACGTTGCCTGGCCCGGAGTGGGAGCCGGACAGGTTTGAGGCGTTTAATTTGATGCCGGGGCCGATGCCATTGAAGGTGTGGAGGAGGGGTGAGAAAGTTTGAATCGCTCGTCCAGGGCCTTTCTCTCTTCAGGTTTGTGTTGAAGTCTATTGATAGGGTCGGTGATGCATTGCGCGATAACTGAATAATGGTATTACCTTGATTCATTCGTGCTTTAAAAAATTCCACCGTTATTTCAGATGGCATACTATAAGACGTCAAGTAGGGGAATACAAGAGGGATTATGAGAAGGGTTGATCACACAGAAGATGTAGTAGGCTTAGCTGCGAGTTCATCTGTGCACAACATCGTAGCGAGACGTATCTTGTTTCATATTGATAGCTATTTAATGACATCATAGAGGTATTCGGACGACTGAACCAAGTTCAACCCGTCAAAGACTGAACCAATGACACAACAATTTCAGTAAGACTACTATCTAATCATCAAAGCTCTTTTGCGGGTCCAGCATATGCCCAGCACGAGTCTCGTGGCCTACATCAAAACTGTCAGCACTATTCCTTCCCATATTACATGTTTCAGCAGGCTTACTTTCATTACCATGCACACGCTCATGAGCATGTCCAGGAGTGTGTTGGAACGCAGCGTTATCGCCATCGCCGCTGCCCCGAAGCCCAGTGCTTCCCACACTCTCAAGCTCATTGCCTCCGCCCATCCGTCCACCGTACGATTCAGTGCTAGTATACTCATCCGTCGCCGTGCCGCGAGAGCCATACCCAGTGCGGCCGCCAGTCTCCATCAAGGGGTCTTTGCGCCCAGTAGTGCTAGATTCAAAACCCGAGTCCCGGCCACTGCTGTACTGGTCCGTTCCAGGTCCATACGTCTCCGAAGACGAGGTGCCGAAACCACCCTGGCCACCGGAGGTTCCGCGCTCGTTACCGCCATAGTAGTCTCTATCCGCCTCGTTCGTGTCACGGCCGGTGACATCGGTCGCCACACCCGAAGCAGTGCCGCTCTTGTTATGCGCATATCCATCATCCTTCGCCTCGCGACGGGAGGCATTTGAGCCCGAGCCTAGCTCGTTGTACTTGTCGCTGAGATCAGCCTCATGACGATCCGTGCCTTTGACGCGCGATGCCACACCAGCAGAGCCACCCGTGCCACCCGTTGTGCTGCCGTAGCCAGTGTCTCCCGTGCCGCGTCCAGTGCTCGAGCCGTAGTTGTCTCCCGTACCACGTCCAGTCGTCGAGCCATAGCTATCCGTAGCGCGGGAGCTCCCACTCTGGGAGTAGCCGCCGCCGGTGAGGTTGGTGGGGGCATTGCGCTCAGTGCCGTACTCGCGGGACTCATACGCGCCCGCGCCAGGGATCTTGGTCTGGCCTTCGTAGCCGGTCGTGGCGTCCGAGCGGGTGCTGATGCCGCCTGTTTGAGTGCCGTAGCCGCTGGTCCCGCGGCCGAAATCGTCGCTCGCTACGCCTGACGAGGTGCCCGTCTTGTTGTAGTTGTACTCGTCGTTGCCGTAGCCGCGGCCTCCGCTGATGCCGGACCCGGTTGTGGTTCCAGACTCTTGGCCGTATTCGCGGGAGCCACCGGTGCTGCCGTAGCCACTGCTGCCGTATTCGCGGGAGGAGTCGGCGGCTGAGGTGTCGCGGCCGGTGACGTCTGTGGCCACGCCCGAGGGTGTGCCGCTCTGGTTGTAGTTATAGTCGTTTCCAGGCATGGTGATCGTATTAACGAGATTTGTTTCAAGATGTGATGTTTGAAGGTTGAATGATTGATTGTAAGTCTTCTGGTTGGTTTTATCGTGGTAGTGATGTATATGCTTGGTAAAGAGGAAAGGTGAAGCAGGATATATCTACCTGACGTCAAGCACGTCCCTGTGGGCAATCATGACGTTAACTGGGCCGCCTCTTCCAAGGCAGGGACTTGGAATAATGTGGGGAAGGGCATGCACGTCACCACACGTGTTGCTTGGAGTGGCCAATCCAGACCCGGGCCTTGGCGAGGATCTGCCAGATCGTGCCAAGGATCTACGTCATCCCAGTAGAAAGGCAGGGACCACCGTCATCCAAAATTATGCATCTTTTGTCAAATTACCCCCTACAAGCAGCTTGTTATTCCATGGATTTCGAAACTATGGATATCATAAATGATCGTGATGTTAGAGAATATATTATGTGTTTGCACATGGACAGCAACAAAGTCTCTATTAACTAAAGGAGTCCGTATGGATTAGCT
Organism: Symbiotaphrina buchneri; assembly: GCA_001599915.1. NCBI lineage: Eukaryota > Fungi > Ascomycota > Symbiotaphrinales > Symbiotaphrinaceae > Symbiotaphrina > Symbiotaphrina buchneri. Next base: position 59,752 of record BCIG01000003.1, on the reverse strand, counting down.
CGTAGAACAGGCAGGCCCCGACGACGACCGACGGAAACTATAAGAATGCTGAACTGTTACGTTCAACCCTCATATAAGAGACAATATCAACCGCAACTCTTGAACCTGACAGTTGAGAGACTACCAGGGATACCGCTGCGTCCACGGCGCGTAAATTGCCCATCCCACAATCCTCAAATCTTGACAGACTTACCAGTGATAGCCCATCGATGCTCTTATGCAAATGGACATGCTCGATCGTGGACTACTGTGGAAGCTCGTTGCAACAACCTTGATCTGATGCACGCAAACTTACAGTAGACCGTACTGCTGCTCACGGAGCCCAAGATCTTCGTTGCCTCATCGGAAACAGAGTGTACCCAGGGCAGTGGATCGCCATCATCTCCGGTAAGATCTTTCTTGCATGACCAGAGAGTCAATTAAATGGAACATATTACACGACGCAGCAAGTACTTCAAGGGCTAATTGACATTGATGCTGGGTGAAAATATGTGAGAGCGTGGCTCTGAAGGGAGCATCTTCCTCGGCAAAGGGTATGGACAAGGTCAATGATAGGTTCGACCGAATTGTATCGACCTGGCTGAATACCACTGCAAAATAAGTGAGAATCAGACCATGCAAAATGCACTGCTCAGAAATCAAGAGTAAAGACGCGATAGCTCAAACGGGGCTTGACGATATGGTTAGGTTACTATATAAACAGCAACAGATGCCAAGCGTGCTTTTCCCTTTCCATCACCACCACAGAACACTAGTAATTCGGAAAACGTTTGCAAATACGTTGATAGAGGATGACTTCGAATTTCAGTTCATAAGATCCTTCGTCAAAATCCGGAATCTTTCTTAATGTAGGCAGAGCCCTTATTATTCGGATCAACGGGCACCGGCGTTCCTAACCGGGGCCCCGACGAGCCGGCTCCGGGAACCGGAAACCACCAGTCCCGCGCCCGGAGAACGGGCCAGCACGGCGAAGCGCGGGAAAGGGGTTAGCCTGCCCTTCGTAAGCCAGCAACAAATGCTCTCTTTAAGGCCTGATTGGATTATTCATGCTGACATTGATTGGAGGCCTAACGAAATGCTGCGTGCTAGCGCGCGGCGCAGAGTTTGCCCGACTCCAGATTTCGAGCGCAATGTTGGGGAGGTATGTGAAATGAGCCCCCTAAGAGGCTGACTTTGATGCATTTCTAAGCTGCTGAGCAACATCCTTTTCAAGGCAACCTATGTGTGAAGAGGTTTGATACGCAGTATTTAAGAGTAGATCCAGGGACCACGATCGCTGGTCGACCCACGCGCAGCAGAATTGGCCGCCGCACCTTCAAACTATCGCATCAACGCCTGGTTCAATAGCAAAAACCAACATCATGGCGCGCTCCCCAACCACAGTCCTCATCATCGGGGCCTCCTTCGCCGGCGCCAACGTCGCGCACGGGGTCCTGAAGTCCATCCCCGCGGCAAAGGTCATCCTCGTGAACCCCTCCTCACAATTCTACATGAACATCGCGGCGCCCCGGATCCTCGCCAAACCCGCCGAGGTGCCGGTCGACAAAGTGCTCGTGCCCATCGCGGCGCAATTCAAACAATACCCCGCGTCAACCTTCAAATTCATCGTCGGCCGCGCCGTCGCCATTCAGCGCGACAGCAAGACCGTCATCGTCGTCCGCTCCTCCGACGGCGCACAGGAGGAGCTGCGCTATGATTACCTCGTCATCGCGTCGGGGTCTACCACGCCCAGCTCGGTCCTCCAGGACGGCGCCGTGATTCCGATGAAGCCTAACATGGAGGAACCAGATGGTCTGCGCGACCGTATCAGAATCGCGCAGGATACGATCGCGGCCGCGAAGAGCGTGGTCATTGGCGGCGCGGGCCCACTGGGCGTCGAGCTGGCGGGCGAGATCGCCGAGGCGGGACGGGGGAAGGGAAAGAGTGTGACGCTGGTCTCGCTGGCTCCACATGTGCTTCCGGAGCTGAAGGCCGCGGTGCAGAAGATCGCCGAGAAGCAGCTGAAAGCGCTGGGCGTGAAGCTGATCACGGGCCGGAAGGTCGTCGAGGCGAAGTTCAGCGCCGAGACGCGGACGTGGAATGTAGTCCTGGATGATGGGACGACGCTGAATCCGGAGCTGTATGTTTCGTCCGTGGGCGTAATTCCCAACAACGACTTTATCCCGAAGGACATGCTCGACGCGAGTGGCTGGGTGAAAGTCAATGCGAAGTTTCAGGCCAATTCGGATCCCTCGATTTATGCGCTGGGGGATATCACAACGCTCACGCCAAGGACGAGTCTGAAGGTCGTTGAGCAGGTGCCGGTCGTGGTGGCGAATCTGAAGAACGGCATTATGGCGAGCGGGAAGGTGAAGGAGTATAAACCTGGGAATGGCATTATGATGGTCGTGCCGATTGGGAAGTCGAAGGGCACGGGACAGTTGGGGAGTATGACGGCTCCGGGGTTCCTTGTGGGGATGGTGAAAGGGAAGGATTACTTCTCGAACAAATCGGCCAGTTTCATCAGTGCGAAATGAAGGGCGGGACCTGCCATGTCGCATATACACTGTTTGCGTGCATTCCTTTTAGTCGAGCGACCTGTCTTGCTTTATCTTTTACCACCCCCCATATAGAGTCAATAATAATTACGAGACGTTTATTGTGCTTTGCCGGCTCAAAGGGTGATTTTACAATCTACTCATGAAGAGCCTTGCGCCGAATTCAGCCATCCGGCGGAGTCCAGGGAATGTCTTGTATAACTATATACCACCATGCGCCCATAACTCGTAGTTACATAAACCGAACGAGCAACAACACGCTTCCATCTAGTTCGACAACAGCCAAGGAACCTGTTCCGGCGTGTATTTATACGCCCTGAAGAGCGCATTCGCCGGATAATCAAAGTATCCCTCAATCTCCCTTGCATCCAGGCCCTTATAATCCGCAAAATGCGGATTCACAAACTCCCAACAAACCTTCCCCTCCATCGTAATCTCAAAAATACGCCCAAACGCCGCCTCGGTGATCAGCGTATTGCCATTCTGCAAGCGCTGCGCGCCGCCCATGAACGGCGTGAAGAACGTCATGGGATGCGGGTCGCGGTACTCCCACACAATGCGCTTCGGCGCGCGCTCGACCTGGATCACGCGCGAGAAGGTCGCGCTCTCGCGGTGCCGGAACGTGCCGTTGTCGAAGATCAGGATGCTGCCGTCGGCCAGCTCGCTCGCGCAGTGCTGCTGCGCTACGACGGTTGCGTCTAGGTGCCAGAGCACCTCGCCTGTGTCGCGGGAGATGATGATTACGGCGGACACGCTGCGCAACGAGGCGAGGATATTCCCGTCCTGCAAAGGGTAGACTGAGTTTATTAACGGCCAGTGCTCGCGCGCGTAGTGCGGCTGCAGCGCGAACGTGCTCGGGTCGAGGTGTTCAGAGGCTTTCCAGCTCCACAGCAGCGCGCCCGTGCGCGGGTCGACGTGCTTAATGCAGTCGCTGTAGATTTTCCCGCCGGGCGCCTCGCTGTCGGGGATCCCGCCCTGTATGCTCGCGGCCTGTGCGGGACTGAGCTCCTCGACCGTCGTGTACAGGATTTCGCCGTTGTCGAGGTGGTGCTGGTCGTGGTGGGCTAGCGGGTCGCGGTGTTCCTGCACGACTTTGCCCGCCGGATCGATTTGCTGCATCACCCCGCCCCGGTATTTCTGCCACAGTGGGAAGAGCCGTGGCGCGGAGGGGTGTACCCCGTTGTAGGCTAGATTGCCGTTGGGAAGGAGCCGCGCGTGCCGGCCTGGGCGGTAGGGCAGGTCCCACCGGTGCACTTCGACGCCGGCGTTGTTGATGAGTCGTACGGTGCCCGGGCTGGTGAGGTGCGCGAAGAGAGTGTAGCCTGGCGAGACGGAGGATGGATCGATACCGCGAAGGCCAACGCCGCGGCGGTGCAGGGTGCTTTGTTCCATTGTCGTAGAGGTTGGGTCTGATTTCAAGTATTGAAGCTTGCAATGGATTCAGGGTCGAACAAGCAGAAGCAAGCTGTTATATAAATTCCCGTCTCTCTCAGCAGAGATTATTATGGTGGCGGTCAATGGCCGTCGGTTGATATCACCGCGGCACGCCGGTGGAAGTTGAAATCACGATGCGCGGCATCCCACCGGCAAGCCGCGGTGATAACAGATATCAGTATCCTCACCGTGAAGCACGCCATTTCCCTATCTTCTTGCTCAACAGGGAAAAATAACATAAAAAGGGTCACCAGGATGCTTCGAAAACACCATCAAGCTTCTCGAAGGCCTTACAGCTTACAACGTAATGGACATGACGAAAGACATCGACGCCGCCGCGGCTCAGTCGTGCTGCGAGACCACCGAGGGCTCCGCTGAGCCCGTGCGCGGATTTCGTGCCTGGGCAAGGAAGATATCCCTGGAGACTGGAGGCATCCAGCGCGTGACGCAGAAGGAACGTGAGAGTAATACGACGCATGTTTGGAATGCGTGCACGTTTTGGTGAGCCCCCTTTTAACCTTTTGACAGCTGGATTCAGGAGATGCTGACAGTCCTCGGCTCCAAAGGCTGAGTGCCAACATGGCCGTTGCAACATTGAGCACCGGTATGGTGGGTGGATCCATGGGTCTCTCCTTCTGGCACTCGTTCGCTATCATCGTCATGGTCAATCTGGCCAGCTGCATGCTTCCCGCCTGGACGGCATCTTTCGGGCTGACCGGGCTGCGCATGACTACATTCTCGTACGCTCCCTTTTCAGATCATATCTCTGCCCATCCCCGGTCTAACACTTCACAGACGATACTCCTTCGGATATTGGGGCAATCTCCTCGTCGTGGTCTTCTCCATGGTCTCGACCACCGGCTGGAACGCCATCAACTCCATCTCCGGCGCCTCATGCCTAGCCGCACTCTCCGGCGGCACATTCCCCCAGTGGGCCGGCGTCCTCATTATCTGCACCACCGTCTGGATCATCTGCGCACTCGGCATCACTTGGATCCATCGCCTTGACGCCTTCTTGTGGATTCCGCCTTTCATTGTCTGGTGCGTCGCCGCCGGCACAGGCGCGTCGCATCTCCACGGGGAGGCGGTCAAGTCTCCCACCGGCCCTAATGGTGCGGCTGCAGCCCTCTCATTCATCGCCGTCGTCTTCTCCTTCGCGGTTTCCTGGATCAATTGTGCGGCCGACTATAATGTACGCATGCCGGTGAATACACCACGGAGCAGAATCTTCATCGCCACGTATATCGACATCTTCGTCCCCACTGTCCTAGTTGAGACGCTCGGAGCAGCCTTGTACAGTGGCGCACAAGCGGACCCGGCCTGGAAACATGCTTACACGGTATACGGCGTTGGCGGGCCGCTCATGATGGCGCTGAAACCTGCAGGCGGCTTCGGCAAGTTCTTGCTGGTGTTGGCAGGCTTGAGCTCGATCCCCGTAAGTCGTCCCTCTTCGATTCCGTCCAGAGCTACCCTGACTGACCACCTCAGAACAACATACCCAACAACTACTCCTTCGCCATGCACGCTCAAAACTTTGGGCCTTGGGTGCTCCGCATCCCACGGCTCGTACTGGTGACGTTCGGCTTCATCGTCGCTCTCATCGTCGGCTGTTGCGCTGCACAGTATTTCCACGACTCGCTGCAGACATTCCTCAGCATCATCGGCTACTGGACCATCGTGCATCTCGTCGTGGTGGCTGAGGAGCATCTGTTCTTTCGCGGTGCCCGCTGGAGCCGATATGACTTTGATGCCTGGGATAAGCCGGCACTGTTGCCGTTCGGGTGGGCGGCCATTGGAGCCTTTTGTTTTGGTTTCTTGGGGGCGGCGCTGGGGATGAAGGTGACCTGGTATGTAGCGCCTATTGCGGGATTGATCGGAAGCAAGGGTGCGAATATTGGGCATGAGCTGACGTTTGCGTGTTCGGCGTTGGCGTTTCCTGTCTTCCGTTGGTTGGAGAAGAGGTACACCGGGAAATAATAGACCTCAGCAAGAAAGATCGGTGAGGTAGTTCCAGGCCGGTTTGGTGTAGAGGTAGATGTAAGGCGGCGGTGGTTCCATACTCAAGTATCTCCTATGAAGTTAGTCGTACAGCAATCAGACTCCGCTCCCAGGCATCATAGGCTCCCAATCTGGCATAAGATCCCCAACTTGCATTCCCCAGGATTCCATCCCCAACAACTCCGGAAACAGCTGCGCAAACTCCGCCTGCGCATCCTCGTCGAAATCCGTCGGCGCAGTCGAATAGCTCCCAGGCCTGAGCTTCTTATGAAACGCGCTGACCACATCGCCTAGGGTATGTGCCACATGGCAGGGCAAGCCAATCGAGTGCAGCCAGGCCACAAGCCGCAACACCAGGTTATCGAGCTCGCTGATGTTCTGCGACCGAGATATCTGATCCTCGTACATGTGCAAGAGTCGGCAGATGGTCACGGCCGCGAAGGTGATCATGTGGTAAATGTGGTCGGTCAGATGGCGCGTCCGCTCATCGGCAGTGTCCATGGCGAGGGTGAGGATCCCGGCCGAGAGGCGGACCATCTCGGAGAGGAGAGACTCGCGCACGGCGGCGGAGCGGGTTTTGAGCGATTGGTCGTAGGCGAGCAGTTGGGCGAAGTGGAACCCCATTTGCATGAATTGTGAGCGAGGCTGGTCTGGAGCTGCGTCAGGGTAATTCATAGTCAATGGGATGGGTATGTTTGAGGGATATACCGAACAGTGGACTCCATTCTTGGTTCCAGGCATGAAGGTCAGATTGCAGTCCTGGTAGATCTACGGCGGCACCGGAACAGCGGTCGTAAATGATCCAATAGAGACAGATCTCGGCAACCATCCGAGACTCGAAATTAGTCGCGTGGTCGGAATTCAGTATATCCCTGCATCTCTCAACTTGAGAGCGACTAGAGAAGTCAAGTTCGGGTTCTTGTCCAATATCTGCCAAAGAATATACTGCAGTATTCCTGCTAGTGACTTCTGGACAAGTGCGCCTCGATCGTGAAAGAAGGCTCCAGCTATCACGCACTTCTTGCAGCGTTGGTTTTGTGATACAGCTTCCCACGTACGAATATCTTGGTATATATATCGCATGGCAGTGGACTTCCCGGATCCGGCTTTGCCTCGGATCCAGAACATACCGTCGTCGCCACGAAGCCAACGGCACAGGCCCGGCCCCGGATCACTGAACAGCCAATTTAGGGTTTTGCCGTATGCGCGATCGATCTGCTCCTCTCTGTCTGGCATTCCAGGCGCTAAAAGCCCCTTTCTAAACCCTGGTATTCTCGTGCAGTTAGCATCGAAGCGGGCCAATTTACATAGGATAGTATGAATATCATTCCATATTCTGGGTCCTACTGACTAGACTGGCGGTCTACAATAAGCTGTGCGTGCCTTTTGATTTCGTCAACAACCATGCGATACCCTTCATCCTCGTCGTCCTTGAAACGAGCCATTTCTACGTGATTCGCATTGGCGGTCAATACGCGCTCTTCCGAATCATATAAAATTGCCGATTCATCTTCAACAATCTGAACGAGTCATATAAGCCGCACTGAGATCAAAGCGAGGTATGCTTACCTTGCTATTGAGACCTCTAACTCCTCCGAAAGCTTTGCCCTCCAAGAAAGTGGAGACCTTGAATGTCCTTTGGCTCAGCAACTTGGCAAACTCATCGCATAACAGCTGCAGGTATTCGGCATCCGGCTGCAGATCACGAAGCAATTTGTCGTTTACACCCGCCCCAGCCGCACGCACTACTCTTTGAGCAATCATCCCCCAGTTAGCTTTCTGACTTCCCCTGTGCGGGCTGCCGAGGAAGAGGACCGCAATCGTTGAGTGGCAGATTCCGGCCAGATCTTTATCTGAATCAAGTGCACTGTTGGACCTGCGTAGAGCCTTGAACCATGTGGGTCAGCGGAATGATTAGACATATTAAGACACCACCCTTAAGAAAACCGTACTTCTTTCAAGATCAAGCCGCCCAATGAATGGGCTACGAAAATCAGTGGGGGCATCATGTCGTCCCTTCTTGCAGCCGCCAGACGTCCGAGGAGTTGTCTCCCATGCGCTAACAGGTCGTTTTGATTCGTCGGACCTCTGAAGAAATGGGTCACATAGGAGTCGTAATCGAAAGTCATGATACGAGCTTGTGGAAAAGCACTAGGCAGAAGATCCCTTGGCCAGCATATTTCCTGATCTGCCAAGGAGGAAGAAGACCTTGTCCGATGTAGTCGCCGGAGGATTCTGTCCTTGAATCTCCCTTTCTGATGTTCAGGATGCCCAACAGCATCCATGTTGGAGATAGCACTCCATGTATTCAGAGAGTCGCCCTGTAGGCCGTGGATGAACACAATACTTTGAGAGAAGCGTTCCTGTCAGTTGCGTCTGCAGTTGAGATCGAAGAGCTGTACTCACTCAAACTTGGGGTCAGGGCGCCCTTCAGCCAATACCGTCAGCCCATCTTTTCTCACGGCCGGTCTGTGTAGCTGTTGAAGAGGAGCCTGAGGCCCTTGACCACCAAGGCCATCGGATTGCTGGTTCACTGCACCATGATCGTGTGCCATGTCGACTGCGGTCAAGCTTGCGTGTCACGGAGTAAAAGTTAGCTGATGCAATGGGTAGGGATCGAGGGACGCTTAATCCTAGAAGCGTGCGAACCGTCCTTTCAGCCGCATTGTGTCCGCCTTGTGTCACCTGCCCATTTGGTTCAGCCATCCAGACGGGTGCAGTCCTTATTATTAGATCAGGCTGCGAAGCCACCCCACAACAACCGCCCATTGCCCTCCGCCATAGAGTAATGACCATCCCAGGATTGGTGGATGGTATTCGCATCGCGACTGATATGCAAGCCACCCTGAAGACAAGCCTAGACGAAGCTTGGAATGGGCCAATAATGCGTAAATGGGCAAACGGCAGTCGCCTAAACGCAGCGTGTGACAGCACACTGGCATCGACTCCAAACCAATCGAATCCATACCCACAAGCCACCAAGCTGCAAAAAAATAAGAGCTCGCAAGAATAGGGTTAAAATCAGTGGAGATCGTACGGAATATTGAAGCCTAAAACCGCGCCCGAAAGAAAAAAAGGACAGGGGGCCAGAAAAGAAAAGTCATGCAGCAACCCGGATTTCCAAGTCGTCCAGACCTTCTGACGAGTCGATTGGTGGCTTAGATTCAGCAGAGCGGACGGGATGCATTTACTCTACTCCGAAGTCGAGCCATGTTTATACCAAGGTACTTGTTGTGGTGAGTGACTTCTTCGTCGGCAAGGGGGACTCGGCCCATGGGCATAGCATCAATATTGAAAAGCAGGCATAATGTAGCCATTGGCAGCGAATGATGCGTATTGCCACGATACTGGAATCGATTTGCGGTACCAAATGCAATTTCTAATGCTTCATTCGATTGATGCAAGCTTCACCAAAATCTGAAGAACAAACCATCCTCACGTCATCCATCACAACAACGCTTTCGCACTGCCGGCACCGTCTCCAAAAGCCAGTTTGACTACCTCCGCAGCCACTCCCCACGACAGCTCATACCCACTACCTCCAGCGCCATAGGCATGAATGATCTTCTGACCTTTCTTTTCATCCTTATGCTCGACTTCAAGCCTCAGCCCGCCTTCCCTCGTGGGTCTCCTGCCTACAATATCTCGAATGACATCGAATTTGCCCTCGGCGTTTAGGATCGCTGGATACATCTTCGCCGCTTTCTCGAGGATCTGGGCGCGTGTTTCTGGCGAGGCCTCGGCGGTCCAGTCATGTGGTTGCTTGGTCCCTCCAACGACGGTGCCGCCGTCGAGGGGCCGGGGGATGATGAATGTCCATGTCCCATCTGCGTTCTGTTGCGTGATGGTACGGTCGCAGGGGTTAGAGACGAGGCAGGTTTGACCTAGCAAGACTGTTAGTGATCTCAGTTTTTTAAACCAGTCAGGGATTGGTGTTGACCTCTGGTAGGGAAGACCGCCGGGTCCCCAAATCCCACCCCCGAGCAATTGACCACAGTCTCCACAGAAGGAGCCAACGTGAAGGCTTCATTCACGCTAGCCAATTGTCTCCTCAACATCTTGCCGCCCCTCAAAATATACTTCCGGAACAGATGTGCACAATACACCGGACTATTCAAACACCACGTCCTATACACACTCCCCCACTTCATCCCCTCCGGCAGCTCGTGTTTCTCCAGCAGTCTAAAGCCCGGAACATTGCTGTAGCCACCCTTCAACTGCAGATACGCCTCCGAGGGGTCAGCCAGGTACTCATAGCCATCCATGAACTCGATCCCCGCGGCGGGTTCCGCGACCGCTTGGCGCTCGAGCTCCTGGTACGTGTGCCGCTCGAAAGCGTCGAGCCAGGCGTCGAGCTTTGTTACGACCGGGAACGATCGGTGGTGCGCGCCGGCCCAGGGCGAGGTGTAGTTTACGGATTCGTCGCCTGGGAAGTCGCGCGCGACCATGAGGATGGGTGTGCGCCGGCCGATGCGTTCTTGTAGGCACAGGGCCGCTGTTATGCCCAGGATGCCGGCGCTTGGAGTGGTTTAGCCTTTGTGGTGATACGGTTTGGAAGAGGATTAGGATGGGTGATATAGGGATGTGAGAGAGAAGAGATAACGTACCCTATGACCACGATTGTTGGTTGTTGCTCTGTCATGGTGAGTAGCTGGTCATGAATATTCCCAATCTAATCAAAGAAAATATGAGTCCCCGAGCTCTGTTCAAGCTGTGATAATATCTAGAACTGATTCAATGTCGAAGGATCGTGTTATCAGGGTTTGGTGGTCTGAGCGCTGCCCAGACCTGAATGACAGCCGGCACACTGGACAATTTTCGGTGTCGACTCTCCCGTCGCCGGCTCGGTCCCGCCGAACATCTGAACCGTTATCGGAACCGTTATCGGCGGACTCGGCAGTGGTTCCCGAGAACATTATGCCTCCTGAATGAGGGTATGTCGGTCGTCTGGCTCCTCACTGACAATACCAGACATGAGTTCGCTGGGTTAGGAGCAAAATTCAGCAGCAGATGTGTAGAATTTTGCTCCAGCCTAATCTATAGCCCACAAACGCATTCTATATTGAGCCAGCTGGCTATATAGGGCTATTTAAGACTATCACTTAGGTTGCTATATAGCAGGTCCTTTGGTAGCAAGTAACATCGAGCTTCATAAATTAGAGGCTCTCCTAGGCGGAATAGCCGTCCACTCCTCAACATCCTTAAAATTCATGACTCTGCCCGCACCCCCTCTTCTCCCCTGCGCACTTTCCCAATCCCGGCCCACCGCCGTCTCTGGCCTCCACCTAAACGCCTCAGCTAGCTGCGGGTCGAGCTTCTCCTCCAAGAGATCCGCCACAAAGCCTCCAACAGTCGGTATATGATGGAACCCATGCCCGCTGCCTCCAACCGCGACGACCAAGCTCTTGTACTCGGGATGTCTATCGATCAGAAACTGCCTGTCGGGAGTATCCGCGCACCAGCAGATCTTGGCGTACGAGAACGGCCGGTCCGCAAGGTGCGGCATGGTATCGCGCAAAAAGCTTCGGACACGCCGCTCGGAGTCTTTCGGGACCTGTTCTTTTGCAAAGGGAATACTTGTTCTCTTCCCGTTTTTGATGACGAAGTTGCAGTATCCGGGATGCTCGTCGCAGATCTTCAATTCGCCGCGCTGCTCGTCGGGTTCCATGAAGAAGCCGGCCTCGATATTGAAGAAGACAGGCAGATTTCGATAAAGTACTAGTTCGTCCCGCGTCATTTGGATGTGGCAGACAGTCCAAGCTGTAGGCCGCAGCTGGTCCTGGAAATCGAGCAGCGTCGGGGCCATAGCTCCGTTGGCGAGAATGATCGTGTCTGCTCGATGCTGCACGCCATCTCTTGTCACCGCCCCGATGATATCACCACTTTCTTTGATCAGACGTGTAACGGCCCCTTTGTCGCCCGTGATATAAGTCACGCCCAGCCGCTTCGACTCCCTAAACGCGCTCATCAATGCGTCTCTTGCGAACACCCACCCCGCACCGCGCTTTTTCCACGCTCCCTTCCAGCCAGGGAAGCGGCCCGTAAGCACGCCTTCTGGCATGGTGTGTCGAAAGTCCTCGGGGGTCTCGAGCCGTTGAAACGCTGCATCCTCTCTGCTTGGCAGATGTTTCAGCCCTTCCTCCGTATGCGCACATACAACGTATCCGGTGCCGTGATAATACGGTGCGAACACGGGATCAGTTTTCCAATGCACAGACGCCAGAGCCTGCAGTTTCAAGCGTAGGTCGTCCTTGCCGTCCGCAAGTGGGCCTGTTATATATCAGCTCCGGTGTTATATCTCGATGAAATAGGGATTGTGTACGTGATTGCACAATCTTGTTGATGTCGTTGCCCGCTGAGAGAGGCGATGGAAGCTCGTAGGGATCGAGGACTGTGACTTTCTTGTAGCCGCGGCGGGCGAGATGCAGAGCGGTGGAGCAGCCCCAGGTGCCTGCTCCTATGATGAGGATAGAGGCGTTGCGGTCGCTAGACACCACCATGTTTCTCGACACTGCTAGACGTTCCTGAACGGTGGTTATTGGATCTGCTAGGCCAATGCATTACGGATTCATGTTTCACTGCCTCTACTGGTCACACAAATGTTGTGTTTTTTGGAGCATGGTCGTACTCACCCGATCCCGGAAGCAGTCTCAAGTAAGCCGAATACATGGTACCGCGATGAATCCACTGGCGGCAGGATCACGCCATTGAATATACGATATGATGAACCTAAATATCGAAAATAATTCAAAGAGCTTCCACATTTCACTTCAATCACTTCCACGATGATGGGTCCAAGGAGAGAACTCCCTAGGACTCTGATTTACGGGTACCTCGATTCTCGTCATCTCTCTGCACTGTCCGATTTGTCACTTGGACTTACAATGTGGATTGTATAAGGAGTTTCAAATCACTGGAGACATTTCAATTTGAAGGACCTTGTATTTGTTCATTGATTGTCCGGATTGTCCGGATTGCCCGGCATGCAAATCCCTGTCTCTCACAAGCTTATCTGGACGGTGCCGGGCTCTAGCCGGAAGATGCCTACGGCAAACTCTACGCCGCTGCTGTGTGACGCCATAATCCACCGGCGACGAGCCTGCTGCGTGCCCGCCACATCCCTGTCAACTAATTGTGCTCCATCCACAGCTCAAAACACCATATTCCCACCGATATCTCACGAGCATATCGTAACTGTAGGGATCCAAGGTCGCATTCTGGGCGGAAGAGACAACCAGACCATGAACCCCTCCCGCCAAGCTCCCTAGCGATTCTTGGACGTCCTTGGCTGCCCCGCTTTCGCGCCAGCACTGCCACCGCCGAGCTTTCGCCCTCGTCATCCGCCCTCGGGACTACGAAGAACGAAGCGGAACGCAGCGCCGGTCCCCTTAGGACTTACTTTCCCGCCCCCCTTCGCGACCTCCCTCCCGCTGCCCAACACGGCTTCCCACGGCGAGCTCGATCCAGCGCTGCTTGCCACTGCGCCGCACTCCTCCGCGCTGGCGAACCAAAGCGCCTCTCGAGCCGCCACGGCTCCCCACGGCCGGCTGTATCGCACGCTGTCGTCGCCATCGCCGGGGCCCGGCACGTACGACAGCGGCGGCGGGCACCCGCAGGCCCCGCTGCCGCGCGTGTCCGAGACCACCGTCCCGGCGGAGGCGCCGGCGCAGCATCAGCCCGCCACCGCTAATGTCATGGCCCCGTATCGCTTCTACAACAGCCCCACGGTCAAGGTGACGGCTGGCTCGGGCGACGACAGCAAGCTCTTCTATGTGCACGAGGAGGTGCTCGCGGCCCACAGCGAGTACTTCCAGCGCCTGCTGCGCAGCCAGTGGCCTGAAGGCAAGGCGAAGGATTGTACGCGCGCCGGAACGCGGCCACAGGTCTTTGATCTGTTTGTACAGTGGCTGTACAATGGAAAGTACAGCGTGGCGGCCGCTCTGCCGCCCAGCGAGGGCGGCGAGGAACATGAATACTACCGCATGCACGCCGAGGCATACGTGTTGGGAAATGAGATTATCGCGCCGGTGTTCAAGCGATATGTGGTCAGCACGCTGTGTAGTGTGCTGGCCGAGTACAGAGACGAGCTGGAGATGGCATGGATCATCGATATGGCGGCGGTTGTCTACGAGGGCACGAGTGATCGAGACGGCCGAGAGATGCGTGCATTACTGGCACAGTATACGAGTTCCCGAATCGGACAGGTACCTTGGCCCGGCATGGGCAGTGGCAAGATGGTACCCAAGAAGATGCACTTTTCAAAAGATGACACCGAGGAGCTGGCCAGAAGCGGCCAGGCGGAGTTTATCAGGGACGTGTTGATGTTGGTCTTTGCCGGGCCGCAGATCAATACGACGGAGACGATGAGCAAGTTGTATCCGGAGCGGCGACCGGCTTCATGAGAAGAATTTTCCTTCCGAGCCCGTGGGCCGGGGACATACCTAAGTGGCCATAGCAAAGCGGAAGGAAAAGGTCTGAATGCCTAAGACAACACGGCGAATGTGGAGAGAAGAATGTATAGCGGTTACATGGCTTGATATTTGGATGGCTCTAAGGTGCAAGATATTGTTGGTGCATATAATGAGATAATGGTGAGAGGGTATTGGATTGATTGATCTAGCTTATGGAGTCTTCTGGTTGCATATAAGAGCGTCATTGGGCGCTATCTGGTGGAAAAGCTACTTCTCTTTCTTGTTACGTGCTCCCATTAATGGCTTTCTGAGCATAAACGGGGAGTTGTTCACTATTCATAGGCTCCACAACCACACTATACTTTGGAAGCTTCTCTTCTCATTACACTATATACAAATGCCAAACAATATGCCTCTCTAGTCTCCAATCCATCTCTCTACTCCCCTTTCACCGAAACAACCAACTTCCTCCCTTCCATATCACCCCTCCTCAACCTCTCCAACCCCTCCGGCACCGCCTCTAGCCCACCACTTAGGACCTCCAAGCGCGGTAGCTCAATCTCGCCCCTTGCCAACAACCGATTTAGCTCCAGCGCATATCTTCTCGCCTGCGTGTCCAAAATAAACCTCTTCATCTCGACGTTCTTGACCACCACATTCTTCGGCACCACAGCACCGTCCGGCAAGAACGACAGCGGCGCAATTGCCGCCTCCCTTGTCGTCGAGAGCGCGCTCAGCGCCAGCGCCGCCGTGCTGGGTCCGACGATATCGATCGCTTTCGTCAGCGCATCGCCTGTGATCCCCCGCATTTCGGCGACGAGTTCCGCGCCCGTCTTACCGTCCCGCGTGATGACGTGCGCTGCGCCGAGCCGTGATGCGAGCGCGCGCGTCTTGAGCGATGTGATGGCGATGACGGCGAGTCCGCTGAGCCGCGCGAGCTGGATTGCGAATTGCCCTGTGATGGTCGAGCCGCCCCAGACGAGCAGGTAGTCTTGTTGAGCATTGTTGGAGGACGGCGAGGGAGAGGAGGAAAAGGAGGGGACTGAAGTTGGGGCGGTGGCAGGCATGGGGATCTCGAGCCAGTGCCACAGCGTCATTGCGGCGGTGAGACCAGGCACGCCGAGGCAGGCGGCGGACTCGAAGCTGATGCTCGGGGGAATGCGCAGGACGGTGTGCGTTGGCACGGTGACGCAAGTTTGGAAACATCCTGCTTCGCGTTTGCGGTAGTATGTGCCTGGGGGATCCTGTCAGTCACTTTTGCTTCCTTCAGGGATGCACACATGCGAAAGGGAGATACAATCAAAGGAAGAGGGGGAAGAGTCAGAGGCTCAGTACCTGTCCAAACTCTATCACCAGGCTTCACATCCGTCACGCTCTTCCCAACCCGCTGCACCACGCCAGCCATCTCGCGTCCATTCACCCACGGGAACTCGGGCATGCAGAAGTTGAAGTCCACAGACTTCCAATCGATCGGATTTAGCCCCACGGCGCGCGTGGAGATGACCACATCCTCGTCTCCCAAGATCTCCGCCGACGCCAGCTGCACGAGCTCATACCGCTTGCTGGACGTTATTATCAGGGCTGAGTGGTGTGGGGCTGCGGTGTTGGCCGGGCTGCAGTCGACTTCGGTCTCGGAGGAGGATGCGGATGTTTTGATGATTGTGGTGGAGAGTGACTTGTCTGTGAAGGGATCGCTGCTGGGGGTGGAGTATGAGGGCTCGGGAGTTGCGGTGATGGAGGAGGATTTGGGTGGGACCCGTGGCAGGCTCGACCGAGGATCGGATGAGGATTGGAAGCAGTTGAACAGCCGGAGAAAAGCCATCTTGGAGAGATGCTGCAAGTATCCTGAAAGATAAGGCAGGATCTTTCTCTTCAATGAACGCAGATATCGACGACCGGTAATAGACCTTCGTGATATATAACACACGAACAAAATATATAACGCCTTATTGCGATAAATCGCCCCTACACCAGCGGGTAACGGCGACGGTAGAAACAGTTGACAAATAGATCTATGCCTTTCTCAGCATCGGCCCTGCCGTATCGACGTTCCCTCTGTCCCACACTCCGATACGCTCACAGCTTTTTCCGGTTACTATCAGCATTGGCCGTCGATCCCATTCTGAAAGATCGGAAGAGCGCAGACAAGCAGAAGCAACAGGCGGCATGCAGCTTCCGGGATTCCAAAAAGATACTTCGGTAGCGCGGTGCCGAACATCGGGCAAGGGTTGCCCGGCGTCGCCGGCACCGAATGTTAGCGGTGCCCATACAGGTCAACACAAGTGGCGAATATTTGATATCGGAGAGGTAATGCAGCTTCGGATCCGGGCAAGCATCCCGCTCTTACGATTTTGGAGAAGTGGGAGGACAGGAAGAATTGCTGGAGCTTGCCTCTTCTCGGGCTCCTGGCTCATGTGCTCCGATACACACGTACAGCTCGATGGTCGATCCTACGTTGCTTGAGATCTAAGATCTCGGGATACCTTGTCACTCTTTATCTTGCGATAACGTATTCTGTGCCTGAAAACAAGGCTGCATATGAAGGTAGAAAGTGAATAGGTCAATCGACCTCAGAGGCGATGCCTTGCTAGTGGAGCCTGAATACTTTCTCGGCTGGACCTTCTCCTGAAGAGAACAATTCCGCAGCTCGCGGGAGGTGGATATCTGGAGATCCGATGATGTTCTGATGCAAGATAACGATACAAGGCGGGCTGGTATGGCCAGTTCCTGGTAGACCCAGTTCAGACTTCCCCCAGTCGATTTCTTGCATGTGACAATGGCGGTTACAATCCTCCAAACCTGGAGGTCCCCGGGATATTTCTTCCAGTCGTCAGGCCTCGGGAGAGGCCTATCCCTTCTCCGGCAGCATAATGCCACTAAGGAACACCAATTAATTGTTAGATAAGGGCAATGAAGACAGATTTGAAGCCACAATCCCAGTGCGATATGGTTCAGCAGCTACTTTCTGGAAGGGTTGCATCGTCCTAACTGTCTCGTTTAAGGGGGTCGCCGGAAGCGCGGACCCGTCAGCGGAAGCACTATTACCGACGGGAATTGCTTGCATCGCGCAAGCTCGAGAATCAGAACAACGGGTCCTCCGCCTGAACCGTGCGGAAGCTCTGGGCCTGCGCTAGTCGCTCGACGGGCTCCACCATCCTTATCTTTCACCTCCATTGGCTGCGAACCTTGTCCAGCACGTACGTAGACCTGATATACTGCAGAGCATGGGATAAAAAGGACGGGACAACCTCCACAGACAGACAGACCAGCAATAGATTTCCAACTTGATATTTGCCTTTGAAATTGGTATAGTCTTTTCACAATGAGTTACATTGGACCTTCTGTCTCGGAGGACATGGAGAAGAAAGAGATGCCTCAGCCCGACGACAAGGCCTCGATGAGGGTTAACTCCATCGTCGAGGCTCCGGGCGAGGGGGCCCTTGTGACAACTGACAAGGCTAAACTCGATATTGCCGGCGAATTTCTTGCACTCCACGAAACCGAACATGGCTCTTATTCCAAGAAGGAGGCGACGAGGGTGCGCTGGGCCATCGATCTCCGTCTAGTGCCTCTGCTTTTTGTCACGCAGACACTGTGTGCTGTTGATGTAAGATGCCTTTCTATTGAATTCTGACGACCGAGCTGACATTGTATTAGAAAATCCTGATCTCCAATGCCGCATTGTACGGCATGAAAGATGATACTCATCTCGTGGGCCAGCAGTACTCCTGGGGTAGGTAGCTTCCAGCTGCCAACTACAGAGCAGAAACTGAATCAATATAGTTGGATCCATTTTCTTCTTCGGGTACTTAGTCTGCGAGTTTCCGGGAAACTATCTCATCCAAAGACTCCCTGTTGGGAAAATGGCGGCCGTGATGTGTTTCGGCTGGGGTGCCATCACCATGCTCTTGGGTACTTGTCAGAACGCTGCTGGACTGATGGTTCTGCGCTTCATCATGGGTGCTTTTGAAGCTCCCATCGTTCCTGCATGTGCCGTCATTACGGTCATGTGGTATAAGAAAGAAGAGCAACCCGTCCGTGTGGCTATGTGGTACTCTGGCTTCTCCTCGGTGAGTGAAAATCCGGTTCGGGGCGTCAATCGCTCCAACACCACAACTAACTGTTTCTTCTCCAGCTTTTCGCAGGGACTATATCTTATGGTATAGGAAACACTAACACCAAGATCGCCTCTTGGAGACTACTCTTCCTCGTTCTGGGTGGCTTCACTGTCTTGTGGGCCGGTTTACTCTGGGTCTTTCTACCCGACAGCCCACTTAAGGCGCGATTCCTCAATGACAGGCAGAAATATATTGCCCTGCATAGGATCAAAGGCAACAAGACCGGCGTGGAGAATAAGGTGGGAAATCCACTCACGTGCACGACATGAATATACTAAAGGAAGTGCAGACTGTGAAGTGGTATCAAGTCAAAGAAGCCTTCACCGACTTGAGAACCTACCCTCTTATCATCTACGCCGTGTGCACCAATTTCGCCAATGGTGGCTTGGGAGTATTCGCCGCTCAAGTCGTTTCCAGCTTCGGGTACGGAAAGCTCGAGACGGTCCTCCTTGGAATCCCGACCGGCATGTTCATGACTTTCACAGCCTTGTGTGTTGCTGTGCCGAACCTGTGGCTCAAGAACAAACGTATCAAGATATGTTCCGTCTTCGCTTTGGTCCCGCTCGTATCGACTCTGTTAGTCCAACGTAAGTCCACCATTCCCAATCCCATCTCCACCCTCAGCTGACACATCTCCCCTAGATCTGCCGACAACGAACCGCACCGGGCGACTAGTCAGCTACTACTGCGTGTTCGTGTACTGGGCCGCCTATCCCACCGTTGGCTCGCTATCCATGGCGAACACGTCCGGGCACTCGAAGAAGGTGACGATGAACGCCATCATGTTCTTCTCGTACTGTCTTGGCAACATCATCGCGCCGCAGTTCTTCATCACCGCCGAGGCGCCCGCCTACCCCACGGGCTACAACGCCATCGTCGCCGGTTCGTCGCTGGCCGTCGCGGCGCTGATCTGCTATGAGGTCATTGTGCGGATCCAGAATAAGAAGAAGGATCAGCTCGAAGGTGTACATCTTGAGGGCACGATCAATGCTGAGGATCAGTTGGACTTGACGGATAAGGAGAAGAAGGGCTTTGGATATATCTACTGAGCTGGGCCTCGTTCCGTCATGTTGGAAACAAAGGAATATGACTATATACTGCGCTCGGAGAAGGTAAAGATAGGGATAGAGGATACTTTGAATGATTTGCAGCGGCCCTGTTTCTTGTTTGAATGTATGGCAGTATGACTATATTTGGATGATAGAATCTATTTACAAGTTGCAAATTCAATCGCCGGGGATATCTCAGTATGTCACTACGAAATGTCCGCTCTTCGGTTTCCTTGAGCATCTTCATATCAACTGAGTGGGTGAAGATACCGTTTTGAATTACGAGAAATTTTCCGGACAACAATGGCTGTGCAAACCTCAGCCCACGCTGTTAATCACCAAAATCCAGGGAACAAATTCATATTTCAATTTATCACATATGGTATCCAATTTGAAGATTTCAACAAGCATTCAGGAGGACAATGAAGTTGGACTATCATCGCTAGCTGAACAACAACCAGGGTTTAGCACTGCGGAATTGAGGGGGTTGGTTTGAACAGGTAAGGAAAGCATTTATACTAAATATTATCAAACACAAGATCAGCTTTAGGTTGCACTAGATCCTATCTAGTATTCCGCCGAAGGTCCCTCCACCTGCCACCCAGCGGCTGACGTTATGGAAGAACGCGCGACTTACGGAGCATGCTATTTCTTCAATAAAATGACGTAGTAGCTTCGCTTCCTCGCGGTCCTTCAATGGCCATACCGGCCGGTCAAGGTACGTCAACGGAGAAGGCGCTTCTATTGCTGTAGATGAATGGAACAATGACGCAGCGGGAGAGGTAGTTGCCTCCCCAGCCCCGCCTGGGGCATATTCAGTGTTATTATCAGTCGAAGTAGCCTGTAGCGTAGAAGTGGAAGGGAAAGTGACGCCGAATGGTGTTGCATCTGACACAGGTGAGAATATTTGTGACGGGATGAAGGGAAAAGGATGTGCAGTACGCCCATTTTCAGAGTGCCGCCTGGCGACCGCGAATCCACCTATACGGGGTGTTGCTGGAGAAGGGGTACGAGGAGTTTGACGATTTCTGCAAGACTGTGGGCTATGAGGCAGACTCTGGTCCGTAACGGGTTCGAACGGGTCAGGTCCCTCCTCATCCGAAACGTAATCATCCAAGATATCTTTTGTTTGGTCTATAAAGTGTGCTGAGGCAGGGTCAGTCAATGAAGGTTGACTGCCGTAACGGGAAAGAGGGCAAGATCGTAGAGAGAGAGGCTGGGATCCGCTCACAGACTTCAACAGGCCCCGTCCTGACCCATTTTTGGTCTTTGGGGTATCTGAATGACTTGTTGGGTCTATGAATCCCGTCAATTAGATCCGTCGGCCCATATCCTTGATTGAAGATGCATCCATACCTTTGACGTTTAAACCGCACATTCAGGCCCCGTTCACACTCGATCCCGTCGCGCTGACAGCGACGACAAGCGGGCTGCGCTTCATCACCTAGGGAAATTCAGCTATACGACGCCTCAAGGTGTATTTTCCAGACCTACATTTGACATGCTTGACTACGGTACAGTCGTTCTTGTTAGCTCATTTCGCTGGGTAGAGTGAGAGCTATGGTCTACCTACTCCGGCAATTCTGGCTAGATGATGTTAGCAAGGAATGATCCAAATGTTGATAAAGTATCAGTGATCTGGGGCCGGGAAAGAAGGTCCGGTCTGAGTTTCTGGTAACGTACCAACCAGTGCGTGCCCGCGGTGCTGTTGCCATGTCTTGCACCAGCACATTGGGCGATCTCGTCTGACGCGGGCGAGCGCTGGATTCCGAAGCAGGCGCCTTCTGCACTTAATAAAGCAGGTCTATACGGACGGCAAGTCCAGGAGCCGTGTCTAATTGTGTGGGATCTCCGCCGTATCTTTCGCATGACGCGGAGGCGTGGGGAAAGCAATGATTGGCGTGGGGAATCTCGGGGGTTATGAGTAGTTAATTATTGAGAAAGGAAGGTGGATTCAAGTAGGCAGGAATTTCCGTAAAATGGTGCAGCCCACCTGACCTTTTTAGGTCCGGATATAGTTACTGACTTTGTCAAATAACGCCGGCGGCGCGCCATCCCGCCCGTCCAAGCGATCTTCCTCGGCATGCTTTGAGGAGACCCACAGCGTTAACGATCTGAACCACTCAGAGACGGCCTATTTAAGTTCACTGCCATCCCCACAACCCCAGATTTTCATCCGTAACCCAGTTTGGTAGTACCAACGACAATTTGTAGCTTGCGTCTGCGACCAACAGTTATCTCAGCAATCCTTTTCGCCCACTACCGCCAACGAAGATGGGCCTCGATCCGAGTCTGGACAAGAGTGAGGTCCTACACGTGGAGAATACAAGAGGCCACTTCGAGCATGTGGAAAATCACACCAACCCGGCTCTTGATGACCTCGACACAATCGAGGAAACAAGGACTGGGAAGTTCTCGTGGCTGGTCTTTGTCACGGCAGCTATTGGCGGCATGCTTTTCGGTAAGATACCAGCCAAACCCATAGTTCGTGTCTCATCTTCTGACCTCCAGTGCAGGATACGACACGGTATACAGACCGCAAAAGACCCACCATCCCCTTTCTGCAAAACGCTGATGTCTTCCATAGGGTATCATCAGTGCAGTCTTGGTGTATATCGGAACATCATTGGACCACCATGAACTCAACTCCAATGAAAAAGAGCTCATCACATCCATCACTTCCGGTGCTGCGTTTTTCGGGGCCATCTTCGCCGGAACAACAGCAGACAGGTTCGGTAGGAAGACTGCCATCTATGTAGGCTGCGTGCTTTTCATCCTCGGCGCTATCCTCCAAGGTAGACAATTTTTCCCCTGTGATGTCTCGCTGGGCACATGGACTGACCACGTCCATCATACAGCTGCGTTATTCTCTCTCGCGCAGATGACTGTTGGCCGGCTTGTGGTCGGTTTCGGCGTCGGTTCAGCAGCCATGATTGCGCCCATGTATATTGCAGAGGTAACATGCTGAACTCCAATGTCCACGTCCAGTTGCTCATCCCTGTAGGTATGCCCCGCTAAATACCGAGGTCGCATTATCGGGCTCGACAACATGTCCATCACCGGCGGCCAGCTAGTATCCTACGGCATCGGCGCCGCATTCGCCAAGGTCTCCGGCGGCTGGCGGTACATGGTCGGGGGSGGAGCGGTACCCGCCATTATCCTCATCTGTCTCCTGCCGTTCTGTCCCGAGTCTCCACGGCAGCTCATCTACCACGGAAAGCCTGCTGAAGCCGAGAAAGTGTTGCATCGCGTATTCCCGGATGCCACGGATCTTCAGCTGAAACAGAAGGTGCAGCATATCACCGTGTACGTCGACGAGGCAAAGAACCTCCGAGGTTCGAAGAGCGGCTGGTGGGTTTTGAAGCAGCTCTACGTTGTCCCGGCCAACTTCCGCGCCCTGGTTGCTGCCTGTGGCCTTATGGCGATCAGTCAGCTGGGAGGGTTCAATTCGTTGATGTATTATTCGTCGACCCTATTCGCGCTCGTTGGCTTCTCCGATCCAGTTGCAGTTGGGAGCGTCATTGCAGGCACGAACTTCTTCTTTACCTGGATTAACCTCATGCTGGTGGATAGGATTGGGCGCAGGCGCATTCTTCTCTGCACGATGTGGGGAATGGTGAGCAGAGACCCCATTCCCAACCTCCACACATCGAGTAGGCACTTACAGAGGAGTCTAGGCATTCTTCCTCGTCCTTGCAGCGGTCTGCTTCCATTGGATACCGATCAATCACGACCTCACGCTGAAATCACAACATATCGGCTGGCCGGCCATCGTAGTCCTGGTCAGCATGATATGCTACGTCGGCTTCTACTCCTCCGGCATGGGAAATACCGCCTGGCTGTCCAGCGAGTTCTTCCCCATGGAAGTCCGCGCTATGGGCACTATGATGCTTACTTGCACCTGCTGTACGTAACGCTCTCTTCTGTCCCCCTATATCCATCTCCAAGCTCACATCGCTTGCCACTAATGAGGGGGTTCGAACGTCATCGTCGCCTCCACGTTCTTGACACAGATGGTAAGTCGCAGTTCCTACCGCGAGCACTCCATCGCACACATTGCCATCCTCAACCGAATCTGGCTAACTCTGATCAACTAAGGAAAACACAACTCCCAGCGGCGCATTCGGGTTCTACGCGGCCATATGCTTCTTCGGCTGGATCGCAGTCTACTTCTGCTACCCTGAGGTGCGCGGGATGACGCTTGAGGATATCCGCGAGATCTTCAACCATGGCTTTGGCGTCAAGTACGCCAATAACCTGCAGAAGCAGGCGAGGACGGCGCAGAAGGCGTATGATATGCAGCTCAAGCACCGGGTTGAGGAGAATGTCTAGGATCACGAAGGCATCATACACAGTGACCACAGAGCATTCTAGATGTGAACAATTATACAGCAGTATGGTAAGAAGTAACACCTCCGTTAGTGAGACGAATCAAAATGGTAGCACCTATCTTCTCTAATTCCCTCACGAAGCGTGACGTACAACAATGTTGCCTTACAATCCATCCATTTCGGCGGACTATTCCCTCTCTTGGTAACTCTCTACAGTGCTGACTGCGCAGTATCCGTAAACGGATAATGTAGAGAGCTGAAAGAGGTTAGGATTGAGACACTACGAACCAGTAATGGGTGAGAACCTCGGTGCTTATTCATCTCAATTTGTAATCTTTCCCAAAAAGGCATACCTATACCTCAACAGAAACGCTGACCCCGCGCAATCCCTGGAAACCAGAAGCAGGCACCCGGATAGTGCCTTGAAATGTGTCCGCTCAGAAACGGACGAATTCCCTGGCTGGTTTTTACAAATCAGAGACAGAAGGACGTCTCTATGGGGGAACTCTATGTAAGGGGACCCAATGGCCCCTAAAGTACTGTAAACAACTCTATATCCCCATATTCCGCCTTTCTCAAGCATAAAAAGCCTTGATCAACAACATCTTCATCATGCCTTCCACCCCCAACATCATCTTCGGTGCCGGTGGCTTCCCGGGCTTCGGCTTCGCCACGTGGCCCGTGGATGTGCAGAAGGAGATCCTCGAGATCCTCAAGCGCTACGGTGTCAAGGACATTGACACGGCCAGGATATACGTGGGTGACACTACTTCAATGCAAGCCATGGGCAAGAGGAGCCTCTGTTGACTGTGGCGTTTTCTATAGTACCAGAGTGAGCAAGCTCTCGGTGACATTGGAGCGCCGGAGAGTTTCATCATCCACACCAAAGCACCGGGGTTCAGGCCTGGCGCGTTGGCAAAGGAGTCTATACTTGAAGGGGCGAAGCAGTCACTGGAGGAACTGAAGGTTAAGTGTGTAAGTGTTGTCTCTTTCTAGTGGGGAGAATGTTGGACTAATTGCTCCCAAAGGTGGAGACGTACTTCCTGCACTCTCCAGACAAGGAGACTCCGCTCGCTGAAACCCTCGAGGCCATCAACGAGCTGTACAAGTCTGGTGCTTTCAAGAAGGTACGTCATACCCCATACAACAACAACACCACCACCAATCCCGACTCACCCCTCTCCCCTAGTTCGGTCTCTCCAACTTCTCGCCCGAAGAAGTGCAAGAAGTCTACGACCTCGCGCGCTCCCGGGGCTACGTCCTCCCCAGCGTCTTCGAAGGCAACTACAGCCCCATCGCACGGCACTACGACAGCATCCTCTTCCCGCTGCTACGCAAGCTCGCCATCTCTTTCTACGCCTACTCGCCTCTCGCAGCAGGTTTCCTCGTCAAGACGCCCGAGTGGGCCAAAGCCGGCGGCGACGGCCCGCGCTGGGGCAAGGAGAGCGCCATCTCCGGCATCCACCACGCCATGTATAACAGGCCGAAACTCGTCGCGGCGCTCGAGAAGTGGGAGCCGATTGCGAAGGAGGCGGGCGTGAGTAAAGCGGCGCTGGCGCATCGCTGGATCGTGTTTTCGTCGAGTCCGGATGGGAAGAGGGGGGATGCGTTGATTATTGGTGCGGATGGGACGAGGCAGTTGGAGGAGACGCTGCGGTCGATTCAGGATGGACCGTTGGATCCGAATATTGTGCAGAAGATTGATGAGGTTTGGGAGATGGTCAAGGATGAAGCGCCCGTGGATAACTTCCATTCGCTTTAGGCAGGGCCACGTGGTGCCCGGCCCGCATTGACGGCTGATTTCGTACTTGGAAAACCACAGCATTAATAATCGATCTTGACGAACATAACTCCTCCCTGTGATGTGTGTTGCGCCGTTCATTTCATCTGTAGAGTTCTCGGACAGCCTTGAGACTATTCATTCTCACGGCCAGACGCCCGTGATGGCCTTCATAGCAGCCCACAGCTTCTCATCATCAGGATCCAGTCTTCGACAACCTCCCTTCTCATCTCTCCGCACGCAGCCAATGAACGGCTTCTTCTCCGGCACACACACCGTCCCAGCCGCCGGCATCTTCCCCGACTGAAAATACTCGCGAACAGCACGGCCCGTACAAATCGATGGATTCGAGTACGAGCAATGTCCCTCCGAGTCCTGGCGCAGCACCACCGAGCCAGGAAACAGCTTCGAGACCTTTACTGCGTTCCGGAACGGCGTCACCGTGTCATGCGTGTTCCCAATAATCAGCAGCGGGCGCGAGGTATTTCCCGCAATTGGTCCTGTGAATGTCCATGCTGGTGGGACGGTGTACCCAATGCATGCGATTTTGTTCCTCGCCCAGCTGGTGCTTATCCATTTACTCTGGCCCCTTATGATCTTCAGATACTCCTTGAACTCCTCCTTCGTAAGATTACTCGGACCACCGGTATCCAGACACGCAGTCGACTGCGACGGCCCGACGCCGGAAATATACACGCCGGAAATACATGCTTCCGAGTACGGTCCGTCACGGGCACACTCTGGCGGCAGCGTGACGGGTTCCAGCATGCCCTGCTTCCCCGCGGCAATGGTCGTCGCATTCCGCGCTTCCACATCCGCCAGCATGCCGAAGAAATCCTCGGCCGCGGCGTACGAGAAATACATGGCGTTCAGCATCCGCAGGAGCATGTCGCCGTAGGTGACTACTTCTGGCCCCTGAGCGCTCGAGCCGGCGACCGCGATGGGATTATATCGGAGGTGCGCCATGATCTGCTCGAGCCGGGCTTCTACGTCGCGTCCTGATGCACCGGTGTAGAGTGGGCATTTCCCCGGCCCGGCGGCGTGGCAGTAGGCGCAGAATGCGCTGATGATCTTGTCGGAGTCGATTAGTTGGGTCAGCCATCCGCCGGAGTAGTAGTCGGAGGGATCCATGACGCCGTCGAGAACGAGTCGGTGGATGCGGTCGGGATGCATGGCTGCGAAGGTTGAGCCGAGGATTGTTCCGTAGCTATAACCCCAATAGAGCAGTTCCTCTTGGTTCTTCCTCCATCTCGTTCTTTCTAGAATCCTACCTCTTTCCAGCGGAGACAGCGCGCGACCACCCCCTCGCTGGCCCTCCAGTATCTTCCTCGCCTCTTCCTGCCGCCATTCGCCATGACGCTCGATAATCGCCACGATATCTTCAACCACTTGCGCCGTATTGACAAACCGCACCATATCGTCCGGATCGCCGTCTCGAGAACAGCTCGCTCCCAGTGCTTGCGCCCGCGCCCATTCAAGACCGAGGACGGCCTCAGAGTCCCACAGTAAAGACAGGTCGGGGTACTGGATCAACCACGCTTGCTGGTTGAATGCGTCCGGGAAGCACTTTAGTCGCGGAGTAGTATTGTTGACGCCTCGCGGATCGAAGCCGATGATGTCGAAATATTTCCCGGCGTCTCTCTCACTATGGGCGACTGATGGGTCCCTTGGCGAATCAACGATGGTTTGGAGATACTTGCCCCCCGTCAGCACCTGATGAATGCCGGACTCGCCTGGGCCGCCTAGTCACTCGTTAGCATCCGGCTTTACATTGCAGGTATGACGACTAACCAGGGTTCATCACGATAGCGCCACCATATCTCTCATCCGCCACTGGCACTTGAGCAGGTAATTTGACAATGGCGATTGCAGCCCTTGGACCGTCAGCGAGATTACTTGCGTTCCAGTTTAGAGGCACGTCAAGTCTGGCGCATTGGAACCCATCAAAGCAAGATGTGTACTGGAGTTGGGCCGAGGGTGTTATCTAGAGAGCGTTAGCTCGAAGCTCGGCGTCAGGGAGTTGTGGACATACAACGCTCCATTCGAACGGTAGGGTGGCATTATTAGCCTTGTGGGCTGGGTGGTTCCATTTTATCTCGATCCTCAAGGACGTGCTGTAAGGGAGCAACGACAATGACCACAGGCCAAGCAGAAGCAGGACCAGCCACGCGAACCGCCACGAACGGTAATGGATTGTTGGATATGTGGAGTCTCCCTCGAAAAGGGATTCCTTAACCATGGTGAAGCCTCAGACCCTGTCTAGCCCTGCACACGCTGTCGCAGTGACATGCAATGCTGATGTTAAAACTATTCAGCAGCACGTTGACGCAGGCACCAAGGAAGCAGGTTGCTGCCAAGGTAGGTATGCCACTAATCGAGATTTCATGCCGGCCCGCTAAACCCGCATCGGGCTAGCATAACGTATCGAAGGTCTTTGTGAACCAGAATCACCTTATCTCTGCTGGACGACCGAAAAGCGTAAGTCGTTCCCTTGCGATTTCCCGCGCCGTGAAGCAAATAATAATCGGTGGAACTCCCCAAACGCTCCAGCCGAAGAACGGAGCCAAGGCCAGCCAAAACCGGGCTCGCGGGGCATCTCAACGTTACTGTGCCCCTAGATGGGACAACAATAATCCGCGTCTTATGCAACGTCCGTACGGCTGGAGCATGTCAGCCAATCATTAACTCCGTCTTCCCCGCACATGGAGAGTGTGAGTGCTGATTGGCGCGTTTTGCGGGAAACGGGGCGGCCTGGGATCTTGTTCCTCCGGCTCGTACGCACTTAACGACGTGCGTGATCACGTGATTTGAGCTGGGAAGGGGTGTATATATATGGCGCTCCCGTTCTGGTTTGTCGAAGGAGAGACTTTCAGATAAGCTCGAATTGGATTGCAAGAGATACGGTATTTGGATATAGAATCAGGCAGATATGGATCCTGAAAAGTTCACTCCTCAGCTCTCCCTCTCGGAGAAACTTGGCCTCATTTCGGCATTCGCTCATGGCGGTATGTTACTGGCCGGCAGTCCTCTTTCCTTATCGTGTATGCAATACTGATTGTTTTCCTTCCACAGTGGCCGCTGCTATCACTGCATTTCTCCTTGCGCCTTTCCGCGGACCAGATACACCCCCGACTTTGAAGCGGCATGTCGTCTTGTCGCTCATGCGAACTGTCTTTTCGAGGGTTTCAGCGCGGCAACTGCAGTAAGTTCTCCCTATCATCACCCCGTACAGAATGTCATACAAAACAATGATGAATTGAACTGATCTGTAAATAGATATCTCACCGGGCCCACAGAAAAAGGCTACCTCGCATTCGCCAAACAGCGTGGCATGAAGCCCGAAACCGAGATCCTTCCAGACGGCTGGACAAAGGCCTTTTGGCTAGGAGATAAGAACGCCGACACCATCATCCTGCACATCCACGGTACATTCTAGCCCTCACCCCTCCAAACGCCCTCCCCCTAACCAAGTCCCCAAACAGGCGGCGGCTGGACCATGCCCGCCACCGCCGGGCACTTCAACTTCGCGGGCCAAATCCTGGACGCCGCGCGCGCCAACTCCAAATCCCTCGCCTTGCTGTTCATCCAATACGACCTGTCCACCCAAGCACCGTACCCTCGCGCACTAACACAATGCGTATCCCTTGTGCGGGACCTCATCACAACCCTGCACAAACGCCCCTCCCAACTGATCCTCTCCGGCGACTCCGTCGGCGCGAACATGCTGCTCGGCGTGCTCTCCCACCTCAGCGGACATACCCACCCGGCCATCGAGCCGCTCACGCTGAGCGAGCCGCTTAAGGGCGCCGTGTTGATGTCGCCCGTGCTGGATTTTGAGTTAGACGGCGAGATTATTCTGAAGAGGCAGAAGCAGGATCCGGTCGATGCGCCCACGCTGCGGGAATGGATTAGGAATTACCTCGGCGGCGCGCCGGTGGGGACCGGAGGGTATTTCACGGAGCCGGGAAAGGCGCCGAAGGAGTGGTGGAGGGGCGTGCAGGTGCGGGATATACTGATCACGGCGGCCGCGGAGGAGTCGACCGCGGAGGATATTAGGCGGTTTGCGGGGATGCTGGAGGTGAGTTTTGATGGTGCCGTGGCGACGTGTGAGAGTGCTTTTGTTGTTGGATGTTGTTGACTGATGCTGGGGGGCTGCAGGAGGTCCATCCGAATACGCAGGCTTTCTTTGCTGCGGGAGAGTTCCATGTCGAGCCGACTATTGGCGCGAGTTTCGGGTTTGAGGAGAGCCAGCAGACAAAATTTATTAAGCAGTGGTTGTGGCAGCGTGTTTGATAAGGACGATGACGTTGGAGGCGGGAAGGGACGGGTTGATAGACCACGGAGCACGTACTGTTTCGGATAGGATATGGCGGGGATCGGCCACGGCGTTTCACGGTCTAGTGTATGGGAGCGTATTATTATACTCGGTTTAATGTTATTTCATGACTACTACATAGTCACGCTGTACACTTAAAACCGCTTCTCAGACTGTAGGGCAACAAACCCACGTTGCAACCCATCACCCCCATCCCTCCTTTCCATCAAACCAATCTCGGCAGACATGACCCCTAACCGGATGCTTTTCTTTGACAAGGCTCACGCCTTTTCCTCCTCTACCGAATCCCGTCCAGTTCCACCATCATCGTCATTCACCCCCGAATAATACCCCGGCTTCTTGCAGCCATTCGGCACCCAGAACCTTCTATCAAAGCGCGTCAAAAGCAGCAGGTAGATAATCACAATCTCAAACGCAAACTCAATCACATAGAACGCCGGCTTTCCATCATACCACGCCGGGTCGTCAGCCGGCCGCTGCGGCGCCCACGTCGTCCCGGTACGAAAGCCCGCGATGAAGAGCGCGAAGAACAGCGCCACACCAAGGATGAGCTGTTTGGAGCGCATGCTCCCCGCGCCGAAGGTCTCCCGGTTTGGTGGGGAGGGGAGAAGCAGGGAGAGGAGCTGCAGGGCCAGCGAGACGAGATTGAAGAGCAGCATGTATAAGATCGCTCCGCGTTGGATCCACAGCGCCACCGTGCGCAGGCGCGTGTTCGGCGTGTAGAACGACAGGATCCAGCGTGTAGAACGACAGGATCGTGAACGTCACGACGAGCACGATCGCCACCAGCAGAAACGAATACAGCCCCCGAAACATCCACGTAACACCCCTACTCCACCCCAGCCTCGGCTGCGCCGCTCTGAAAACCCTCTGCGCGAGAATCAAGAGCACGATATACACCACGAGGATACCAAGGCTGGTAAAGATCTGAGCGGCAATGGCGACGCGCGCGTTGGTGGGGCGAGTCGCCCATACGAGCCGCAGCACGCAGGTTCCGACCCGCGCCATGCAGAACCCGAACATGGCCCAGGAGAGCAGGAATTTGTGACCCCGTCGCCGGTTGAGCTGGTAGATGAGCATGTGCGAGATGGCGCCGAGGAGGTAGAGTGTGAGCAGGACGGAGAGGATGGGGATGTCGACGCGGACGGTGGGACGGCCGCCGACGCCGGCGATGTTGGGGACGTAGGGAGGCTGTGTGGGAAGTTAGTCTGGGAAGATGGGAGGGCGGAGACGGTGAGGGCTTGTGAAGGACTTACTCCGCTCTGTGTCACGCTGCGTTTGAGCGTCGGACATGGTGGTGAGGTTGTAGAGTGGTGCGTATCCCCGTGAAAAGATGTTGCTCGTGTGAGTGGTCCTGCGAGTATGAAAGACATGTAGAGAGGATGCTCTCCATTTTTATTGGCAAAGCAAAACTGTTGCAGTACCCTACCTATTTCTTATTGTCGTCACGGTATGGCCGCTTTCGGGCTGCACGGACATGTTTTTCAGCCGAAAGTTGTTGTCGTATGCGCCATAACGTGAGCACGGCCCAGCGTCGAGCGAACGGAGTACAAAGCCGCGCACTCGTCCGCCCCGGGACGGGGCCATAAACACAATAACCCTGCAGCCACGGCGTAAGAAGGAATCTGTTCAGGACCACCCACCAAGCGCCGTTCTGCCTAAAACCCTATCAACGAGGAAAGTCCGAAAAGGAACCAGAAGCTGCGTCGAATGTACGTACCCTTCCCAGCCACATCCCCCAGCCCCACCTCACCTCGTCCGGGTCTCAGTTTCAGAGCTGACACGCAGAGACAGGCAGACACCGCAAAATCCGGTGCGTCTGGCCCGAAGGAAGCGGCGCAGCGAGCTGCCAGAGCTGCGTCGCCCGCGGCCGCGACTGTGAGGTGCAAGTGTACATGACGCCCGCGTCGGACGTGCCGCGCATGACGTCGCGCGCGCGCATCACTGAGCTGGAGAGTAATGTTTCTGGGTTGTGGGCAGCGCTGCAGAGCTTGCAGGCGCAGCTTGGGTGCGACGTGTCTTGTAGGAAGCAGATCAAGGGTGGTCCTCCAGCACAGGGGTCGGCCGATGACGAGGAGGATGAGGATTCGGAGGCGGGCTCGGAGACACCTTCTTCTTCTTCGGAGTCGAGTCCAGCGCACCAGCCTACTCACCTCCTTCCTCTCTTCGATAACGGTCTGCTGAGCTCCGATGGCTACTCCACGACGAAAAGTCGCCGGCATGCATCCCATCAGCACCGATCGCGCGGGATCGCAGCAATGCGGCGGCTGCTGCCTTCGAAAGAAGACATGCTGGTCATCACCACCCACGCCGCGTCATGGCTCTCCCTCAGCAACTCGCTCTTCCCACTCGTGGGCGCGACCAAGACGAGTCAAGACATGCTATCACAGTACGATACAATCAAGGCGGATCCGAACGCCGGCGTTGTAGCCATCGCGGCGCTGTTGTTGTCGATCGCACTGACCGTCCAACAGGCGCCCGCGGACACGACCGGCCCTGCGGCGCAGAGTATCCGGACCGCGTCCTCGTTCATTACGGAAGTCTCGGATACGGTCGAGCGCGTGTTCATCTCCGATGAGGATCTGGTGGGCAGTGTGGAAGGCGTGGAGACGGCGTTTATTTTCCTCAGGCTGTAAGTCCTACTCCAATATAAATATAGGCAACAGCGCACCCGATCAGGTCTGTTCCAGCTAACAAGCAACCCCGAGTACGACAGGCAGCTAGGCCGCGCCAAAGTCAAGAAAATGTGGCTGTGTCTACGGCGCGTGCTAGCCCTGGCAGAGCTGATCGGGCTCCCGCGCCGCCTCCTTGGCCATCGCCCAGCCCGGAGGCAACGCTGCACTACTGAGCCGCAAAGCCGAAGTCTGGGAATCCCTCTGTGTCATCGACCGCATGGCCGCGCTGATGTGGTCGTTGCCACTGGGGACCGTCAACAGCCCGCTGCCGGAGCGGCGGCCGCTGGTCGACTCCCGCGGCCACGTCGATCAGCAAGCGTACATGTACAAGCTGGCGGACATAGTGCGGCGACTGCTGGAGCTGGACCACCACCACCACAGCCACAGTCCCAGCCAGCTGCTCGCAGGTGGAGGAGGAGTGTTCGGGGCGACACCGGCAGTGGCGGGCGAGCTGCTCTTCAACCGCGTCATCGGCATCGACCAAGAACTGCGCTCACTCGCCGCGCTGACGCCGCAGACACGGTGGCGCACGACCTGGCCCACGCTCTCCGTCGACGCGATTCTGCAGTACTGGCACCGGTACCTTTGCGTGCGGACACACCTGCCACTAGCCCTGCAGTACGACTCCGATCCGCGCTTCGCATTCAACTTCGCGATGTTGTTGGTGTAACCCTAAGCTAGCCACGTGACTCACCAATAAGCGAAACCGCACATAACTCTAGAAGCCTGTCTAGATAGTATCTCTCTTCAATCAATTAATATATTATGCTCATATTGCTGCTCCTCTAACCCTAACAGGTCATGAGCCCGGACAGCGTGACAAGGCATCTCTGATCTATCTAGATCTACCCTCCTATTGATTCCTGTAGTAGAAGACTGTTCTTTCGGCTCCTACAGTATCTTATCTCTATTTCTCCTGCTTGATGCGTCCTGATTGACCGACCGAGCCAAAATGGCCGATTCAGTCCCTGTAACTATGATGAAAGTCAAGCCTTTTCAAAGAGTAACCAACTATAATTCATAGGCTATCAACATAAGGAACGTCCTAATTGAAACCAACATCTGGAAATATGTTAAAGGGAATAAGACCATCAAACCAGTGCTCTTCAGCAAGCCTACAGAGGCAGAGAAGGAACGATATAATCAGTAGATTGATAAAAATTAGCTTGTAATAGCAAAAATTCAGATAAACATCTTTCCTATTATATAACAGCTTGTTAAGAACATCAAGACTATAACAAAGATGTAGAACAAGTTTAAACAGGATTATAAAAACCATAGCTTTACAGCTAGGTATTAGCATTTCTATAACTTTATTTTAGCTTTGATAACAATTCTAGATTCTATCTAAAAGCTTGTACACTGTATACAGATTTGTTAAAATAACCTTATTAAGATAAGATATAACATAAAGAAGTAAATCCTTGTTTCTATCCTTTTTTATAACTTTCTTGCTAACTAGAATCTATAGATTACTATCTAATTATTGTTAATTAACTGTTTTATTATCTATAACATTATATATATCACAGATAATGTTTTCCTACTTATTATACTGTTAGAATTGGGTTTTTCTGTTTTAGTAGAAACTGTTTTAAAAGAAGATCAATGTTATAATATGTAAAATGATAAAAGAACAGTTATTATGTTCCTGGCCAGGAACAGATAACAGTTAAAGAAACTTTGTTTTTACTATAACTATATCAATTATAACAATGATAATTACTAGTAAAAGTATCTTGAAAAATATGGAAACAAAGGTAACAATAGTTATAACAAGAATAAGGATAATAATAAGGGTAAAAACAAAGATAATAACAAAAAGGATAATAATCATGATAATCTGTTAATAACTGATCTTATAACAGTTATATCATGTTATTATAATTGTTATAACTTTTCTTTTACTAAGATAATTACCTTAAAAGGTAGGAACATATCTGTTATAACTTTTATAACTGTTCTAGGTATTAAATCTATTATTAATAAGTATGTTTAATGTTTTGATTCAAGTTGTACATGTTATATAAACATATATTTTAATAACTTTAAAGATAACTATATCCTGTATAGATAAGTAATAAAACTTAAAAAGGTAAAAACTCTTTACTTTATTGAAAAAGGTTTAATCTCCTTTGTAACCATGTTTCCAGATAGTTATAAATACTATATTAACTTATTTAATATCTTATACATACTAGATATTAGTATTAACCTTATCTTTATCTGTATTTTAATTAAAGTAAAAGGCTTAAAGTTTGTTATAATGTACAAAGAAAGGATAATGTTTACCGATTACAATAACTATATCTTTTTAACAGGAAAAAATATCCCTTATTACAGCCTTTAGATTATTAAGATTATTATCCTCTTTACATTATTTTACAATAGCTATAATACTTTAAAGCTTGTTACAGCCCTTTTAGCTGTTATATCTGTTAACACAGATAAAAAAAAGCCTGATTTAACCATCTGACATTATTATTTTAATTACTTAAATGCCGGTCAGACAGAACAACTTCCATTCCTGTAAATCGGTTGTATGACTATCCCTATCCCATCTGTCCAGGTTTCCAGGCTGTGCCATGCCAATGGCCTAACCCTATTGTCCGCCTTGTTCTGTCTATTCTGTCTGTCAGAGCCTGTCGAAAAAGCCTGGGTTGATCCTTCTGCCGGAATGTTCGACCCAGTCAACAAGGCTGACTCGGTTTTATCAATTCGTGTCATGGCGACCGGTATATCTCTGCAAAACCATCGGCGGTAGAACACATCTTGTAAATCAGACCCGACAGACACCTCTGTTGAATT
The DNA here is from genome assembly GCA_001599915.1 of Symbiotaphrina buchneri. Taxonomy (NCBI): domain Eukaryota; kingdom Fungi; phylum Ascomycota; order Symbiotaphrinales; family Symbiotaphrinaceae; genus Symbiotaphrina; species Symbiotaphrina buchneri. The sequence goes on along the minus strand of BCIG01000003.1, from coordinate 24,275 downwards.
ACCGTTACTGAGGTCGTATCCCTGGATCAGATCCATCCGTACCGCAGCCCCGCCCAGATCCGTCGTACGTACCATTGGGAACAGCTTTGTGGTCGGTCCAAGACCTCTTCCGGTCCATCAAACTCCGAACCGTCATCAGGACCAACATATGTAATCTCTTGTACTGTTAACAACACCATCCTTACCCTATATCTTCCGGTTGGGAACTCTAGTGCAAGAGGCCCTTGAAGATTGATCTGGATATCAGCCAGTCCGCTGGACAATATGTGAAGCAAAGAGAAACGGATTTGATATGGAGCTGAGGAAAAGAGGATAAGGACCTCCTCTAGGATGTTGACAATCTTGCCGCATAATGCAAAGGCGATTGTTATATAGCTAGTCCATGGGCTGACTGTGGAGCCTATGCATATATAGATATTAATTATATAAGCTATATACTAGATGTACAGAGCAAACAGAAAAGATAATTTTTGGCAAGGAAATGACGCAGACTTTATATTTCCCTCCCTGGGCCTCGATTCACAGGGAATGTGACACATCACCATGGACATACAAAAAAGTGTGTGCGTGAATGATTGTGTAGCTGACTCACTCGGTGCACCAGGCTGGACACTGCCATGACTCCTGTAGAACATCATGTAGCAAACATAGCTAGCAAACATACGCATTCACACGAGCAGAGTGGTTGTTTGGCTTCCTCATCTCCAATAATCTACCGTACCTAATCAGGGGACCAAAAGCTGCTCGCAGTGCAAGGATCCTTCGCGGATATTATTATGCCTAGGTACCTTATGCTGAGTAGCAAACAAAGGTTCCATGCAGCTCCAATTTCAACCTCCATTCAGATTGTCGAGCCATGCAAGGACATCTACAAGAAAGCGGTGTCTGTACACCCGGCCAAAGGGACGGGACATACGGAACACACACTGTGACACACACGTCAAACCCTACTCTCATTCCGCTCAATCCCCTTCCGGCCCTCCGCCAGCAAGCAAGCCCAACGGACCGCCACAACCACAGCAACCGCCTCAAAAAGCGTCATCCCTTACATCCCACCATTCTGCACCCCCGTCCCCATGCTATTCTGTTCCTCATGGTGGACATGCCCATCCTTCCCCCCCAGATCCGCCAGGTGGGCCGTGGCATGCTGATGCTTCTCATGATGCACACGCTGATGCTCAGGCCGATCAAAATGGTACAGCGGCTCCAGGACCGCATTGCGCTGGAACAGCACGTAGCGCTTGATGAACCACGGCAGCCACTTGCCCATCTGGTACTTGTCGAAGGTCGCGGTGGGGATGGCGAACACCCAGTCGAGTTCTTCGAGCGTGCGCTGTTTCGTTTCAGGCACCCAGAAGAAGATCATGACGAAGGCGACGGCGTTGAAACCCGCGTATAAACCGAAAAAGCCCTGCGCATTGTCGCGTCGTCAGCATTGCATTGCGGCGCCACACCCGGGTGCGGTCACCCAGATTGCGAGTGAGGAAGGGAGAGGGGCAGAGAAACATACCACAGTGCCCAGCTGCGTAAGCGCAAACGGCAAAGAGATAGACAACACGGCCGCAAAGCCAAGACAAACCGCAACGGCAAAGCCCATGCCCACCTCGCGGTGCGACAGCGGGAAGACTTCGGCGCTGTACGTGAAGGGCACGGGGCCCTCGCCGGGGGAGTAGAAGGCTGCGAACATGAATACGAAGAGCGCGACCAGCGCAATCTTAGTCTCGCCCGCGGGAATCAGCGTGCAGAGACCGGCGGCGAGGAGCGTCCACATCTGCCAAGCGCGGGTTAGAATGCCTGCCTGCTGGGAATTTATGTAGGTTGGGAGATGGGCAAGAGCGTACCATGTTCGGGAAAGTGAATAGTAGGAGCGAGCGCCGACCGAACTGCAAGGTGGTCAGTTAGCATGGGATTGCTGACAGAACGATGGGTATGCGTGGGAAAGGGTATGTGCTTACTGTATCGATAGTCCAGAAGGCCGGGAAAGCGAAGAGCCAATTGACGAGCCCGAAGCCGAAGGAGCAGATGGTGGCGCGGAACTCGCTGAAGCCGGCGTCGACGAAGATGGTCGTCGAGTAGAAGGCGATGATGTTGATGCCGCACATTTGCTACACGCGCATTGTCAGCAAGCCGCACGCAAGACGCGAACTGAGCAAACAGAAACCGTGGTTTCGGGCGCACTTACCTGCGCAATCATAACCGTAAACGCCGCCAGCGTCGCCCTCCTCACTCTCGGGACGGTAAACAGCTCGACAAATCTCGTCAGGTACGTCGTATCGCCAATAAGCGCATTCTCAATCTCCAGCTGCGCATGAATATAATACAGATCGCGCGCGACCTGGACCGGGTTGTAACGCAGCTTGTCCATCGACTTCCAGGCTTCGGGGTACCGGTTCTTCTTCATCAGCCAGCGCGGCGACTCCGGGCAGAAGTAGATGAACACCATGAGCGGGATGGCGGGGATGAACGGCGCGCCCAGCATCAGCCGCCAGTTGATGTTGGGCACGTGGAAGACCGCCAGGTTGAAGGCTGTCCCGAGGAAGATCCCGAAGGCGGTCCACATCTCTGTAGGGAAAAGTCAGTGCTGGGATGCGAGAGTCGGGGATAAGGACTTGCGCCATGACATGACGAGGGCACCGCGAATGATGGCCGGAGAGTTTTCGGCAGCATAGATCGGGACTGTTTGCCAGAAAAGCGTGGTCAGCTTCTTGTTTAAGTCTCGACAGTGGGTTACGAAGTGCATACCAGTCGAAGCTTTAACGCCCATTCCGACACCCATGAGGATACGCGCGATGAACTGCGTATACCAGACGTCGCAGAAGGCAGATCCGAGCAATGGCCAGCAGCAGAAGTTCGCAGCAACAAAAATGACACCTGAGATTGCGTTAGTAACTATTGCATCCGGCCTCAGAGAGAGAAATGATTCTGCTCACCACGACGACCGAACAAGTTGTTCAGCGGATCAGAAAGCCAGCAGCCAATGAATCTATCTTCCATCAGCTTACAACGCATGCACAGACCCATAGTAAAGAGATACATACGCAGAACCAATATACGGCGCCGAAGCAACCAGGCCCTGAATCCATGTATCATGCGCGGAATCGCTGCCAATACCATAAATCTTCGGGTAAAAGATCGAAGCACCATTAATACCGGTCTGATCCCAGCCCTGCACCGCCGCGCCAATAGAGCACGTGAAGATCGTCAAGAAGAGTCTGAAGGGCATCTTCCACTTGTGCTCGATTTCGCGGGTTAGGATGAACTTTTCTTCCTCGGACAGCGCCTCGGGGCCCTTGATGTTCTCATAGTCGTCGGGGTCTTGTGCGACGAGAGCGCCCTTGCGCAGGATGGGCAGATACTCGGTCAGGTTCTTTTCTTCGGCGAAAGCTTCGACTTGTTGCATCAACTGCTCGTAGGGGATTCCTTTGAGCGGGTTCTTGATTCTGTTGTAGGAGAGAGGTCACGCGGTCAGATTCATGTTTCCGGCTGGAAGCGAAGCAGACCGCTTTGATTGCCTTCTGAGGATAAAGTGCTGCTTACCTGCCAGTCAAGTTCTTGTTCAAATCAACATAATCGGGCTCGTACGCCTTCTCGACGTGCTCAGAGCCAAGGGTCTTTGGTGCTGGTCTGATGCCAGAGGTGTGCGTCAGCAAAGGTGCAGGGGTTGTGTACCCTTGTAACCCGGGGGCTACTTACCCATTGTCCCGGACAGAGTCGTCGGCATGGCTGATTTCGGCCATGTCGGCGACTAGTAGCTAGGATTGAGGATAGTTGTACAGGCAAGTCTGCGATTCACCGCTGTGGAGGGGGAATTGATGTTCAGCTGAGGGCGAGGGGAAGCAAACATCAATCAGCAGAAAAGATGACGCGAAGAAGCCGCAGACGGCTCGGGGGTCCCCGATCTTATAAATCCCTCCTCCCCCCTCTGACCACCCACAGCAGCAGAAGGCCCCGTCGAAAAACCAGCCACTAAACGCGTTTTGACCCTGGGGAGGAATCCGGGGGTCCTGCTCGTCCTATCGCATCTCCAGGCTCCACTGCAGGGCTCCACTCCCTACGGTTACAGTGGGCGCTGAATGCAGCGCATTCACACCCTGGCCAGCTGATGTGATCCGGGGTCCCACAATCTCGTATCACGAGCAATCTCTGGTGCCGAAAAGGGCATCTCCGCTGTAGATCCCTCCATCCCGCGCCGCACCATGATCGCGTGGCGTCGATTGGCGGCACGCGCGCTAGGCGCGATCTAGAAGGTGAGTTGCGGGCGGGTAAGCGCCCGCCGAGGTAGCATGGAAGGATGGATGCCTCCATGGAAGTTGCCAGCGGGAGAGACCCTCAGACCCCGCTCGGTGAGCTGCTCCGAGGAGCGACGGTTGGACTGACGGTTGGAACGGGGAGAGCGTGGAGAGACGGCGTGGAGACGGCTTGTTCCTTCGTTTGCTTCGCTTCCCCTCACTTTTTGCACGGCAGGCACAGCGCACGCTACCTGTTTGTTCTAGGAAGCAAACACGCGATCGAGGTTGCAAGCGTAAGCGAATTGCACAGCGATGATTGGACGGTGGAGGTTCATGTTATGTTTTAGATTACGTGGGCCCACAAATAATACGAATAGACCGTGAGATTTGACTAAAATCCTGAACCATCGCTGGCTAAGCTGGGAAGGTTAGGATTTAAGTTACGAACCGTACGAGTTAGCAGATCAATCTTTACCGTATGCCCGGTGGCAGTGCGGTAGCGTGGTAGACGAAAGCAGATCGGAGGGTTCCTGCGGTTTCCGGTGTCAAGGTAAACGTGAGTGAGGCATCTCGTGGGCCTTGGCAAACAACCACAGAGCTGTGCCTCAAACAGACGGCGATGGTGATGGCAAACGGCGCTTTTGGGCTTTATTGGGCTGTGGGGTTGTTTGGACCCTGACACATCACAGGACGGGTGCTTCTGTACGCGGTAACCCGAAGCCTGTAATGCAGTCTTTACACCTCTTACAGCAGAACCCCGCTATGTAGCAAACATGACTGTTACATAAGGCAGTTGATGTCTGATAGCCATGTTTGCTATATGACGGTGTACAGGAGTCATAGTAGTGACCAACTTGTGGTAGGCCGGGTGAGTCACCACAGAATCAATCGTGACAATGGGGACTGGTCTCTTTTCCTCTCTGGATCGGAGGCTTGGGAGTGGAATATAAAGCCTGCGTCGTTTCCTCCCTAAAAATCTTCTTGTATAGGTGTAGAATAGGATCAGTCTTTTTACTCGTTCCATCTTTAATATTGCTTTTATATACATCTATATATGTACTCTTGCGTTATGCGGCCAGTAAGCGCTTATTCTAACTCTCTTTTTCTCGGCTCTTATCGAATTCATCTCTCTTCGCTTCTTTCATCCGGCATATCCCTTACGGAGGGTATATATCTATATATGCACGTAAACGCCCGAGCGTGTTCCCACGAGTCTCTTCTATACAACAACACCAAGCAGCACTGATCAGTGGAATTTGCAGAGGTCACATCCCTTGGCTCCACTCTCTCGCGCTTCATACCAGACCGCCGTGCTCAGAACCTTCCTCCATTCGGTTGCAGGCGTTCCTTGATGGACCAGTCTGCTGCCACATGCGGCTCTGTCATCAGCGGTAGACAACAGACTGCCCAGTCACGGGTGGCTGCGGAAAGCGTTGACAGTCTCGGACAACAGCTCGTGGGAATATCGGCGAGTCTGTTATAAGCACACGAAGGCCATGGGCGGGCATATGGGACTGCGTCTGAAGGAGCTGGGCCACGGGGCCCTCACCGCGCGGCTCCGGACCATCCACGAGCGTCGTCTCGAAATCGGTCGGCTCCTGACCGGCCAGGACACCCACCAATGGTTTCGCAAGGTGGTCCAGGGCGCTCGACCATCGGATTCCCTCGGGCCGTACAAATTCTTTCCTAGCCCCCCAGCCGGTCCTCCGCCGCCGCTCGACACCAAACAATCCTGGACGAGACCGACCTTGCATTGACGGACACCTAGGGCCGGGATGGGACCGTCTGCGTTGACGTGGTGGGATGGTGGTTCTCCACCGGGGAGGGTCTCATCTGGGACGTCGTGCTGCACGAGCTCGACATGTACCACTGACACCAACGCCAGATCAACGGCCAGCCCAACTACGGCTGGCTACACAACTCACTGTACAGTCTCAGACAGCAGCTGATGCGCCAGGACCCCTACTACTACATGGCGTACACCGCCCCCCGGCCGGACGGGTGCCGGGACCTGGTCTCGTATCCCTACTACGCCAAGTACGCCGTGCCCGGCGCCTCCACCAAGTTTCGGCACATCGACCTCAACGTTCCCCAGCTGCTCGCCTCGGACCAGGGGCGTAACATGATCCAGGGGGACATCAGCCTTGACGACGAGGACGACGAGAACTGTACCTGGCTTGTCCAGGGCATGCAACACAAGATCAGGGAGTGGTGGCAGATGCACATGGACCGCGAGTAAGTCCCCGAGTGCACCGCCTTACACGTCCACCGGCTGGCGGACGTAATGCTGTCCAACCATCAGGGAAAAGGAACAATTCAAGGCAGTATCTCAATTAACTGCCAGTGCCAAAAATCGAGGTTCAGCGCCTTTTACAACCCTTCAAGATCTGGCGAGCAATGCACGATGTCATCATCGCAAAGGCGATGTCCCAATGATCTGGTAGCGACTTTGAAAGAAACATTGACCAGTCCCCGAGACACAGAGACTCTGATCAACATCTCGACTAACATGATCACCATGGCCAATACGGCACGGCAGGATCGAATCTTCGATATGGCGCAAAAGGACTTCATAATTCCAGAACGAAGCCTGGGGATGGTCTTGTCCTACGTCATGACTCAGCCAGAAGTCCCCATGGTCATGTTCGAAACCTACCTTGTTCAAGCACGGTAAAACTCCCCGCCTCGGCGTACTCAACAACATGCCCAAGCAGCCGTGGACATCTCCGAGAGGATGCCAGGTCACCCAGCCTCAATGGACCCTTTCCTACACTATGGAGCCAACGATATACGTTATATATGGTCAACATACCCCTGCACCGGGATATAATCCCAGGACACGTTCTTGGTTAGTTCACCTTGCACAGATACCGATGTTTTTTGGCTGACATCTACGTAGACGCAATCGACATAGTTCGTCGGACGAATCTGCTCTTCCTCATCATCTGGCTGGACCTGGTGCCACCAACAGGAAGGCAAGGCAGGTCCAGCCACTCTGGGAGCCAGATCCCGCAACATTCGCCATCGCCCATTCACCCTTGACTATCCTACCTTCTCACTCAATACCATCTGATCTCTTCGGTCCGGACTATATGACCACCAATCCATCTCAACACATTTTCAACCACGGCAATTGTACGACCTCGGCCCGACCAGGCTCGTCCTAGAAGACATCCACAACTGGAGGCACTATCGCTGTAACCCACAGAGGCGTCGATGCCACAAAAGGGTCTAGTCATGTGGCCACTAACGATGGTCATCATGGAGGCCAAGGCCTATCACATGTTATACCTCTGTCGGCGGAGCGACTTCGCTGTGGGGCCCATGAAGCTCACAGGTCGCGGAGACTCAGGCTGGCAAACTGGACGTCGACGCGTTTGAGTCGTGTTTGTCGAAGGAAATAAGCTGCGGGTAAAACCTCAATATGAGGGAAGGACGTTTCTGGCACCATACGGCACGGCAATGTTATTGCGCACGGCGGGGACGGTACCACATGGCGAAGATGTTGAGCAGCCGATCTGGGTCAGGAGCCGGACTGCCAGGACTGCCGGGGCATGATGGTTGGATTCAGGCGAGAGAAACGGATGGTTCCCAGATGCGGCAGCAGTGACGGCGGCAAACGCAGTCGTCTGTCCATCAACACCCATAAAGAACCGGGCGACGAGGAAGCCAACGTGCAACATCGTTGCCCGTGATGGAGAAGGCAGAGTGTACTTTGAAAACCTGGAAGGTGGTACTGGCACCATAATCGTCTATACGGAGGCAATGAGGAGGTGCAGCCCCGTCTGGCGCGATATGCTACAATCTCAAGTGACAACCCAATAGCAGTTCGTCATAGATGCATGCCAGGCTGACGACGGAGCTATGCTCTTCGTTCTGATGATGGTCGCTCATGACCTGGTAGAGAAGCTTCCGAGCTCTTTGGAGATGGCGGAACTGGGTAGGGATGGACATTTGGGATGTTATTGAAGTATAATACGCACACATCACTTCGTTGAAAGCCTGCAACATTCAGGGATTCGTTCCGTAGTGATGATCGCCCTGAGACCTATCGACTTGGGTGGGATTACCCTCTAGGGAGTCCAGGCCTGGAAGAGCCCCAGTTGATGTCGTTCTTGCTTCTTGGAGCATCTCATAATTTTCCAGCGTGTTAGACAATATCAGGAACGGGGCATTACATTCAATACAGCTGGCCGAAACCCTTGGCCGTGGAGTGTGAATATCAAGTGTTTTATCTTAGCCAAGAAAAGACTGTTGTTTCTGTGGGTACTTCATACGCGTTCCATTTTCGTAGATATGGCTTGGCTACGGGCGCGGAATATCTACCTACCACTTCAGTATTAATGGCCTTAATTGCCTTGCTCTGATGTGTAGAGCCAAGCTGTGCAGGGACGTCTCAATTCAGAAATTATTGCGGAGGGTGGGTCGGGTATTTTATCCTCCTCAGTAAGGGGAGCGGGAGGGAAAAGGAGTCCCGATTAGGGCCGGATCTTATCAAAACCATCTCCGCAACCAATGGGCACACACGCTAGAGTGGTATGACACTGCATATTAGTGTGCATTGAACGCGCGGTGGTCCCTGGAATGATTGTAGTCAATGCTGACGGTGGGCTCCTCTCGCGATTCTCTCGCGATCCTCCGGGAGATCGGAGCGGGTCCAATTCATTCACGTCAAGTCCTTGTTCCTGAGATACGATGGGATCTTCTCGTATGATCCTTCACTGTGACTGGGGTCCACTAAATACTCCCTTCATAATGAGATATACAGGGCTGTTGACTAGCCTTTATTTTCCCGCCACTGATGCTATCCCGTCGTCCCAGCCTGAAATCGTTCTATTCATTCAAAGATCCCAGTAGTAATGCAATCAGACCTCATCTTGCACTGCCCACTCAGTAGACTTGATCCAAACCCGAGATACCCGATGATTTCGGATTACACTTCTGGCCCATTATCATCACTAGTAACCCCACGGAGTTCTGTTGGATAATATATAACCTTATCTAGCCGCCTTCCTTATTTGTCTAGCGGGAAGCCAATTCGGGAACGAGCCGACGGACTGCTAGCAATCTAACCTCCTTCCCTATGTGTCAAGGCGTCGCCAGCCCCTCCCGAGTGGCGGTATCTCTATTATCGGTTGTAACGTCCATTGGCCTATCTCATGATCGTTATCAACGGCCAGCCCTTGATATTGCCTGTGGCGATAACGATTTTTTGCCTTTGATAGGCCATGTCCTCTACTGAAACGAGAATCGTCGGGATGGCCAGGGTATGTAGCGTATGCCGTATCTCCTGTCCTCAAGTATATAAGATGCCAGAAAGACATCGTAGATCCTAGCCACTACACACAGTCTTTGCAACTTCTAAAGAGGCACCACATCTTCCTTTCAAACTGCCCATTATGACTCAAGTCCCGCCTTCCCCGATTATTGCCATCGATGATGAGAAAAGTCCGGCGAGCCCTTACCAGCCGGAGCCCACCGAGACCAAGACTGGCACCGTCTTGCCGGTTGTGGACGAGGTCGTTGCCTCGGCGGACGGCGACGATGCTCTCAAGCTGGCAGGTACTCATGCCCATCAGTTTGACGAGAAGTATATGCTTCGCCTCCGACGGAAGATTGTAAGTCCTTGAGTGCTTGAGCACTTTAGACAGATCGACGAGTAGCTAATCTGAATTACAGGATTGGCATGTAATGCCTCTTCTCATCTTTGTCTACTTTACACAGTTCCTGGACAAGAACATTCTGTCCTATGCCTCGATCATGGACTTCCCAGTGACAGGCATCTGGTATAACGACGTCGCCCAAGCTTTTTACATGGGCTTTTTGGTCTGGATGTTTCCAACTCAGTACATCGGTCAGAAGTTTCCCATCGCAAAGTACCTGGGCGTCCACATCGTCGCGTGGGGCGCGCTCGTCATGCTCCACGCCGTCTGCCACAACTTTTCCGGCTTCTACGCCCTTCGCTTTTTCCTCGGCATGCTCGAGGCCTGCGTCTCGCCCACTCTCATCCTCATCGTCAGCATGTGGTACAAGCAAAACGAGCGTGCCTCCCGTATAGGCTTGTTTTATGCCGGGAACCTCAGCACGTCCGTCGTCGGCGGCGCAGTCGCCTACGGAGTCACGTTCTACCAGGGCTCCATCGCGCCTTGGAAGCTGCTCTACCTCGTCCTCGGTGCGCTCGCCATCACCTGCGGCGTCCTGGTCCTCATCTTCCTTCCGGACTCCCCCGTCACGGCTGGCTTCCTGTCCGAGGAGGAGAAGATCGCCGCACTCGAACGCGTTCGTCTCGACCAGGCTGGGACGCATAACAAGCACATCAAAAAGTACCAGATCGTCGAGACGTTCAAGGACATCCGCACCTGGATCATGTTCCTCATCATCATGTGCATCGGTATTCCCAACGGCGGCAACTCGGCGTTCAGCAACATCATCACCAAGAGCTTCGGCTGGACCTCCCGCCAGTCCCTTCTCCTGGATATGCCGCGTGCTGCGATCGGCGGCTTTGCTGTGGTTGCTGTCGGCTGGCTCTCGGACCGTATCAACGATCGCATGACCCTGATCTTGCTTTTCACCCTTCCCACCCTTATCGGCATGATCATCATGACCACCATGCAATACTCCGGCCAGAAGGGTGTCCTCGAGTTCGCCCAACTGTTCCAGAACCTGTCCGCACCGGGTTTCCCGCTTTGCTACGCCTGGAATGCCAGCAACACCGGCGGTCACACCAAGAAGGTCACCGTCAACGCCTTCACGCTTTTCACCTTTGGCGCTGGCTCCGTCGTTGGCACATACATCTTCCTTCCTCAGAATGCACCCGGCTATATCCCTGGTAAAGCGGCCATTGTTGTATTGACCGTCATCATGATGATATGCTGTGCCATCATGGCGTATATCAATGTCCGCTGGAACAAACAGAAGAAGGTTGTCCTTGAGAAGCTGATTGCGGACAATGGTTGGACTGAGGAGGATGTTGAGCGCGAGCGGGAGAAGGCTGCCTTCTTGGATCTCACCGACAAGGAGAACGTGTTTTTCACGTACACTCGCTGATGTGTGTGGCACTATCAATATTCTGTCTTTCCAACGTTGATTGCATAAAATTCATTGTCGTTGTATAAAAGCCTTAGTCCATAGCGACACACACTGGATGTCAAGCCTTGAATGTCAAGCCTTTAGTTTCTTGAGTCGTCTCATAGCTGCATCGAAGGCCTTTTTACCCCGCACGTCGTGAACAAAGTCAACCCACATGACGGACCGTAGGAGTGTATGAGCCTCTGACCAAGTGTGCATATCAGACATCCAAATAGCCTTATCGAGCCAGACGCTCTGCCAGTCGTCGGAAGACGGCTCTTGGTAAGCGACCAGATGATATAGAAGCAGCAGCCACAGCATGATGGGCTGCGGCACAGCAACATCGCTAGACTGCCAGATTTTCACCAAGGCGGTGCTGAAAAGGCCGAGGAGATGTTCATACGGTTGTTCAAGATAGCATCGGGTCAAGAAGATTGTAGTACAGAAGGTCAGCAAAGCGAGCCGAATTGCCTCTTGCAGGGCTTCATCCTCGGTGAAAGACAAATTTGTAAGTCGGTAGAGGATGGAATTCATCATCTCGCTGTAGGTCTCTGCTTGGAGCTTGCCGGTCGTTTGGTACGCCAGGTTGGTCAGGCAGGAGAAGGCGTGGAGATCTCTCCAGCCGTCGGCCAGCCTGTGATCCAGGGTGCTGAGGAAGGGGCATATTTGTGTTTCGTGCGGCGGATGGCTGCAATGGACCAGTCCCTGGCCTGCAATAAAGCAATCCCATGTCATCTCGTCTTGGAACAGGCGTGCGCGGTTGCCGAAACGTAATGCAAGTCCCACATCCGCCCTATTCTACCCGTCAGAATTGACATCGAGTATCACGTCGATACGGAGAGCATGGTGGTAGTTGTAGGATTGCGGAAGCATACCTGCAGACTTTGACTTGCATATTAGTATGTGTGTTTAGAGATCGCACACCGCCCCTCAAGTTGATAATCTTCAGCAGACCGTCAACATGATGTTTCAAAGCGGCAAAGTCTTTTGTGAGTTCTGCAGCCGTGGCCAATATGATGATAGCCATTATGGTGGATTCGTAATAGATCGGATCCCACTCGCCATGACCCATAGCGTTAATCCGGGCCTGAAGGACCTGCAAAGCCTGCGCATGATGAAAAGCTGCTAGGCGGCTGATGTGGTTGCCATTCGAAGGCCCATCCAGAAACGCCCGGACTGAGAACATCATGGCGTGGATGCAGCAGATGTCACTGATCATATACGGGAACCACCCCCTGACGGTGGGATGCACATTCAGACAGACTTCATAAGGATACACACCTTCTTTATCCAGAAGGATGACTGTTAGTCTCGTTAGATGGATGACTTCATATATGTTGATAGAGACCACGGTCTGAGGTACATACGTTTGACCAGATCCTGAATCATAGACGGCTCAATGCCGTGCGGTAACCGCAACGCCGAAAGGTCTCCACCGACTCGCTTGGGACTGGGAATCGATAAAGAGGAGTGTGCCGGCGATCTCGGCACTACGTTTGTGGTTCCAAGGTTACGCGCAGGGTTGATCCAAGACCGGAGGTTGACGGCTTTCCGACGTTTCCACTGTGCTCGTGTCGCATGACTTGCGCGTGCACTACGGTCTGAAGCGTTTGGGATCCGGTTAGGCACGCTGTCGATGAAATTGAATCCAGCGCTATCTGATTCGGCATGTTATCCCTTGCTCGGTCGTGTTTGCCGGAGATTGATGCGGCGAGCGCTGATTCACGTACAATTTGCTTCAATCACTGCGTCACCGGTGGACTGGTCTGACATGATTGTCCAGTTGCGGAAAGTCCAAAGTTCTTGGGCTGACTAGACAATAGGAAGATCAGAGTCCCGAGTTCCGCGTCTGCTGTAGAAGGTCGCGGCAGAGGGACCGGGACAGCGGAGGGAAATGGTGGACCGATTACTTCTTCTGTGGCGGAAATTAAGATTAAGATGGTAAAAAGAGCGGTGATCCACAGATGCAAAAGTTCCGGCCCTAAGGGTCTGCCAAGCAATATGAGGCTTCCTATTATAGGCTAGCTTCAAGGTTATGGCCAATCGATTTTCCGCCAGTGAATCTAGAGCAATGCTTTTGCCAGAAATCAGAGCTGTAGGTGTACAGGGATAGCGGCGAACTCGGCATACGTAGCTACGTCGGATTTAGGCTGCACACCTCCATCATGATTCTCCGTGTCCCCTCGACTGCAAAAATACCTTCGTACAGTCTCTCCAGTGGCACGGACAGGGAGTCTCAAGGGCCGCTTCGTTGCTTCGCAAATGCCAAGACATCTGAGACTTCTACATTAGAACTCAGCCTCCTGATACTATATGGAGATAATCCTAGTTCCGGCTCCCGGAGCGTCTGACAATCCTTTACGATGCACGCCTATGCAGAGCGCCCGAGACACGGTGGACGGCATTGTTCCTGCCCCTTGAATATAAGGTCTGCCACAGGCTCCTGCATTCAGTTCCATGCACAAAGGATTCTTTTAACATTATCTATAAGTGCGATCTCGTCAAGTTATCCTCTTCTTGAATACAGTTGGCTGGAAAAAACAAAATGCCCTCACACAAGAAAAGCGCCGAGGTTGGTCGCCAGGCCACGCCTGCAGCACCACACCAGGTTCCTTCCAAAGACCTGCCCCCTCTCCCCAAGAATTTCGCCCCGGTCTTCTTCCAAAACCAGTTCCGGACGAAGATCGAGCTGCCGACTCCCCATCGGTATCCGGACGTGAAAGGGAAATGTGCCATCATCACCGGCTCCAACATCGGGCTAGGCTTTGAGGCCGCAAGGCAACTGCTCTCTCTCGGACTCTCGCATCTTGTCATGGGCGTACGGTCGCTGCAGAAAGGCGACGTTGCTGCCACGCAGCTTCGTGCCGTGAACTCGGCTGCGAAAGTCGACGTCTGGCAGCTGGACATGGAGTCGTACGAATCCATTCAGGCTTTTGCTCGCAAGTGCCAGGATGAGCTCTCGCGTATCGACATGGTCATCCTCAACGCGGGCCTCTCCCCGCTGAAGTTTAGTACCGTCCCAAAGACCGGCCACGAGCGCACCCTGCAGGTCAACCACATCAGCACCGTCTTCCTCACCATCCTGCTTCTTCCGGTCCTGAAGCGCAAGGCCCAAGGCGTAACGCCGCCACCACGGCTTACGGTCGTCAGCTCCGTCACCGCGCATCTATGCAAGTTCCCCAACCGGCACCAGCGACCGCTTCTGCGCTCCTTTGATGACCCGGCCATCACGCCCTTCGACGCGACGGAGAGATACGGCGTGTCGAAGTTGCTGGCGCAGCTGTTCCTGGTGAAGCTAGCGGACGCAATCGATCCCAACGATGTCATCCTCAACATGGTGGATCCGGGACTGACCAAGGGGACGGCGCTAGCTCGCGACGTTTCCGGGCCAGCCGCCGTGGCTGTGAAGCTTTTCTTCGGCATCGCGGGAAGGCCGGTGAGTAGGGGGGCTGCGACGTATGTGGATGCGGTCTTGGGACATGGCGGGGAATCGCATGGTTGCTTCCTCATGAATTGCAAAATCGCTCCGTAAGTTCATCGATGTAGCCGCAACTTTGGCTGTGGTCTGGCTGCTGATGCACTTTTTGTGGTGTCTTTAGGCTTGCGTGCTGGTTCTATACCGATGGCAAGACGCTCATGGACGTGATCTGGAAGGAGACGCTGCAGGAACTGAGTTTTGCAGGCGCGGAGCAAGTTGTGGCTTTGATGCGACCTCGGGCGTAATGTGTGGTACATTTTTTTGGCTAATCAAGAGGTCGTACCCTTCCTTACCCTTGCCGCGTTTCTTGCGGTCAAATCCCTTGTCGTACTGATTCATGTGTGTTGTGTATGAATTAATGATGTGGAGGAAATTTCATGATAATAAAAGCACTACAGAATCTTTGATGTATGGCGGTTAATGCTCGTTCGTATACAGCAGTCCCGCGCCTCGTCTTGTAGTCTGCCTGCCCCGCCGGGAAAATATCAACGGAGCAGAACGAAGTCAGTCCCAGAAGTCCGCAGCATGCCGGACATTACGTGATCCTTCCCCGCAACGGTCCACGCACTACCCAGCCTAGCCCATGTAGATCCAGAAGAATTTATCCGTATCGGTGCTGTACCTTGAGAAGTCAAGAGAGCCGAGAGAGCGGTCAGTGTTCCCCGCTCGAAATGCGGAAATTATCCCATATTCCCGTTATATAGTCCGGTAGCTCCCCGAAGGCAAGCATGGCTTTACCGGGCATGCTGCTTTTCCCTCAAATTGAGATAGAAAGATGTTGGGCAACCTCTTGATCTTCACCTGTCTGGTCTTACTGAGCGCCGCTCAGGACCCTCAACTTCCTCAACCCCTTCACTTCCCACTTCGTCCGCCCGCGGTGCCGTTGGCAGTCCGCGGACCGTATACAAACGCATGGACATCTACCGCTTCGAATGGGACATTGAACTCTGCAGGGACCATCTTCTGGCCTGGCAACAACCTGGGCTGGGAAGGGATCGTAACCGTCGACGGGATCTCGTACGAATACCTGGGCGGCGCTTCGCAAAGCCTGCCGGAGCTTGCAACCTTCAAGAGCGCCACGCCTTTAACGGTCAGCTACGACTCGCAGTACTCAAACTTCACCTTCGCTGCCGGACCCGTCGAGGTGACTGCCAGCTTCTTCTCGCCGGTCATTCCGCAAGATCTCTGCCGCACCAGCATCCCGCTCAGCTATTTGACGACCTCGGTCAATGCGAGCGACGGGGCAGCCCACAATGTGCAGCTCTATAGCGACATCAACGCCGCTTGGATTACGTATGAGTCGAATAAAACGGTACTGTGGTCGCTGTACGAAAGCGGGGCAAATGGACCAGTGAATGGATCCAATGCGACCGTAACGCCGCCCTCGATCTTTAGCTGGATGCTCGAGCTGGAGGACTCATATCTGTTCGCAGAGAACAATCAGTTTCCTGAATGGGGCAATTTCACTTACTCCTCCAGCGAGGGCAGCGCACAGAATTTCACTTTCGAGAGCGGCTTCTCAGGCAACCTGCGCTTCAAGTTTGTCAACAGTCACGGCCTGTCAAACAACGTCGATGGCAACTATCGGGGCTCCGGGGATCGGGAGCCGGCGTTTGCGTTCTCGCATGATCTTGGAGCGGTACAGACGGGATCAGTGACCTATACCATCGGATCGATCCAGCAGCCCATCATGCGCTACCTGAGCTCGTCTGGGCTGCAGTCCTTAGAGCCTTGGTGGACGACATGTTACGGCGATATCTACCAGTTGATTAGCTTCCACTACACAGATATGCAAGCTAGCCAGGCTTTAGGCGCCGCCTTCGAGGCGCAGCTGAAAGCAGACATCAACCAATTCTACGCAGAGAACGGGACATCACTGAGCGACGAGGGCTATATTGGGACCTTGGTCGAGCCATGGATGTATACAGACGCGAGCAGCGGCACCGACCAGTTCGGCAGCCAATACGTCTTCAACAGCACCAACGGCTATGGCTTCCTCAACCCCAGCACCTACGAGGGCATCGCCATCCCAGACGTCAGTGAAGCCGATTCGTGTTATTCTATTGTGGCCCTGGCCGCGCGGCAAGTTATGGGCGCATATGTTCTGACTGTAGCACCGAATAGTTCGGAGCCGTTCATGTTCCAGAAGGAAATCTCATCGGACGGGAACGTGAACACTGTCGATGTCATGTATCCCGCGATGCCCTTCTTCTTATATGCCAACCCCACGCTGCTAAAGTACAACCTCAACCCGCTGTACCAGAACCAGGAGGGCAGCTTCTATCCGAATGGATACAGCATGCATGACCTAGGGAGCAATTTCCCCAACGCGACCGGCCACGTCGAGGGCAATGACGAGTACATGCCCGTCGAAGAGAGCGGCAACATGATCCTGATGACGCTGGCGTATTCGCGGTTCGCCGGTGACACGGCGTATCTGAGCCAGAACTACGCCCAGATGGAGCAATGGGCTCGGTATCTTCTCGAGTTCAGCCTGATTCCAGAAACACAGTTGAGTACCGGTAGGTAGACTGATGACAGCCATCATATGAGTCAGTTGAATGTTGACTTGGGTACTTAACTAGACGACTTCGCCGGCCAACTCGTCAACCAGACAAACCTCGCCGTCAAGGGCATCGTCGCCATCGGAGCCATGGCGCAAATCGCAAGCACAGTCGGCGCCTCCTCCGACGCCGCCAATTTCTCCGCCATCGCCTCTTCCTACATCTCGCAATGGGAGACATACGCCGTCGACCCATCCGAGAACCACACGATGCTGTCGTACAAGTGGCGTTCCTCGTGGGGGTTGCTATACAACATCTACCCGGACCTGCTCCTGGGACTAGGCGTTATCCCGGCGCACATCTACACGATGCAGTCGGACTGGTACGTGCAGGTCTCGCAGGTCTTTGGCGTCCCGCTCGACAGCAGGCATTACTACACTAAGGCCGACTGGGAGATGTGGACGGCGGCGACGTGCGAGCCGCCCACGCGCAGGTTGTTCGTTGATGCCATTGCTTACTGGCTTAATGCCACGGCGACGGATCTGGCGTTCACGGATTTGTATGATACCGTGGGCACCGGCGGGTATCCGAATGATGATAATGGCAATCCGATTCAGTTCATTGCTCGGCCTGTCCAGGGAGGGCAGTTTGCGTTGCTGGCGTTGGGGAAGAGGCCCTGATGCATGCATAATTTGAGCCTTTGTGGTGTAGGTTCGCACGTGGAATTTAATGTGGGATAAAGACGTCAGGGTAGATATCAAAACAAACATGACCAGCCAGCTATGCAAGTTCCACGACGTGATACACGAAACATGGCAAGAAATCCTTGAGAACAGCAGTATAATGAAAGGAGAAAAATAGGGATAAACGTGCAAGTCTTATAGACGAGTTCGCCAATCGCCATCTCAATTGATTCGTTCCTCATCAAGACGCAGCAGCAGATAAAGGCTTCCGTCCATACACGAAATGGAAGCGGATATACAAGTGATGACTCCTATCCTTCATCCCTTGTCGCGGTCCTATCATCGATATTCGCGCCTGCTCAGGACTGTAACCCAGGACTCGCGTGAACAAGGCCATGCTGACCAGCTCCACGGCATCGATCGACTGCGCCTGGAAATACATGCCGATTTCCTTCATCTTCGGGTCTTTGAGCCAACGGCCCAGAGGCACCTTATAAGACGGATCAGTAAACACTCATATACAACGCATGCTTGGTGGAGGAAGAATCACCTTGTACACGTCGTCGTGGACGTCATCGAAGCCGGCATCGATCATCCACTGCTTCTGACGATCCGCTACATCCATCTCCTTCCCAAATTTCGACGCCGCTTCGTTCAGCGTCGAAAACCAATTGACGACCTCCGTCGCCTTATCAACGCTATCATCGTCGCTGTCCACCCGTACCTCATGCTCCTGGCTCTCCACCCACCCACCGGGCTTGCAGTGGCGGAACGCCTGCGCATACAACCCAGGCCAATCTCTGATACTGCCGCTCAGCACCCGCCAATGAATAAGATCGAACGCGTCTCGCGCACGATATGGCCACTCCGCCTCGGCATCATCTACCACAAACGTGCAATTCGGCGCGACCCAGCGGGGCTGGATGGGCGAAAGATCAGTCCCAATAACCGTCGCGCCCGGAAACTCATCGGCGGCCTCAATAGCCCAAATACCCGTGCCAGTGCCAACATCAAGAATACGCTGCGGGTTTGGGACGGGCGCGCGGAACATAGCGCCGTTGAGCAGCAGCTTCCACACGTGGTGCTTGAGGTCCAGCCGCTCCTGCTCGATCTCGTCGTTGGGCATCACGTACTCGCCCTCTTGGTACGCGTGGTACCGTCGCCCATTCTCGTATTTGTAGTTGAGCACGCTGCTGGCTAGTGAGGTTGTGTAGGATCCCTCGGAGTCGGTGTCAGAGAAGCCCGAGTCGCTGTTGGATGCGGTCTCGTCGATCTCAAGGTGGACGCCTTCTTGTGATGGGACGGGCCCGGCGGACGCGGTCGCTGGCGCCACGGGGCTTTGCACCTGTGGAACTGGTGATGTGGCTGCTGCTGCTGTTGTTGGTTCTGCGCCATGGCTTGCGGCGGCTTCTGGTCCGGCTTCTTCAACGGCGGCAGGAGACTTCTCAGCCATAATCAGTCGGCTAATTACTGCCGCAAGTGTTCCGTCGTGTCTGCTTGAGGCAACAGCTGATAATGGGAATTATTGATTCGACCGAGTAGTCTCTGTTCAACTCTTGGTCTTCATGCGTATTCCTAGGCGGTCTAGGTGCCTCGGGGAGCGCTACATGGCTTTATAAGTGCCGGTGGACCCCTGTCCATGCATTCAGGCCTCCGGGACGCACGTTGTACAGCTGTACGGAGCAGGGTCTGCAGGATCACCTATGACAGCCTCGGAACTCGTCTCGGATCTTTTAATGCGGGCCCACAAGCACGCGGGTGCAAAAGGGGGATAGTGCGGGATGGTGTGACCTGTCTGGCGGCTGCGGAGGGCAAGGCGACTCGCCCAGGCCCCAGCGGCAGCGCGGATGGCGGGCCGGCGTGCGGTTTAGGAAGGTGGCGCCGGCGCCATCAAGAAGCTTGCACAACAATTGGACAACTCGGACAGGGAGATGGAGAACAGGACTGGTTGCCAGCGTTCTTCCACCCGATGTGCGTAACACGGAAGATACGGTACACTGCACGAGTACGGACGGTACTTTAGCCAGCCCTTGCCTTGCTATCCAACTGTGCATTTCACATGCCTATTTCGCCGGCCGTTATCGGGCCCCTCCTCCTTCCCCGACCCCCTGGGCATCACCATATCCCGCAGCAATGACCACACAGAAGTCCGCTGATGACCTCGCAAAGGAGCATGCCTCCATCCAGCAAACCTTGGCCGACGTGCGCGCCGCCGCAGATACTTATGAATCCATTTCAAAGCGGTTTCTGGGCCAGACCACCGTCGCGGCCCAGAGTACAGTCGCCGATGCGCACCGGACGCTCTTTCTGCAGTCGCACAAGTTGATGCGAACGGTCAGAGGACCGCTGGATATGGTGTTTTCGCACTTCGAGAATGTAAGCTGTGACTTTTTCCACCCAGTTCAATGTGCCCCGGGCCGGTCACGGTGTTGATCGAGCGCTGTGCCCTCCAGACGTCACACACGGGCTCGGTTCGGGCGTTGATGGAAATGGGCGTCTTTGAAGCGCTCCCACAAGATGGCAGCCCCATGTCGGCGACAACGTTGGCTGAAAAGACGCATGTAGACAAGGAGCTACTTGGTCAGATTCCTCTCCGGCATATACCGGCCTTTACTTCTTTCTAACCGCTCTGCATCAGTCCGACTCATGCGCAACGCCACAGTCACCGGTCCCTTCGCCGAGACAGGGCCCGAAGAATACGCTCACACGCCCTACTCACTCGTCTACCTCGCCGCGCCCGTCCGAGGCGTCTTCCGACTCATGATCGACGAGTTCATGCCAACCTGGAGCTGGCTATATGCCTTCCTGCGGGAGAACAACTTCCAAACGCCCGGCTCCCAGACAAACAACCCCTACACCTTCGCGCACCGCACCGGCGGCATGTCCATCTGGGACTGGGTCGGCCAATACCCCGACCGCCTCGCGGCTCTCAACGACGCCATGGTCGCGCAGTCGCAGGCGGCGATGTGGACAGTGGGCATCTTCCCGTGGGTCGAGACACTGGCCCCGCTCAACACCACCGACGAGGACATCCTGGTCGTCGACGTCGGCGGCGGCAAGGGCCAGGCCTCCAAGCAGATCCGCGCCGCGTGCGATGCGGCCGGTATCCGGGGGCGGATCCTCCTGCAAGAACGCCCCGAGGCGCTCGATTCCATCACCGAGCCACTGCCGCCGGGCATCGAGACGCAGACGTACGACTTCTTCACGCCGGAGCCCGTGCGCGGCGCGCGTGTCTACTATATCCGCCGCTGCCTCCACGACTGGCCAGGCGAGGAGTGCGTGATGATTCTGAAGAACCTTGCTGGCGCGATGGAGAAGGGCCGCTCGAGGCTGGTGATTGCTGAGATTGTCCTGCCGGCGGTCGGAGTGGATCCTGAGGCTGGCTGGATGGATCTGACGATGATGGGAGCGGGTGGCGCGGAGAGGACGGAGAGGCAGTGGGAGGCGCTGCTGGAGAGGGCGGGCTTGAAGCGTGTTAAGACGTATACTGTTGGTGGGACGTGTTATGGTGCGGTTGAGGCCGCGTTGGCGTAGATGTTGTAGCAGAGTTGTCAGATTCCTAGGCAGTTATCAAGACAGAAAGAGAGATCTTCTTTTTCCTCTTCAGTTAGACAGTCATATTAGCCACCTACTATGCGTATTGTGCCTGCTGCTATGTGGCTCTTTCTTTGACTTATCTGGTGCGCCGCTATGATCAATATCCTAGTCCCGAACTCCCTCTGTCCACATCACCTGATTCAGCCCTTGGGTGCAGGGGACAGAACTCCAGCCCTTCTACAATGTCCAGGTTATTACATTGGTACGGTGGCTTGTGATTTGAAACCCTACGCAATCATCTTCCTTTTCTTCAGGGCAAAGGACCCGCAGCCTCACTTCTTTCACTGGGTCTGATCTGAGATTCCGTAGCGGATACAAAGTAGACAATGCCCGTCAGCGAAATTTGCTTCTCTGCGGGATAAATGTCAGTCGAGCCTCTCGAAGCAAGATTGGAACGGTTTACGCTTTCTTTACCAAGCCCTCTCGCCATCCTTGCCTCCTGCACCATGTAGCAGGCGTCCTCCTCCGTCAGTGCTTCTACACTCGCATAGACCTTAGCCACGTCAAAATCAATCAAGACGGCTCGCTTCGACCCATCGTCCCTCTTTGTAATCATGTCCTGGAGAACACATCACAGCGCTCGACAAGTGCACCGTGAATAACCTTAAACGCCCGGACCACGGCTTCCGCTAGCTCGTCTGTGCGATTCCCCGGCGACAGTTCTTTACAGTCGGGAAGATATTCAAGGACCAGTCCGCTCGGGTCGTATGCGTCGGGGATGAACTCGTCGAGGTAGGCTGACACCATCTCCCGCGGCAGATGTCGGACGACGCCGTAGCACTGTGGCACGCAGCCGGTGGCGTGGACGTCGTAGGCTTTGAAGTTCCGGTACGCGCGGTGTTCGCACCGGAAACGGCAAAGGTCTCGACCGTTGAACTCGCCATAGCCGGGGTCGCCGTTGTCGTGATACTGGAGACATCAGCAGACAGCTAGAAGGAATGTGAGGCTTGAGCGGTGGTACCAGTTTGAGAGCACATCTCCTGCCGTCATAGATGACTTCGAAGATAGCAGAAGAAGGTGCAGAGTGAATGAGACTCAGGAACTGGATGGAAGCAGGAGGGATCTCTTCTAATGCAACCTCGCCTGCAACCGGCGCAGTGTTGTATAGCTCTCTCATGAAAGAACCTGCTTGCTCTCGGATTTCAGAACTGAACCGGTCTCTTGGTATCAGAGGCGGTGAAGGAGGCGGCAGTGGGAAAGGAAACTGCAACTGCCACGGTATATGTGGTTCCATCATACTCAAGACGTATGGGCGGTCATCAGGAAGAGTAGTGATGGTGTGAACCTTGGTGGTTGAGTAGGGTGGCAAGAAACAAGGCGGTGAAAGAGGATAATCGCATATACAGTCAAGCACCGACACTCGCACGGGTGTGAATGACCGATTATAATGAATGTACCCACTAAAGCAGCACTACCAGCAGATGCTGCACTTGTAATATAGCCGTAATTTCGAAAGTCGTTTGACCGTACCGTCACCATACATCGAGATGCAGATTCTGACAGTGCGATGAGCGCAGCTCTCCATCTCGATGGGATCATCAGACGCCATCATCTACTCTATAGTCATTGGCCCAGCGCTTCCATGTGTTAGTCCATCCCTATTGGTCTGTTGGCCAGAAGATTGCATACCTGATCCCAGGGCCTTGATGAATCGACGTATCTCAGGTCAGTACCGAGCCGGATAACATTCTCCGGGTCCAGATTCAGGGTTGATGCATGGATCTTAAAGAACGATCAGCACAGTTGATCAACGCACTCAGTCTAGAAACTCGCTGGTAAAGGAGCATACCATGTATGGATCGTGAAGCACAACGTCACCCGCTTCATACTCGGCAACCAACCACCGACGATTATGCCTGCGCGCAAACCCGGAAACGTCTTCAGCAATGAATCCCGTCGACAGCATATTCCGATTAAACGCATTTTTCATCTCCTCCTCGGTCATGCCTGCTGCTTTAGCCTTTTCTGTAAAGCCCTCCTCCATCTCTCGGCCGAGCACATGTCCTGTAGAGCTGTCAACCTTGTTTCGAGAGCGCTCCACCAACGAACTAGGAACTACCAACCGTTCTCCAAGTAAATCAAGCCCCCGCCATTGACCTTCACATCCCCAATCGGCACCCAGGCCGTCACCGCCGTCGGCTCTCCATGGCGCATAAAAGTTTGATCATAATGCACCCCGATCGCCTTATTCCCTGGGGTATTATTGCGCAGCAGCGTCCTGCGGACCGGCAACGTATTCCCTTCCCACCCCGTAAACCGAGCCACAAACTCCCTCAATGGGCGCGTTGCTTCTCCCGCGCAGAACTCCTCCGTATACCACGGCTGTGTGTGCGCCGCAATGGCCAGGTCCTAGAAGGAGCATGACGGGGTCCGGGTTTGGCGGCAGAATCGACGGCCTCGCCGGCGGGGAGCCAATGGGCGGGCCGGACGCGAAGGCGGTGGCCGGTCGGGCGGCGGTACCGGGGTACCTGATGGGCCGAAAAATCCGTTTCGGGCGATAGCGCTCCTGTGTGAGGGACGAAAAATACGTTTCGGGCGATAGCGCTCCTGTGTGAGGGACGAAAAATACGTTTCGGGCGATAGCGCTCCTGCACAAGGGACGAAAAATCCCTCTCGGGCCTAGCGTACCATGTCAGCACGCCGGGGCCCTGACCCCATCAAAACGGATCCTACCTGTTCCTTCTGTTCTCCCACAATCTCCCACCTGCATTCTACC